>JBAMNC010001189.1:0-360000 GCA_037902135.1 Cetoscarus ocellatus
GGGGATTAATTTCCATGGGCTGTAACATTTTCTCAAATCATTTTCTGCTGTTCCAAGAACACCATTAGAAAGCCAAAGTAACATATCATGAAAGGCATTTAAATGGCTACTTTTATGGAGAGGCTGTCTACATGAACACACTGAAAGTGTTATCCACAGAACTTTAGGTCATGAATTCTGAATATAGTAATTACATTGCAGAACTCCTTTAAAGTACAGATGCAAGCAGACAGAAACGGGCCCTTGAACCATTGTGCTTGAAAGTGTTTGGTGAATGTGGAGCTTGTGGCATCATGGCCAAAAATGAGCTTCTATATGTGATGTCTTTTCCACAAAGAAATATTACAAAGCTATGAATTTGTCAAGTCCCTTGGAAACACAATGCAGTGAGAGAAAACACTGTACGGTCAAGCTAACTGGCAAGTCAAGCAGTTCTTATTGTGTCCTAAAGAGGTCATATTGTACTTGTTGGTCTTACATGCCTCCTCTATATAAGAGTACTTCTGTGAACATAACAACAAGTCCATGTCACTGAGTCTTCTTCCTCTCCTCTTGGGAAAGCAAGAGTAGCTGTCTGAAACCACTGATTCCCTCATAGTTCAAGCCTTTTGGCACAAGGTGGCTATCCCAGTGTGGGACATAGACTACAAAAAGACTCTGGAGCCACTGAAACGGCATCAAACATGCTGAGCTGACACGGTGTTATGGAGTAGACTGGTCAATCAATCAAAACAGAGTGGTCCCACATGCGAAGGGGCCTAAAAGCTTGAACAGAGCATCTAAGACAGAGTGAAAATAGTGTTGGGGGGTAAGGCTCTCATTTAATGTTTTAACATTGCAATTGGAATGACAGTCATGTGACCCAAAGTTTATATTTTAAAAATAAAAAATGAAATTTTCTAATTTCCCTAACCATTAACATCAAATGTATCTTGGAAATCACCATCAATAGGTGACACACACTCACAGTAGAGTTGCACTTAAAAAACTGTCCATATCAAATACAGAATTTAAACTGTTTTTTTTCTTCATTTTTGTATAATGATTTTAAAATGTGTAAATATTGATATTTGTTGAATATCTAACCGAAGGAACACTTGATTATCGCCTTAATCAAGGGTACTAAGTAAAAGAAAACTGGCAGATTTTTTAAACAAAGGCAATTGTAAACATGCATTGACAATCACTGAAACTGAATATATGAACTGAGTTGATTCAAACAGTGATAACTTGACCAACTGGTGGGGCTTTCAAAGATATTTAGAAGTTGTTATTCATATATGTTCAGAATGAGTCTCGATTTAATTGTTTGAGGCAGTTTCCTGCAAGTACGTTTGAATAACAGTTGATTCCTGATCTGTGACAATCAATGATCAACATTTGACATGCCACTGTGGCAACCCCCTTTGAGTTTTGTACTCAAATTTCACAACATTTTCTCTTTAATGTCTTTTCTGCATCTGCGTCAAGTTTGAAATGAATCTGATGCAACATTTAGAAGATAAGAGGGACACTTCAGAATGGCTACAATTCCCTTTTTATAATCCAAATATTCAAAACAGTGGGGCTCATGTTGATTAAACCAGTCCAGTCCTTTGATATTTATAGTAGTACAAGCATTTTAAGCCCCTTTCCAAAAAGTTCTTCCTCTTCAGTAATAGTGGTATTGTTTGAAATTGTCCATATAGAAATAATGTGCAATGTTGCAAAGTTGGGGAGAAAATCATTTATTTAAGACATGTAATGGTTTGAAGATTTTTTCAGTGTTTGGGCATGTATATCTTTATCGAAAGCAGATGCTGGATAAACTATTTCTTTGTATGCCAGTGCATAATCTCACAAACCTCTCATGCCAGATCTGTTTGCACTTGTAAAACTACTGGTCTAGAATGTTTCCTTTAAAAAGGGAGCATTAAACCCTCAAACAAACTTACAAAGCAAAGCCCAGAGCATTTTCATTCTGTTTCAGAGAATCATTTCAACCAGGCACACAACTCCTGTATATTTCTTCAAACAAACATCATAGTGAGCTTCAGATAAGGCTCTGCCTCTGGAGGAAAACCCTCCCAAGCAGACTTAATCTAGTTTGCGGGGTAATAGATTAGACATCACGCTTTGAAAGCATGATGTGGGCATGGCCAGAGAGAGAGGTGTTCCATCTTTGTGATGGAGGGTGAGGGCATGCATGGCTGATCAGCAAGAGGGTCCAGACACAGCCAGAGAGACAGGGAGAAACGTTTAAGGGAGAGGGCAAGACGGAGGAAACTCCTTCGCGTCTGCCCTATGTGCGTCAGCCAGGGTCACTGGTGCGGCTTGACCCTCGGATGTAAATGCAGCTAAACATGGTGGCAGACGGACAGATGCACGCACACCTCTCCATGAACAAAGCGCATCTCTCACGCTGTCAGATTGAAACCAAGGGGGTCAAGGCAGGTCAGGATGGTAGAGCAGGAGCAGGCAGACAGCTTGTCAATGCTGTTGACAAGTGGGATGGATGAACCAATACATCAGGGGGCTGCAGGTCTACTTCCAGGTTTATGAGGAAATACAATGCTATACTTGGATGTGACCCAAATGTACTGGTCGAACTGTTTGAATTCATTATGAGGGGATTAATTTCAAAATTAAAACAGTAGGTCTGTTTGATGGCATTTTAAGCATGATATTTTGTCCTCGTCTAGGTGCACTGAAGGCTAGGGTTAACAGACTAAATGAAAAAGTTCAAAGTAATACTCCCATTGTGATATATATTTAATATTCTACTGCTCCCTTTCGCTATTGTAATGCTCTTTCCCATCTGCAAGTTCTTTTTTCCATAACAAAGTTGATCTCACAATTTTCAGTCTATTAGGAGATTTATATTTTGTGTAAAATAAAAGCAGATTCTCATTCAAACAGGAAGTACAGGACCCTAACTTAAAGGCCTCTGAACACCAGAAGCGATTTTTCAATAATTTGCCAGTTTTTGTTTTTGCTTGTCAATGCAAGTTCACACACCAGCCATGTAATGCAGTGGTTCTCAAATGGTGTGCCAGGGAACACTGGTGAGCCTTGAGGTAAGTCATTATGTGCCTTTGAAATTTGTGTATCCATGAGTAATTAACTTATGGCTAAAGTTTTCTTTATTGTTCCTAAAGTTTATTTATGTCCATTTGCAGATGCAATTTCTGTGAAGAATCTCATAAAATATCAGAGGGAACCATTTTTTTCCCAAACAACAAGATTTATGGGGTGGGGGCATTGTTACTGTTCGATCGCAGTTATTAATTTACTTTTCCAACATGAAAAAACACGTCTTTTTAAGCCTAAATTTGTTTCTGAATTTATGAAATTTAACAAACTGTCTCTCAAATTCTTTAAAAATATTGTAAGTAAACATTTAATGAGTGATAAGGCTTGTCAAATTTTATTATTTAGATTATTAAATACTTAAAGACATGTACAGAAAGATAAGTTATGGTGTTTTCAGAGGCTGTGTTGCATAGATATCAGCATGGTGTGCCTTGAAGTTTTGGCTTGATTTTAGGGGTGTCTTGGGCAAAATGCTTTGTAAACCACTGATGTAATGTCATCAAATGAAAATCAACTTTTATTTATTCAGACTGTGGTAGATTTTTCTAAAGTTTTGCAACCGGTATGCCCTCCATTGATTAATGAGATGACTCACTGTTGGCAGGTACATCACAGTCAGCCAAGTCATTCAACATGGCGGCCTACCTGATGGTGTGTTTGCCTCACAGCACTCCATTTTATTTGACGAAAATCTTCAAAATCACAATCTTCATTGTGTTAGAATTTCAGAATGGCGATGGTAAGCTTCTATTGTCGTGTATAGTTGGTCCTGAAGCAGCTTCTGAATTAAATGGTAAAACCAGCCAAGTTCTCTTCCCTTACTCCATTGGTAAATGTTAAGTAACTCATTATTTAAAAGACAAGCTGAGTGTTCTTTGCTATATTTTTGGCATTAAGTTACAATTAATCAAGCACTTGACACCAATTACATGACAAAATATCATTGAGGGGTTGACTTTTGAGCAGAACTACATAAATATTGGCAACGTTAATGATATTTTAATGTATTTTTGACATCAACTAAGTAAAATCAAACTCTGAGCACCACTTACACAGTTGAAAACTACTAATCAGGTAGAATCCTTGAGCAGGATACTCTCACTTTGTCAGGACTTGAAAAAGTGGGTTGAAAAAGCAGAAACTTTGGCATTTTGTTTCATTGATCGTCCAGCTCCCTCATTGATTAGACTGGGCCAAGAAAGTTGAGCAGAAAGTCAAACTCTGTCACCGACCCACACTCATTGGCAGACCACTATCTTCCATAAGCAGGCTGGGCAGAGAAACGTGGGATTGAATGTCAGAAAAGAAAGTTCCACCAGCTCCCAGCTCTTAGTCCAAGCTGTGGATCTATATGAATATATCCATTATTGGTCTTGGCTTGCTCAAGCTGGCACATTCATCCATCTCTGCTGTGTGTCTGGGAGCAGATCTGATCCCAGAGTCAACATTAACATGACTTTTTCTAGGGCAGCGCCTTCATTATTGAGCCCCGGCATGGCGAACCATACCATTACTGCTCTGGAAGCGAGGGACCAAACAGGGGGCGGAGAGGAGATGGAGAGATTGTCACAGCAGGGGGAATATATAGGATAAGGAGGATGATGGAATAAGGATAGGGAATGAGGTGGTGTGAATGAAGGATGCTACAAAGGGGGGAAAAGAAGTGACCAAATAAATCACAGGCACACAGATAATTGGACGAGCCGCACTCAGGGGACGGAAGCAGCACCATGAAAAGTGACACTCTGATTTGCAATTAACTCCAAGAGTGGGGAATGGGGATTTGGTTCCCTTTGGATTGATTTAAAGAATGTGATACCTGACAAGTCGGTCACCATAATTAATCTGTTGGGCTGCAGTAATCATTATCATTTAACTTATATGATGGCAAAAAATCTCCAAGGAGCAAATGTCTCGATCTGAGACATCGAATTAGATCTGGAGATGGGCGAGGACACCTAACGATCCAGAGCAATCAACAAGTATGGCTATGACAGGTCTCTTATGTACAGAACAGTGTTGTCTTGTTGGTCTGTCATAACTTTAAAGCCTTGCAGAGAGAAATTAGCTTCGCTCAATGGGCTGAATTTCCTGCTTCAGGTCCCTTGGAGTTGAACCGCCCACTATTTCAGTGTCTTTGGTTCTGGAGTTAATTTCTTCATTTAAATCTCCACTGACAAATCAGGACACTTGTTATATCAAGTCAATAAAAAACACAAAGCCAACAAGCCTTCAATGTGCAACTAAATAACATTTGATTTATTGTGAAATGGCCTCAATAAACAGTAAAAAAGGTAAAAGGTACAAGGCTGTAGATAGTTTTTCCAGGATAAAATGAACAGCCTAATTAAAGGGAAAGCCTGACATCACATGTAGGGGGTGTGCTTTTTCTAACTCATTAGCTTTAATTTGCATCCCCTATAGTCAACTGCAAGATTACAGCCACGAAAGCTTTGAAAAGTTCAATAATTTTTTTTATTTCTATCTAGTTGTAATAGTTTTTATGGGTTCAGTGGTGTAAAAATTACACATTAAATGGATTTACACAATAATATGGGTTCATGACCTGTCTACAAACTTCCCTATCATAAGAAAAATCCCTCCTCTTACTCTGTTGCAAGAAGATTTGTTCTCAAACACTCATCAGAGGATGTGCTGCCTCCTTGAACCAGACGTTATTTTTAGTCACCAGCCAGCTCTACTTAAAGACACAGTCCAGGCATGTCTCTGCAGCCAGAGTAAACATTAGAGCACAGTGTTAGGATGCTGGAAACCTACCTGCTTCTTGAGGAGCGTGGTCAGACACAGCTTATGAGGATTTACTACAAAAACAGCCTGTTCTGAGCAGGACTGAAACGAAGGAGTTTATATACAAGCCAAAATCATATATCTATGCAGATTTTTGCATTAAAAAAAATGTTAAAATAAGTTCTCGGATGACTTTGATCAGTATAAACTTGTTAAAAAAGAGCTTAAAATTCTACTTTTGAACAAAGTTTTTTTTAAGTTATTCTTTTGTAGTCAAAGTCAAACCTTTCAAAATCAACAAACTTCTTATCCATTGCTTTTACCACTACCCAATGTGATATTCCAATAAAGTCCCCACGTCTTATGTTAATACAACACCTTAATTGTGAAGGGGCAATATTGGAAATAATAACAACTTAGCAGCAAATTCTGGACAGAACTTAGACAATGCATGAAACTTAAATCACTCATGGAAACTTTACCATAAGCAACCCTTATAAAATTTTTTTATGATAAAACTCCCTCCTCGGCACAAAACTATCTGCCTGTCAGGATATGAATCTGATTGGATCTGACTTCTGGAGCCACTGATGAGCTGCCTCATAAAGGAAGTAAAGTGACAGCAAGGACACTCATGCTTGATGTCTTCAGAGCAGAGGTCCTTCGACGAGGCCTTATTGGCCCTCAAACGCCACCACGTCTCTTCCAGAAGAATAATTTAAAGATAGGATCTCACCAAAGGAAGAATTCATTTAATTTATCTACAAAAATGGTACATTTCCATTCAAGTAGGTTGTCTTAAGATGAAGAACTTTCTTTTTGCTTACTTAAGACACAGACAGAAGTCATGAAGGACGTTTAAGTGTTTAGAACCTGCCGTCAAGGTCACAGTTTTCTCTTTTGTCTTCGGCTCTTTTGAGGACAGGAAGTAAGGAGAGAGAGAGAAGAGAGAGAGAAGACTTGCTCCAAGCGATTTTTGTGAAACTCTGAAAAGGGTTTAATTGAAAATGGACTTCACCTTAATCACTCCGATAAGGTACCTGAAGCAAACAAGCCATTTTCCTACATTACAATTTGTAACTGCCTGTGTGCGCAGCAAAGTAGGTGACCTTTCCGGCACACCTGCCTCTAATAAAGAACTAATTACTGTAAGTGTCCCATTAGCAGCTGAGGAATTGCCAAGAAATTAGCTTTTAAATGGGGTGCTTGACACAAGACTGGGAATATTCCAAAAAATAAGGTTGCATTGCACTGAATATATATTCTGAATGAAAAAAAAAAAGATCCTTTCTGGGTGGGGAATTTCACTCAAAACCTATTGATGGGTTCAATGCTCATGCAAAACTCTCCTGCTCCATTGCTAAAAAAATGTTTTAACCAGGTAATATTATTTTTTATTTGAATAAAAGACAGTTGTTGTCAATGGAATGCACTTACATATGATGATAAAATTATGAATTGAACTTTAATAGGACCTCAACACAGAGGGAAAACCCAGAGAGTGTCAAATTGGGGATTACTTCTGTCAGATGCTCCTTTGTGTCTATAAGTAACAAAGATAGCTACACTGAAAGTCTTCTCTTAATCCTGGCATCTTTTGTTGTGTTTAACTTGGTTGGATTGTTACTCCCTTTATCAAAATCACTACCCCGAGTCACTCACCGAAAAGGACAGCAAACAGTTATCCTGACACTATCAGTAAATAATGCTAACCAAGCTAATGATATGCTGCTGCATTGATTTTCTCAATGATTAGTTACTTCTTGTTCCTCACTTTCCAAACAGCAGATCAAAATGCTGATCCAAGCGCATAGAAAATACGTAAAACCATTCATATAATGATAGATTGTCATCCGAGCAGTGGTGTAAGGGTAAGGATTCTCCAATAAGCACACCTGAAGTGAGGTTCTAGCAAAGACTTTGCTTTTTTAAGTGATATATAATTATACGTAATGTTTTGAATGTTGTTCATATTTCTGTTTTTGGGTGGTTTTCACTGGAAATTGGCTTGCATTGTTTTGTAGGAATGCAAATCAAAAAGTCTGTGCTGCAGCTCCACACGTTGGTTAGTGATGCCTTACTTTTTTTTTCCTTCCAGCCTACTGCAATGGCCATGTGACAGAAAGTTATCAATAGAGTAGAGCTTGTATTACACTGGAGTTCATTCTAAGGTGGACAAACTTCATCAAAACCCTCAAAATAGAAGGTATGATTCAAGCCCTAGCGTGCTGGACTTGAATTCTCCAGCTTTGCATCTCCAAATTTTAGTGAAATATGAGGATTTTCTCCCAGTTTTTTGCAAAAGTAAAGCTTTTATCCTGTTGGAAATATTCTCTGGATCTGAGCCACCACTCAAAAACAAAAACTGAGAGGGTCTCATCCCTTTTTCTTCATTAAAAGTTCTTTCTTTTATGAGGGAGCCTCGCAGGCCTGATGCAAACAATGTTTTCACCCAAGCACAGCACTTAGGCTTCATTTAGACCACAAGGCTCTGTGTTAAAAGGTGGAAAATGAATGTGTCACCTTTAATTAAGTCAAGCTAAAGATGAAGCAGGAAATCACTCTGGCTTGGCAGATCCATTTCCATGCAGAGATTTAAGAGGAACAGCTGTTTTTTTCCTCAATTTTGCTAAATGCTGGAGTATATAGCAGCTAAGAACAGAGGGGGAGTACTTTTATCGGGCTGGTGTCAATTAATTGTTCACTACACCCCATTTAATGACAAATTGTCTTTGATTTATGCTCCTTGGCAAGTGTTTTGGCAAAGCATTCTGCCCACACTTTGCCAACCCTCGGAGCACTGAAGGCTAAAGTGTCAATTATCTCCCCAATAAAGACTGTAAATTTATAAAGGTGCCAATCCTAAGAACAGAATGTCAAAGTGCTGCTTTCACACGAAACTATCAGTACCTGAGTTTTCAACACTGAGCTTATCAGGTCCGGATAAAGTAAGACAGCGAGCCAATTGATAGTCCTGTCCCGTCCTCCATGCTAAAAGCTTCCAATTATCAGGTGACTGGGGAATGAAGCCTCACTGATTCAGCCATGTTGGGCAGTATTGATCCGGCCAGAAAAACTGTGTAAAATTGGAGAGAAGTGGGATGACCTTGTCTGTTGTACTCTTCTCCCGATTGACAGAGACAGTAGAGACGGGAGAAGAGATGTAGCTGCATAGAAATTCTCTCAGTTGGAGCCCTTGGGTTGCCAGATATCAGGTGTTTCTTTTTAAAACACAGTGAAAAAGAAGTTGGTGTTTCTTTTGGCTTATTAAAGTGAGGTTTTTTAGAGGGTTTGCTGTTAGAAAGATATAAAATCAATGTCAGTCTAGAAGCAGGGAGATAAACACGACTTGGCAAGCACAAGATTTCTGAAAATCAAACAAATGTCAAGAAATTAGAGATAAAACCACTTTGTCCTCATCAGTCTTGATATTATACACCAAATAAGTTTAGCTGACTGACCCTTTTATGCTAAATGCAACTGAAAACTTGAAAAGATTAGCTTCTGGGCAAAAAATTAGTATGTTTTCCTTCAAAACATTGCTATTTATAGTAGTTTACTGTGTAGATTTTTTTTACAGTAAGTAGCTGTTGATATACAGTAAAATATTGCTAAGTTTACAAAAATCAGTTACAGTGTAAAATTGACAGGATTTACCCAGTAGCTAAAGATGTCCATCCCTGATATTTTCAATCAGAAACTATAGAATTCAGCAAAACCAGGATATACCAAGGCTGCTGCTTATAGAAAGCCTAAAAGTAACAAAAGTGAAGCACTCGCCACTCAAAAAGGCCACTTGATATCTACAAGAAGAAGCCCGAAGAAATAGTGCAGCACAATATGAGAACCTGTGAAAAAAGTCTTTCTCATTTTATGTTTTTTTTTCACACGATCAGACATGTCTGTTCTCCACTATAACTGCTTTGTTTGTGAGCAGGCTGTCAAAGGGGCCATCAGAGAGTGTGAACATAGGAGCGGGTAGGGGGTGGGGGGTGTTTGCCTCACACAGTGAACCTATCCTGAAGTCTGTTTGTGCTCCACTGACACACACTGTAGTCTCTGGACTCTGTCGGCAGTCCTGTTCCTGTCAAGTCAAATAACAGCATTTCAGATGGGCTCCCTGCTCTGACACGACTCAGGCCGGCTCACGGGGAGGCCGCAGAGGGTGGAAAACATTGTCGGGGAAAAATGTGCAGAACTCGACCCTGCGTCTGCTGCAGAATGCAAAGAAGAAGAAGAAGACGGAGAAGTTCCTAGGATATTCTAGGAGTGCCCACTTTCCTTCTTGCTGGCATTTCTCTCAAATGTCAAATCATTCACCTGGAACGAGTTACATGGACCTTCAGGGATCTTCTTTGGGAATGTCAACGTGGACCATGAATCTGTACAAAGACTTCTCATGGTGAAGCCTGAAGGGAGAAAGTGAGACATTCCAGTCTCTGCCTCAGATGATTCAGTCACGCTGCACAGATCAAGTCAAGATATAGGAGTTCATGTTTGTTCTAAACTAATCTGGTTATGTTTGTGAGCTTAGATTGTCTTATAACACACTGTCACACATTGAGTATTGTATTACATGTTGGTCGCTGGCATACGTAAATAGATGCAAAATCACAGAATCACTATAAAAAAATCACTAAAGGTCCTTTATAGAAAACCAATGTCATTTCACGTTTGCAACATTTTAAAAAAGTACAACTTAATGAGCTTCAAGAACTTCATACATTTTAAATTTGTTTGCCGTATCAGGTGTTACATGGACTTGCTCCACCTCCCATGTCTGACTTTCCTAAAATAAGGGCTCACAGCAGTCTTATGACCAGGGTCTCCTCAAGAGGGGACTGTGAGGTGCCACACAGAAAAACAGCTTTTGGAATAAAATGCTCTCTGTAAAGGTCGATAAGATTTGGAACAGTCACCCACTCTCCATAAGGGAGTGTCCCACATCACAAACTTTCCAAACAAGCAGTGGCTGAAAGAGAACCAGTCCTGTAACCACTGAGTCTTGAGGTTTTAGAAATATCCTGTGTTGTGATGTGCTCTTATTGTGATCTATGGCATTGTTCTATGTCCTGCTTTTGTATGTGTGGTGTCTCTCCTCAGCATGGCCTCTATGTCTGAGTAGGTTGAGCTTAAGTTTAGTAGTCTTGTTTGATGTTATAATGGCTGATGCCACATGGCTTCAACCAATTCTTTTTACAATTTATGAACAATATGCACTTCTTGAAAATTGCTACCAAACTTACATAGTGCTATATGCTTGCATAGGGTGCTGTGGGGGAATGGGATTGACGGCATTCTTTCTGTTTAGTCCTTCATCATTAGACAGATTTTGAACCTAAACTTAAGTGATAAAGGTGAGTTTTACTGCTTTAACTTATATTTTTTATATCTTAAAAAAGAAATCAGAGAATTAGAATCACTTAAATCTTATTTTAAGCCCTTTATATCCTGAAAATAAGGTCTTTATCCAGATTTCTTGGATGATGTGGCTTACATTAGGTGTTACTTTGACGAAAAACATGACAAATACACCTGCTGAGATATGAATTTTCACAGCACAAACAAGCCATTTCATTCACTTCCTCCCAAAGTGCTCCAAAAACAAGAGTATTGTCATTTCTTGGGGCAAAAGACATCAACTGGTACAACAGTCAACGCAGCAGCATTTACTACTCTGCTCTGGGTTTTGTCTCAGGTTTACCTTTAACAGACAGAACAGACAGAGCCTGTAAATCCAGCCTGCTGACCACATAAAAAGAAGCCACAGTTTACAACACGACCGGGCATTAAAGCAACACAGGATGAGCCCAGCCATACCTGCAGCACTAAACAGCCCCTCACTCGCAAAAGACAGAATCCAATAACAATAACAGCCAATGATTGTCAACGCTCATGATAATCTTGGCTTAGGATGGGCGGCGTGGTGTGCACCAGCTCCTCGGCCTGGCTTGGTGCTGCGGCGTCTCTCTATAATAATGTTTACCTTTGGATTTGATCCTCAGAATCCAGGGTCAGCTGCGTTTATCTGTTGCATGTGTACACAGCATTGAACTGTGTGTCAAGTTGTCTGTCTCTGCTTTACCTCGATGCAACACACTACATTTCTGGCTGCAGAGGGAAGTAATTGTTTGGCACATTTTTGACCAAATTCTACCTATGCTATATTTTCAGTGCTATTGTTGAGAAACTCTCCAAGCTGCTGAAAATACCCTCAAGCCATTTCAGCTTCCTTAATTTAGCGATTATTAAAATTCTGGTTGAGAGGAGAGTGAAAGTTCTTGTGGTTTTCTTTAACAGCCTTCTTTTTTATTGCGAAGGAAAGGAATTGAATATCCTGTCAGTGCCCCCACGGAGCGATATCTTTCATTGTGAAATGAACTGAAGGCGACTCCAGCGCTCCAATTTTACTGCCGGTTTCGGGTTAATGGACTCGTGTTGGTCGCGAGGGATCAAAGTTCTGAAATTCTGAGAAAAAACCCAGGGGTACATAGAGCTAACAGAGAATAATGATGAAAAAATATAAGCATGGAGAGCACTAAAGCACAGATTCATCAGCTTTACTGGTGTCTGTTGTCTGATCCAGGGTATGAGATTACATTTTTGAGGACGGTCTGCAACGTATGAGTTAATGATCAAGCATTGCCCTCAGGCCAAATCTGAGCTTGAGTAAAATTTGAATGTGTCATAAAAAGAATATCACAAAGCGTATTGCTTTATAGCAGAAATCATATCCTCAGGCACAAAGTAATGGAAGCAGATGTTAATGTTGAATAATCGGATTTTCAATATCCTTCCATCTGATATGGACTTGATATTAAACTGTGATCCTTTTTATTAAAGATTTTGTCCATAGCAAATTCATCTTGCAAGTCAGTAGGGGATACCAGGGCTGGTTGTCACACTTTTTTCTCTCATGTTCATAGTTCATGATCAATACATCCTACTATGGTCAATCTTAAATTAGATGAACGCTTAATCATAATCCAGAGGATAAGCCCACATGTTGACAGAAGGCAAGCTAGCTAATACAAGATCAATGCACTTGCTTTTAGCTATTTGCTTCTTCATTTACATCATCACTTTCTTTTACGATTGGTGTAACATGATGTAAAATTGTACGAGCTCTTGTGAAGTTTTTATGTCCTTACCGTTTCTGTTTCTACTGTACCTGCGTCTTATGCTGCCTCCTGGCCAGGTCGTCAATGCAAATGTGACCCGGTTCTCAGTTGACCAATCGGTTAAATAAAGGTCATTATTAGTATTATTAATTAGCTCTAAGACCTTACTTAGCTCTGAACTTATTTACACAGAGATGCTAACATTTGTTGTGTAACTAACATTTACAGCCACAAGCTATAAATGCTTGTTAGCATTAGTTAGCTGTATTTTTCAAACTACTATACTTCTTTTTCAGATTTATTCTTTTTTTTTTATTAATAAAGTGTTTTTCATTAGTTGTCTGTATCATGGAGAAGTACAGGGGATGTTATCAGAAACGTGAACAAGATAGGGGGAATGGCATGCAGGTAAGAAGCCACAGGTTGTAAAACCAAACTGCCCACTTGGTGAACGAGTATCTGCGTAAAGAGCGTTAGCCAACTGCTACGGTGAAATTTTGTTGGAGCTCCAGTAACTTTAAAGTCTCTGTGGTTCAGCTCCATTGCTAAGACTCTGCATTCTTTCTTCAGTCTCTGCCTTTCACTGGGTTTGCTTCTTTGAGCAAATGGGCTCAAACTACTGTCACAGCAGCAAAAAACATCTCAGTGGTTGGTCTACAGGTGAAATCAGCTGTTTCAGGCAGCTGCTGGTGCTGCTTCTGAGAAGGGCGGGGCTAGACACTTTTAATGTGGATTTTCAGTAAAACAGCCTGTTTTGTGCAGGGCTGAAACAAAGGGGTTTGCAGGCATATCCGAATCCAATATCTGAGTCAATTTTAAGGCAAGAAACTTCAAAAACAGGTTCTGGGGACACCCGAGACCATTATAAAGTTGTTGCAAAGCAGTAAAAGTTGGGTTCTCTGAAGGGTTATTTAGTGAATGAAGCAAACATTTGTTAACTGTTGCTACAATACAGTGACTCACATATCACAAAAACAAGTCTAAAATTACATAGGCAGATCTGGGTAACTGTGTAGCTGTTTTATTGTGCTTATGCTCCAGTAAACATGATGATTTGCTGTACCAAGACTGTCCTTAGCTTCCCAAAGCCAAAAACAGGCCAGCACAACAGCATCCTGCTGAAAGCCTGGACTAAGCTAATTAATGCTATATGCTAGGACAATAATTTCACCTTCCAAGCTGTATTAAGTAGGCTGTTTTGCCAAATAGAACAAAACACCAATTTCTGGTGTGTACTCAATCAGTCAATTTTCTTGGATTTTGGCACCAGAACTTTCTGGACTAAATAAAACTATTGAGGGAGAAACCGGAAGAGACACTGAGGCAATGCTTCAGCATAAAAATCGAGATCAAATTTTGTTGCTGTCCACACAGTTGTCCAACAGTTGCCCACACGTCTCCAAAAGACCAAGTTACAGGTGAACCAGTATCATTAAGATTTGCGTTTTTGGGTCATGAAATGTCCGCAGAATATTCCAGAAAATTTCTGTCCAAGTATCTGACTGACAAACAGACTAACAAACTGTCTCCAGGCAGAGCCCCATAAAGTCTATGGCATCAGGGCAGTGTTTGATTACTGGCATTGAGTACATGGTGCCATCACTTGGCCATCATTCGTGTTTATCAGTTCCAGGCAGCTCTGTAATTAGGACAGTAATACCTTCCGGAGTACAGTTTGACTTTATAGCCCATTCAAACAGAAGCCAGCCTGCCAACAGCTCAATGACTTGCTTGAAAAAATGGTTGGATTAACATTTTACAGTTTGTGTGAACTCTTGACAAAGCATGTGCCCATATTAGTGTAATTTATGTATAAATATTATTTTTTGGTAAATAAGGTTGTTGGTTTAAGACATTTAGGATTTTAACTTTAAGAATTTAGTCTAATTGTACTTGATGGCTATTCTAAGACATTTTAATGCAACTTAAACTCAGTAGAAGTCTTATTTTGCTCATTCGATCATGTCAAAATGTTTGTTTTCTTTTTAAATTTATAAGATTCATGTAAATTTAAACATTTTTTGTTCACTGATATTGATGCACTAACCATGCTTAAGTTACTTTACAGCTAACACATGAAAATACTAAAATACTTTGAAAATTATTATTAATATGCACGATTTATCTAAGTCTTCATCAACAATATCAATACTTTTTGATCCCTTGGTAGACAGATGCCTCAACATTACAACCCTGTGTACAGCACCAGTAGCTGCCTGAAATTGCTGATTCCTCTGGCCCCCAAAAAAGACCTACCGCTGTTACGTCTGTGGCCAGTGCAGAGCAAAGACTATGCACAGTGTCTTTGAAAATGGCACTGACCATTAAGTAGACAGGTCAACCAGTCAAAACAGACTCGGGCTATGTGAGAGGGGGAGCTTGAAGCAACAGGAGCTCCAATAGAACAAATTAGACAAAGAGAGAGAATAGAGGTGGCCATTGAAATTGTATCCATTTAAACCCCTGTGTTTCAGCCCCACCCAGAACAGGCTGTTTAACTGTCTGACCATGCCCTTCTAGAGAACCCCAGCTTTCAGGAGCTGTGCTTTAATGTTTACTGTGGCTAAACACATATCCCTGAAAAGTTATCCATATTAGAGACACCTGTAAGACAAAGATCTTGGGAGATGGCATATCCCTTTATGACATCACAAGGATTTGAGTAAATTTTTTAAACCAGCTGTCGGAGAACACATTCTCTCGCTAAAATGGTGTTATTGGGATTTTTGCCCATTTCAATCTTCACAATTTTAAGCTACTTTTACCTCTAAATTGGCTTGGAGGTCATAGTTTTACTTCTTTTTAACGGGCTAATACCTGACCCATAAGTCCTCAGAACATAATTTGGAAGTGTTTTACCTAAAACCACTTTGTAATTGGATTTTGACATGCCTACAAACCCTGTTCCAGCCTTGCAAAGAACAGTCATTCTATCATCGTAAGCTGTGTCTGACCACATCCATTTCATAAAGTGAAACTGTGACATGAATCATCTGCATTTGGAAACTTTCCCAACATGGGGGAGGTTACAATTACATCATAAGGGGATGTTTTTTGGGACACATTTTTCATCACACCTTAAAATGTCAGTTTAAGCATTTACTGCAACCTTTACATTCACAGTGGTTTTAAGGTACCATATTTTACTATTTTTCAACACCTTTTCGCTGGACTTAGTTGTTCCTAGAACATTGTACGAGTTTCTTGCTCAAAAATCCACAAAACTATTGGATTTTGGCATGCTCATGAACCCCTTTAGTTCAGCCCTATTTAGAACAGGCTGTTTTTATGTAAATCCTCATGAACTGTGCTCTCATATTTACTGTGGCTGCACAGACATGCCTCGGCACTTTCCTTCCACTGGAGCCACATGTGGGCTGAACAGACACCTAGCTCAAGGTTTGTCACCCGTCTTTGGGAGGAAGTATGTCCCCTGGTGGCATCAATGGGGGACATTTTTCAAAGGGACAACGGGGGCACCCTTTTTTGGAGCAGTTGAGCAAGCAACAGAGGGAATGGAGGGATTATTCTTCATGTTGGAGGTTGAGAAGATAAGTCATAGACTCTTATTTTACTTAAACACCATTAAAAAGTATATTCTGCATGAGATGGGATCTTTAAGCAAACAAAAACTGCCAAAAACAAACAGAGCTGGAGCCATCTTTAACTTTCCTCGCTCTGATTTTTTCCCCTGAAATACCAAACTGTCTTCCTGTTGGCTAATTGCTTGTTAGTGCTCCTGGCCCGCGAGAAGAAAAAGTCACACTGGGCTACTTCAAAACACTCCCACACAGGAAGCATCTGCAGCAGCACAGTGAGACATTAAGACAGAGTTTACAAGAAGCTGTGACAACAGCCTGAGAGGTTTCCCTTTTGCTGCTAAAGCTGCGACACAGAAAATTAGATGTGCAGAATAATTCCACTTCTACTTACTGCTTATCTTTTTCTTCACATCACCAAACTCTCCTCCAACTGTGTGAAAAGAGCAGGTCAGGGGAAGTCTGAGCCTGCCATTTTTTATTTTATTTTTTTGTCTTACAATCTCCCATCACAGAGGAATTAGGGCCTGCCGGCAATTACAATAACCCTTCCCTGCCAAGGTCCGAGGAGAGCAGTCGGGCACGCTGAATGTTTTATGGAGCCAGCGATAATGGTGCAAGCCAAACGCTTGAAGTAGTCGGCTGGAATTATCTGCCGCTGAGGCTTACAGTAATTAAGAACGGAGGGGGGAAGTGGCCGCCCGACATGGCTGGGTAAGAGGCAGAGACTGAGGAACACCTGAGGCTTCTGGAAGCTCATACCAGGGAATCTCCAGAGATGTTTGGGGGGTAATTCTACAACGGCTGTTCCTGCTGCTGCTCACATTCTCACAACAAGGGGGATGTATGGCTGTATACTGGCATGAACTAGAGAAATTAGTGAGGACAATTTGGATCCAGGTCGATTAGAGGACTGGAAGTGTTCTTTAGAACTGCAGGTGTTTTGTGCTTGTTTAAAAGGCAAGGTTACATGACGGCGCTCTGCCATTCAGCGACTCTAAAACATAAACAAACCTTAATTTCCCATTTCTGATTGCAAATCAGCATCACCATGGTTACCAGTTCTGGCAGAGGCCCACCTGAAGAGTTAGTTCCTGATTTCAAACAACATAAGTGATCATGTGAGACACAATTTGATGTTAATTCAAATCTGCAGGTTTTTTTTTGAGAGAAGTGGTTATAACTTTCAAAAAGTGTGGCTTTTGGATGCTGTTTAAGGTCAACTAAGGTCTGAAAAAAAATATGCTCACAGTCAAAAAACTTATTTCTGAAATTCAAACAAGTGGTTTTCAGACTATTGCCAAGAGCTTTTCTAACATGCTTGTAAAAGGTAACTTTTTCCTCAGCATCACTTTATTCACAGGTATCACATGACTACAGTGTAGAAAAAGTGTTCAGTCATATCTATCAAAATACCCATGTTTCATGAAGGTAACATAACTAGGGAAGGCTATGCTATCACTCACAATCACACGCCCTTCTCAGTCAATGCTATTAAGAGTAAAATCTGTAAGCACATTATTTGAGCAAAATAATTACCAAGCTGAATCAAAAGCATATTTAAATTGAAAAATTAAATTCAACAACTCAACAGCACATTAGTCTTCCCGAAGCAGTGAACCACCTGATCCAGCGGAGGGCGCTTATGGCGCAACCTGTTCGGTCAATGCCCTCGTGACTTCAACATCTTTTCTGCTGGAAACCAACAGAAGAGGAAGACAGTTCGAGGAAATGAAGGACTGGCAAAGCCACTCAACAAAACGTGAGGAGCACTGTGTGGAAGCACTTTGGGGTGCACTGTGTGTCAATTATGTGCAAAGCAGCTGGCCCACCCAGTCAAACTCGTTACTAGATCCCCTGATTCTCTAACATGTATTTCAAATTACATAAACCACATGATTTAAGCTATGCAACAACAAATCCAGCACTTATTAACAAACCTTTAAATTACCACCTAATTGGGCCAATCTTAGCACTGTTAATGTAGATTATGCTTTAAATGTTGCATCTCTTTTTATAATGATCAACCAACTTGAGATTGTTTGTTTCTTTTGCTCGCTTGTATAGTGATTATAAAATGATGTACTGTATTTACTTATGACAAGCAAAGTAGGCCTTGTTTTTTAGGGTTAATTTGTTGAAATAATGTTTTTCTCTGTCATAAGTAAATTAGATACTTTTTCAGATAAATCAGCTCACTTCAGTCCAATTTCTGCAGACTTCACTCTCTCAGGCTTGCAGTTTTACCTACAGTAAGAGTTTCTTTAGACCGCAGATTGGGTGTCAATCACCACTCCTGGCTCAGCTGTTATGCCTACAAACTCTTGAGCAGCCGTGACTACAAATGTCAGAGTCCATCTTGCCAACAGACTTCAGGGAACTGAAGTACCCATACAGCATAAAAGACTTTATAAGCAATCGCAGGCGGGCTGGATCCATCTGCATGTTGATGAGAAATGCTGACACAATGCTGTAAGTAGTGCTTAGTCCATTGATTCCAAGTCTTCTGTTACAAATGTAATTAGACCGGTTTGTTTTGTCCGACTCTCTTCTGTCTGTCAGTTAATGACCTTGAGGAGGAACTAGCCTCTTCCCATCTTCTCCAATCAATGCTTCTCGTGAGCAGGTTTTAGTGGCATTCATATTGTGAGGCTCTGCGACCACCAAGTATCTGATAAGGAGAGCAGCTGAAGCCTACAGCGGCCATTTGGTTAACTGGTCGAAGATGACCAGGTGGTGCAGCCAGGATTACATTCGATAATACACACAAGAATCCTTCTAGTGCATGTAGAACACCTTTATCTCCAAGGTTCCCATGCATACATACACGCTCAGGCTGACAAAGTGAAGACTGATAATAGAAGGAACGCTATCAGGGGCCGAGCATCACATGGGCCTACAGAGATTAAGAAAACTGGTCAATACTGCTCTCAAGTATTGATTAACAATCTTTATTCGATTGAAAAATCCTTCCTTACCTAGTGAAGCAGTTAAAATACCCATTAACCTACCTTTCTGTGATGCTAGCATTCTGTGGAGGTTTGTTGCGCAAAAGGTATGAAGGCAGAAAATAAATGAATGAGAAAAATGATCTAATTAGCCATTTGACCCCAACAATGACCCCAAAACAACTTCCAAAAGCTGATCCAAGCCCTGCAATTGAGGTGAACGTTAGCCTGAAGTGGATGCTAATCGAAGTGATGCATTAGCATGAGTATATAAGATAAATTTGCATCTGTGGTGGGCCCCTACACTGTCTTTGGAGGACCCAGCCATTACTGTAGGCCAGGCCTGCCAATACAGCACCAAACCTAAGATTAACTGAAGTCCAAAAGCTGATCCAAGCCAGGCTAAGGGGGAGAGTTCTGGCCTGAAGCAGATGCTAATGTTGCTGATTCAATGTTCATGTGTTTAAATGGCTAATTCCCATCTCTTTAGAGTGCCCCACCATTTTTGTAGGCTGGTCTGCCCATACAACACCAAAACTCAAATGAACTTGACTGTCCATCTGTATAACCTTACCGATAGCAACAATAAACTTGATTCTTTTTTGCTAACCAGAACATTCAGTGGCAGAGATATTGTGATCTAAGAACCAGACAATTGCCCAAGTCTCTCTGATCCGAGTCCCAAGTCGAGTCAAGTCATTTGGGTCCAAGTCTCAAGCAAGTCCCAAGTTTTTTCTGCTGTGGGCAAGTCAAGTCAAGTCGAGTCACAGGTTATGTTGAGTCAAGTCAAGTCGAGTCACAGGTTATGTTGAGTCAAGTTGAGTCGAGTCACAGGTTATGTTGAGTCAAGTTGAGTCGAGTCACAAGTTATGTTGAGTCAAGTTGAGTCGAGTCACAGGTTATGTGGAGTCAAGTCGAGTCGAGTCGAGTCACAGGTTATGTCGAGTCAAGTCGAGTCGAGTCACAGGTTATGTCAAATCAAGTCCCTCACCATTGTTCCCCAGCCCACCTACAAAAGCACTCAGGTTTATATCTTGAAGAGAGAAACCTTATCTTCCCAAAGTCAATGTCCAAAAAGAGCATGCAGACTAGCCTGCATGGACTAAACCAGCATTACAACATTACATGTCTGATCATTTAGACCGAGGCAGATGGGAAAGGCTACATTCCATTAAAGAGATGACATGTTTGATACAAAAAAATATGTCTATTTAGAACATTTTGCAACACTTAAATTGCAGGCTCAAACTGCCTTTCTGACATTTCTTTAAGGTGTATTTTTTAGAGGTAGCTACCTTAACAAAGGCAAACAAAGTTACAGTATGAATAAACAGTGCAAAGTGCTTCTGTAAACAGCACACAGCAAATGCTTATATAAAAACAACATTTAACTTAAGAGATATCAGAATATTTTAAAAATAAGCACTCTAAAAAGAAATAAGAGCTGGGGAAATGCAACCTTTCCCAAGTAAAATCAGTGTTTCCCCTTGCTTTGATTCTTTGGGATGGGGGGGCATGGTCCATTGTTCATGATCATCTGTATTAATCACTTTGTTTATTCACTCATCTATCTGTCTATATTAATCATTTTTCATTTATTCATTCATCCATCTATCTTTCTTTCATCAGTTTCTGTTCATTTTTTCATCTATCTATCTATCTGTCTATCTATCTATCTATCTATCTATCCAGTGGTGTAGTCTGGTTTATTCTGATTTATGCTCTGTCCACTGAAAACGGCTCTGAGATCCATTTATGGGCCTCCACCCACAGGTTGAGAACCGCAGCTAGTAGATTGTATTTGAAGGTTGATCCTTCAAAGATTGTTATTATATCATGGAGAATAAGTGATCCAGGATCCCTCAGGATGAGTTTATTATTTAGAAAACAGTGAGTGAGTGAAAACAAGAGCTGGACTGATGAAGAATGTTGAGTTTTGATTCATCAAAGGCTGACTCGTGACATTTTTTAAGTCTTTGGGCTCTAACTTCCTGGCGCAACTCAGGGTGGCGAAGCCTGGCGCACCCCGCACAGTGGTAATTTTGTACGGAGCACCGCCGTGCGCAGCCAATTTGGCAATTTGGTAGACCGGCTGCGCCGAGATGGGTGCAGATTGGCGCTGTGACAATGTCGTGCCAAAAAACTGAGCGGAAGGTGCACTGAAAGCTCGCCAGCTCCAACAAAGGTCTATTCTCAGCGCAGACGAGGTGCACCATGTAGTGGTAATTTGGCTGACAGGCGCACAGTGCGCACACGTCACCAAAACCTCACAGGCAGGTATCCAGAGTGTCAGGCACATTTCAATGCAATAAACAATCATAGCAACCACTCTTTAATGTAACCTGCCTTAAAATTGTAGTTTCAAAGTCTATCTAGTAGCAGGAGGACTTTCAATAGAGAGAATGGCTTCTATCTCATATCCTCTGGTGCCCTTGCTGCTTGCTTATAGCACTATGTAAGTTTGGGAGTGAGCCTGGGTCATCCCGCAAGAAGCAATTACAGCTTTAGAACATGAAAGTAGATGACCTGTCTCTGTACTGTGATCCAAAATGGTGGAGGTGAACAAGATTGAAGGCAGAATGAAAGAGAACAGCAACAGATAAGGCTGGGACGATGAAAAGAGAGCAAGAAGCCAGTGAATACTGGACAAATTTTTACGCTTCAATAGGCTGAGATCAATGTCCTTTCAGGGTTTTAGTCTTATTAGTTGGGTTTTGTTGGATGTCTTATTTGTTGGATATTTTTTTTTTTTTAGAATTAAGCCATTCTACCCATTTCAACTAGCATGTAAAAGAATTAGCCTCTCCAAAGTGGACTTTTGTTCATGGTGCTTTACAAGAGCGCAGTTGCACTTAGCAACCTGTGGAGGCCACTAGAGAGCCACAAAACCAAAATCTTACATATCGCTGCTTCATTGGCCTTTTCCATTATGTGTTAGCATCAGGCTAATGACCCTAGATGGTTCATGGGATGTTGCAACCCCTCTTGTGAATCATGCACCTGTCACTGCTGTTTCAAGTGTATCTTTGCATGGTGTTGGTGATGATACAGCCAAGGAAGCAACTAAAAAGCAGAAAAAGGGAAGGAAGTTGATCAGAAAAAGGAAAAACATGAATCAAACACAGGACATGCTGCTGTCACATTTTTTATAGAATATAATCAAAGCAGTTTGCACAGCATGTACAGGATTACTGCTGCTGGTGCTACTGTAAGGATGAGTATCTCTGCACGGTCATTAAAGCTGATGAAACCATATTTAGAAGCATAAACGAGAAAAACATGCTTTTATCTCGTCAGTCTTTTTATTGGTACAACCTTCATCCACTCATTCATCCACACTGACTCTTATGTAAAACCTCTTTTCATCTTCTCCACCAAATTCTCCACACATAACCACAGCAAATCCCGTCTTTCTGCTCCCTCACTCCCCGTGCAGCACTTCCCCGGCCCATCCGCGTGGCGCAAAATAACATTTTAATTGCGTAAAATAAAAATAAATAAGTGCGTAACGACAGAAAAAGAAAAGCGATTAGAGCAGCAGCTTGGTGCAAACAGAGGAGCCTGCTGTGGTTGAAAGCGTGATAATTAGACATTCCTTTCTGCACGCGCCAGCTACACGGATACACCAGTGTGCACTGCAGACGCTCCACAACAGAGGAGCTTATGTCCGTGAGAGGAGGCATCCCACTGGCTAAATTTAACTTTGGGACAAAAGCAGAAATCTTGCTTGTAACGGTGTTTTCCGCTGGTGCCAAAATGCAGATTCATGGGTCTGTGTTGTGGATTCACGATGGTGGAAGTCAGCCCATCCGCTCTCTCTGAGTCTTGTGCTCCAAACATCTTCAAAATATTGTCATTATGAGCAACTCGTGAGGTTTATGTTTGAATCACTTTTAATCAGTGACATCTTTCTATTCCTCACACTTATTTGGTAATGGCTGGAAAAGTCACCCAGCTGTTACAGGCCTGTCTCAATAAGGCGAAAGTTTATGAAGCTTAAACACTGAATCTATATCTGTCGGAGCTATTTCCCCATGTTATTGTTAAAAATGAAAGTATTTTTTGTTTGTTTTATCTTGTAAACACCAGGGGGCAATAGGCACTGTGCCAGGCAGTGATTCGTCAGGATTCCCACATAGGTAGGGGGTGGGTCACTGGGGTTCAGGCACCAGGAAGGGATACAGGTTTTTTACCAGGTTGATGAGACATGGCTGAAAATGTTTGTTAATCCTTTTGATCCGAGTAAATGACAAAAACGCTGAATCTTGAGTGGACATTGAATTTTCTTATTGCCTGCGTACGACCCAACCAGAATGGTGCATCATGGCTGTTTGTCAAAGTTAGTTAAATTTTTACAAAGCCATTTTTTTATGACAAATAACAACTACAATATCTATATCTATACTTATATATACATTTAAACTGTTAAAAAAGCTAAATGCTCACATGTACAGCTCTGTCGCTGCACCTTTTGTATTTATTGTTGGCTTGTTTTTGTTCCTTTTTTTCCCCCTTTTTCTATATTTTGTATATTTTGCATATTTTTGAAGATATACCTAAGTCAATTTTGCACTATTCTACCTATTTTTATACCTTATTCCTCCTGACACTTATTTTTAGTCTTATTGTAACTTTATGTTGATTGTTTATGCACCAATTTACCAAGTCAAATTCTTTATATGTGCAATGGCCATAAATACCGATTCTGATTCTGAAGAACCAAAGTAAATCTCTGACTTGGTTCCTGGAACAACTGACTTGAGAAAACATCAAAATAAAAGCATCCTATATGACTTGGAGCAGTTTTTTAACATTAGTAGTGAACAGAACTTTTATTTTGAAAGGTCTGCCTATGTCCAAACTACAAAATGAACCTTTTAATGAAAGAGGTAAATTCAGTTTAGTTTTTGAATATAATGCCCCAATAAATAAAATGGTGGAAAATTTTGTTTGTACAGTTTATGCATTACTATGAGTTTTTTTTTTCTTTAAGAGGGAAAACAAACAATTAAATCATAAATTGATGATGTGGGGGAAAAAAATTACATTTTATTTTTAGGCAGATTGTCCAGCCCTAGCGGACAGACATATCTGCTAAAACAAGACAAATATGTCATCAAATTTTCCTTTTTGTCTTGATATTAAGATACATACGTGAGGTAAGCTTCATTTTATTGAGATTTTCCAGCCACTTTGCTTGAAAGCTTTGACAGATCTGAGATAATTAGGCTTAAGTTTTAGTATTTTCAAACCATTTTCCATAGAGATTCAATCATCCCTCACCAAAATGCCACCACAATCCACACCTGCTCTCAACAGGTGACGTTGTGACTGTCACAAAAAACAAACATGAATGTGTTCAGGACATCTCCCCCATCAGGTGTGTAAAGTTTGTTTAGGATTGCTAAAGAGTTACAGTCAATTTGAAACATTTTTAGAGTGCAAAAACACTGTCAACTTTTAGCCCCTTTAATAGCCCCGCCCACCAGTGAAAACTCAGTTTTAAAATTCATTAAAATGAATTTTAGGCAAAAAAAATAAGCCACATGCTTCAGCCTATACCTTTTTCGGTTATTGATAAGTTTGTATTAAATGATTGTATTCTTTGTTTTGTCTTAACATTTATGTAACCTAAATAAAAAAAAATATTCGTTCATTTATTCATTCATTCATTTTGTTGTTGTTTGACTTATGTACAACGATCTGTGAAAATCTGGAACAAAGCAAATAAAGCTTTTTCGAGTAGTCATTGAAAACTTGAACCCTGCCCAGAAAAATGAGCTCCTGTGGCCAATAGGTGGCACTGTAAAAAATGCAAAAGTCATTATATAGATGTATATCACATGTAAGCCTTGACATATGTGTAAAGTTTGGTGAGGACTGGCTTAACAACTGCAGCGTTTTGAGGATTTGTTTTTTTACACATTGCCAAAGAAGTTCTCTAACTTGCACCCCCAATCACAACCCTATACTTTGGTGAAAACTCAATATTTTCATACATTTAGATCTTTACATTGTGTAAAAACAGCTCATGAAATCTGGAGTCAATAAAATAAAAACCCTTGGACTAGTTTGTTCAAATGTTCAGCGCATGAGTCGTCAAAATTGTCAAAGTATTTAAAACTGAACTGTCCATAGAAGACTTTCTATATATTTTTTATCATGGCGATAAGAGACACTTTTGTCCATCTGTTTATTATATTTATTTGTGCCGATTTTTTAATAATGTAACTTAAACATAGTTGGGGAGCTTCTGGGAGATGCTGTTAAGCCAGTTTTTGAATTGTGTGCACAAAAAATGTCAAAATAGTACATTTTACTTATCTTGAAAAGATGTTGGTAAGTTTTGGGTCATACAAAAGTCAGAAAAATAACTCATAAGGGAAAAAAATAATTTTGTTCGATGTGGTTGGTCAATGTTCTGTTCCTAATTTAAGCAATTAATTTGGAAAATATGTATTTGCAGAGAAATTGATAAAAGCAGCGTCGAAATTGGGGAAAGGAGGGACTCTTCTTTGACAACTTTAACAATTAGTATCAATTTATTTTTTTCAAACATATTGTTCCCTTGCCATGACCTATTTAGTTAAATGCGAAGGGGGGCTCATATACATGGGTCTGGGTCCTCAAAATTGCTAATACCACCCCTGCTCATATAACCAACAAACGGTCAAATTTTGTTTTCTGCATCTTAAGTCCACATGATTTCAATATGAAAGAGGAAACAGCAAACCCTCAGTCTATAATCATGTCTTCTTTTCAGCACAGGGAGCTCTTAGCATCAATTACAGCTCAAAATTTTTTTTTTTTCTCAGTAAATATTGAACCTCTCTGATAAATCTGACTGATCGTGCTCCCCATGGACGTCACCCCGCTCCCCGCGGCTCTAGTGCCAATATGCAACATGCAGATTCGCTGGCCAAGCAAATCAATACCAGACATGATTTGCTATCACAGTGAAACTCAAGACACCTCCAGTTAAAAAAAAATCTGCACAGTCTATAATATCTGAATCACTAATGCGATATCAATAGATTTAGGTGTAGTGCAGTGGAGAGAAAAATCCACACGACTGATCTCCATGAACCTCAGAGGGACGGGAGAGATTGAAAAACCCGTCAAATATGTGTTCAGTCACAGCGTATCCAGAGCTCATCCATCAATATCAGGACGTCAAGAGGGAGGGAGAGAGGAGGGCAGCAAGTTTGGGGAAGTTCTAGAAAAAGGTGAGGTGATGCAACATGTTGTAAAGTGAGAGAATTTAAGATCAAAATTTTTGAAAGTAAAGGGGCTGTAAAACTGCAAACCCCAATTCCAATAAAGTCCGGATGCCATGTGAAACAAACATCAACAGAATACAACAATGTGCAAAGCGTTTTCGACCTATATTCAGCTAAATAAACTACAAAGACAAGATATTTAATCATTCATCTTTGTTATTTTTTTTAAAATATTCACTCATTTTTCCTTTCTGTGTAATTACCTGCCTTGGGACAACAGATGAAATTTAGCTATTGTGCTAATTCTGCATATGCATACTCCAATATGCAAAAAAAATGATGTGCACTGTCCTAATCATAATAAAATAAAATATAATAAAATAAAATAAAATAAAATTTTGAATTTAATGCCTGTAACGTGCCAAAAAAGCTGGGACAGGGGTAACAAAAGACTGGGAGAGTTGAGGAATGCTCAAAAAACACGACTTTGGAACATTCTACAGGTGAACAGGTTAATTGGAAACAGGTGAGTGTCATAATTGGTATAAAAGGGGCATCCAGAAAGACTCGGTCATCCACAAGCAAGGGTAGAGCGTGGTTCACCAGTTCTCAATTTTACAATTGCAAAAAAATTAGGATTTCCTCATCTACTGTCCATAAAATCATCAAAAGATTCAGAGAATATGGAGAAATCTCTGCACGTAAGCTTTAACATTGAATGCCCATGACTTTCAATCCTTCTGTCAAATCAACATCATTCTGTAAAGGATATTCACCATGTGGTCCAAGTGATCCAAGTGATGTGCCTGCTTTTTTAAAGACAATGTCAAGACACATTCTGCCCGTGTTGCTTGACTGGCCTTCATCAGTCCAGACCTGTTTCTCTTTGGAAACGTGGGGAGAATTATGAAGCACAAAATACGTCAACAGAGACTCTAGACTGTTGGGCAGCTAAAGTTACACATCAAGCGCGAATGTGAAAGAAATCCACCAACAAAGCTTCAATAATTAGTGTCCTCAGTCCCCAAATGCTTATTGAGTGTTGTTTAAAGGAAAGGTGATGTAACACAATGGTAAACAAGCCCCTGTCCCGGCTTTTTTGGAATGTGTTGCAGGCAGCAAATCAAAATCAGTGGTTATGTGCAATAAAAACGAACAAAAAAAGAGGTTTATGAGTTGAACATTAAATATCCTGTCCTTGTAGTGCATTCAATTGAACATGCACCGTCCCAACTTCATTGGAATTGGGGTTTGTAGTCCTAAAAATCTGAGCTGTCCTGCAGCAGGTCAGTGTGAAGGTTGCTGGTTCGACCTTCTGTGTCAATTGGGGTCTTTCCTGTGTGGAGTTTACATGTTCTCCCTGTGCATGTGTGGGTTCATCCGGGCACTCCTGTTTCCTCCCACGGACCAAAAACAAGCTCATTTGGTTAACTGGTGACTCCAAATTGCTTGCAGCTGTGAGTGTTTGTGAATGGTTGTCTGTCTCTTTATGTTGGCTCTGTGATTGCCTGGTTTCATTTTCAGGATACAGCCCAAATCTAATTTTTCGCCACATTACGCCCCCCCCGGTCACTCTATATTCACACTGATGGTGGCGACTGTGAAATGTCCATCAAAATTGGTCACATTTATGCACATTCACACCACTGATGCAGCAGTTGGAGCAAACTGGGGACTGCAGTAGCAAGGGATACAGTATCAAACCCTTATCCCGCTGACTGTAGGACAATTGACTGATCCGATTGAACTTATCTTGTTTTGTTGATTTTGTTGTAGTTAAAGCAACAACTTTTTAACTTTTCCACTTTAAATATAAGGTTTAAAGTTGATCAAACTGTGTGGGGGAATAATCAGAGAGAATAGCATGCCAACATAATACCCAGTGAAATATCCTTACTGTCAAACTTTGCCATTAGACAAAAACTTATTTATATTCATACTGTAAATATTGTTAATGTAAACAGTGTGAATTCCTTGGCCTTATTTATAGTCTCACTTCTACTTAATTTACTTATCTTTCCTCCATAAGGAAGTTGATATTGCTTAAAGATTATGCATGTTGCAACTTGCCTACTAAAATTTTCATTTCATTGTACTTAATTGTATTTTATTTAAATTTTATGCTCTTTTCTATATTAATGTCTTTATTTGGTATTTCCTGCAGCTGTATTGTGTAAAAGAGCAACTGAAACAACCGAATTTCCCGTTGGGGATTAATAAAGTATTTCTAATTCTGATTCTGTATTCCACTTCCTCAGAGTGTCCTGGTCACCTGCATATAGCACTATGAAAGTTTGGAAGAAGTGCGTAGTACTTTATGGCACAAGGGTAGTTTGCCTACCTTGCGATTTTTTGTTTTCGTGTCTATTCTCACTCCCGAGTCCATGACAAGCAGCTAGACACCATTCTTTTGACTGTTTAGAGTTGCTGAAGAGTTTATCTGATGACTGTAGGCAGAAGCCAGCTAACGCTACCCACTGACTCCCAGTGTTTGAGCTAAGCTAATTAGCAGTGGGCAAGCTCTGCCTGTCTCTTGTTTGTTACTGCACACACAATCAAAAGACTGTTGTCTACCTGCTTGTCACAGACTCGAGAGTGAGGCAAGACACAAAAACAAAAAGACGTTGGTGTATCCCTTTAAGTTGCCTGAAAGTCACCTGTTGACATGGTAACTAATTAAACCGCTACACCTTTTAAGTGGAGAGGAAAATGCAGTGTGCATATGAAGATGATGGTGTGTTTCATCCATCGGTCATCAGTCTGAGCAGATCCAATGTTTCTATTGATTATTGATGAGTATTTTATCAGTTCTTACCTCTAAATTGAATTCTCCCACATCAGGAAGTTAAGGATTCTTGTGTGCCTTGACTGTCCCTTAGTTACATCGTGCTGAGTTGAATTTATTAACAACTATGACCAGAACACAGGTGAACAAGTGCATGAGCACAAGGTTTAACCACAAGTTCATCTCAGGTTGTACTTTTTCATCACAGTGAGGATGGACTAAGAGGACCTGTACATAGTCTGTGCAGTCAAGCTACATGGGCTGATATGGCAGGACCCGTTGATCTCAGGTCAGGTCAGGTCACGTTTGAGAGCTATAGCCATAACCTTACTATAACCCTACTTCACTCATAGGCCTTTATGTCCAATAAAGTTTCAGGGCACGAAGGTGCAAACCCTGAGCTTCTGGGAGATGCCAAACCAACTTCCATTTATGTTTCAATCAGGACTTGAACCTGCTACCCTCCAGTCCCCAACTCAAGCCCTTACAGACTGAGAAACACTATTAAAAACAGTAATTTAATTAATTTTTTTTTTTCTCCACGGCTCATTACCAGTCTTTGGTTCAGTGGTTGGGGACCTCAGCCCAAAGATGTAGGTTTGATTTTTTTTTTACTTTTGGTGCAACAAGTTTGCATAAGCACTGGTCTAGAGTAATTTGTGTGTTGTAAAATCAAATATTTCACTAATTAACTGCTCCTTTTCTACCAGTAGAAGTCCTTTTACCATGTTTAACTGTTGTTATATATCAACACTTCCATTTTTTCCAAACATAGCTCAACATTGACAAAATAGACTTATAAATATTGCTATTAAAAATTGCCGTTGATCACAATTAGCTACCAAAAATCAAACGTCATAAAGTGATTTGTAACTCTTATCCCTTTGACAGCCCTAAAATGAATACTTCATTTCAAATAAGCTGTAAAAACTCCTCAGTATTCATTGATTTATGACACCAGAGGGATATTTGTTGCTCTACAAACTGCGTCTTCTTTGGAAACCTAATAAGCTGTCAAAAGTCCTTATCTGCTGGTGGACAAATGGCTCTTGTGTAATGCTTTCGGCTCAGGTGTTGGAGCAGATGGCACCCAAAAATTGAACATTCTGGAGCAAATATGCCAACGTTTATTTGTCAAGTCACTCTTGACTCTTAGATATTGAATATATTTTGATAAATATGCATGTTCTGCTCTTATTCTTGAAGAATTCATGCCATGTGGCTTGTATAAGATACTCACTGAGGCTTTTGGGACAGCCAAAAAGTAATCATTCATGCCAAAAAAGTGCCAAACGTTGATTCCCAGCAACTGTATTAAATTTCATGGATACACATACCCAACATTTAAGGCAATAAAGAAACTCTAAATTTTCTTATGTCCAACAAAAGCACCACATGACAAGTAATAAGACGTTCACAAGGATTTAAGACACAAGCAAAATCCAAGCCTTCCTCTCTTTTTCTCTCTTCTCCAAATTAAATCCCTAAATGAAGTCACGCATGATTGTGTAAGAACAAAAAGAAGCCCGCACACCATCAAGCACAAAGACAATAACAGATACCAGAGGCCACATTTGTCCTTTTTTTGTTTACCTGCCACCGCTTCAAAAGCAAAAACCAATTACAGCCTGAGACTTAATCAAGGTCACTCACTCTTCCTGCTGCATGACAAAATATGAAATCTCTGCACAGGCTGCTACAGAGGGAGAGCATCTGCAGGATTATTTGGGATCTTAGATTAAAGATCTGCTGAATGAGCCACAAAATTAATCACGAAAAATGTGCAGATTGGACGGAAAATCCACAAATGCACATGCTTTCTGGGCAAAAATGGAATACATTTTAGAGCAGAAATGAACCATAATAAACCATTTTTGGATGCAGCCACCAACCATTGCGTTAAAGGCTTTTTTTTGCAGATAGCAAAATGTTATTACTTGATTATATTTGGATTTTAAAGCTTTCCTATCTCTAAAATCTCCCTTTTTAGCGCCAAGATGAGGCAAAATCCCCAAATCCACTGTACTCCGAACCATCATCAGAAGAACACTCAGCACTTGTCCATCAAGATAAACCATGGAAAAAGTAAACACCGTCTTTTGGCTTCTGGTTTTATTAAAACAAGTAGCTAAATAATCGCATGTGTCGTCCAAACACTCAAAATTCGGGCAAATTGTGCCGAAATATCCCCTAAAACAGGAAACCATACCTCCTCAAAACCGCGTCCTCCTGGAATCACAGCCAACAAACCCCACTGCGCGTCACTCAGAGCGTGATCTAGGACATCCACTTGCGCGTAAAACATCTCACCCTGAAGACCAAGCAGTGGCACAGTCCGACACCAAACCTGCTGCCTTTGATTCCCTGCGTTGCGCTTTTACGCACGTAGGCTGCGGCGAAGCAGGGGGGCGAAACACCTCTCATTCTTGATTTTTGCTGCTCTTTACGCACAGATCCCCACACAACATGCATCACGCTTGGTGTTTTAGCCGGTGAAGGCGCACGAATCCCACTGTGACTTGTATTTTCTCACTCTTCTTTGGTTAAAAAAAACAAAAACAAAAAAAAACGCGCTGAAATCACAACTGCTTGATCGCACTGAAGCGACAGGAGAGGGAGAAGCTCCCGGGCGAATGCAGACTCACACTTGTATGATACAGTGGGATGAGTGAACGTGGTTTTTGGCACAAATTAGCCAAGATAAGGTGAAGAAGGAGGAGAGGGCAGCTGTTATAGAGGGCGGAAAAAGACGCGGAGGACGCTTTTATCCAATGCGCATTAGAGTGCCAAGAGCGCAGAGATTACAGGCTCTCCAGTGAGATATATAAGAACAATGTGGGAGAGTGATAAGAATATATGAATTTGAAATTATGTATCAAGATTTAGGACGCTTTGGCGCGAAATCTGGTGTGTGTGGTTGGATTAATTTGGCAAAAAAAAAAAAAATGAGCCTGAAAATGACATATAAGGATAATATCGTGAGTTGATTATGTTAATCTGGATTATAAGTAAATAAGGTGTGATAAAAGAGGATATAAAGTTCTTATCTTCACCCAAGTTTTACCAAATTTTGGCACAGGCAGCTTCGGATCATGCGTAAAAACGTTTGTTGTCCTTGCATTCAAATCGCTTCAAGGAGAACAAATAGGTTGGTCTGATTTTTACGCATATAACAAGCTGATACCACGAATTTGTGCCTCATAAACACCAACACAACCAAATTTAATCTCCTTCAAGTAAAGCAAAGCTTATGACTTAATATGCTCTCTAGAATAGACACATTTGGTGCAGCAAAAACGCACATTTTGCGTCCTAGCATCCATTTTTCGCCTTTTACGCGCTGATGGGTCATGATTACAGGTGGCAACAATGATGACTGAGCCAACGGGAGGTTTTTGGATGGACACCCTACTTTCTTTAAGAGTCCCAGGTTCGAGAACTATCCCCTCTTGTCCGCTCGCTAAGCCACATTGGAGAAGACCCCTTCATCTCCTGGTCTGAGAGAACCTCGCTCGCTTGAGAATTACCGGATCCCTCTCTGGTTTTATCAGAGTAAAAAAAAAAAAAAGACAAGAAAGGAGAGAAAATACACGCTACAGCGCACACGTGAAGAGAGGAGAAGAAAAAAGATGATGGAGGATTTACCTGCTGTCATGCTGTCATGCTGGTGGCGTCTTTTGGTCCGCTTCATCGCACCGTGGCTGCATGTCTGAGGACATGCTTCTGGAGACGGGCTTTGGAGACGAGGAGCGCCTCGGCTGCAAGAGAGAGCGAGCGAGCGAGAGAGAGAGAGAGAGAAAGTCGGGAGGTGGAGGGGGAGGAAAGTGAGTGTGTGTACGTGTGTGAGGGTGAGAGAGAGAGAGAGAGGAAGGCAGGGATTGTTTTGACGATGACAGCCGTTTATTGCCTTTTATATCCAAGAAATCAGACTGATGGTGAAGCAGAGTGGAACAACATCTCATTTAAAGATATACGACTGCAGACATCATATGTTAAAACACTAGTCAATCAAAAAAACAGCAAGATAAGACACGCTACCATTCTGTAAACGAAAATTTCACTTATTAAGATCTACAGTGTTACAACATTTAAACAAATTTCTTTTACTTTGAGGGACTACACTTATGTTCCCTTGCTTTGACTTGAAAAAAAAAAAACAGATTAAGAAATGCTTGGAGTACACAAATCTCCACCAAAGCATTTCTGATATAAGTTTAGTTATTAAAATGTGGAAAATGCCCTATCCTCCAATGGTAACAAATTACTTAATAAATCGGTGTCCTAACTCAGATAACCATTAAATCCACTTCTTTTCTGTGCCATGACCTTAATTCACTAAATTTTTAACAAAATCCATTAAAAACTTTTTGAGTTTTCACAAAAATGTGAAAAAAGCCATATCCTGCAATATTAACCAATGCTTTAATGAATTCCTGGATCTGCATCCAAATTTGGATCACAATCAAAATCTAATTACTTCTTCTTTGTGCCATGATGAACATTTCCCGAAGATTTCTTCAACATCTGTCTAATTTTTTTTAAAATTAGCAATAATGTGAAAATTGTACATCCCCACAATGTTTACAAGTGCTTTTATAAATTCCTGGATCCACATTGGCATTCAGATAACCACCCAGATCATATACCTTCTTCCATGTGCTATGACCAACATTTCTCAAAAATGTAATCATAATTTGTTGAAAACTTTTTGAGTTATTAGCAACAATGTGGAAAATTGCCCTGTCCTTTAATGTTAACAAATGATTCGAGAAATTTCTGGATCTACATCCAAAATTGGATCACAACCAAAATCTAATCACTTCTTCCTTGAGCCATGACCAACGTTTTCTGCGAGTTTCATCAATATCAATAAAAGTCTTTCTGAGTTCTTAGCTAAAATGTGGAAAGTTAAATTAGCTGAATTATGACCACCACCAAAATCAAATCGTTTTTGTCTTTTGCCTTGACGAACATTCACTGAAAATGTTAAGAAAAGTGTTTGAATTTTTAAAAAAGGATTTGCAATAATGTGGAAAATTGTCCTATTCTGCAATGTTTTTAATGTGCTTAAAACTCTCTGGATCTTCATCCAAACTTGGATCACTACCAAAATGCTATTACTTTTTCCTATGACAAACATTTCCCAAAAAATTCTTAAAAATCTGGTTTAAATTCTTCATCAACATTTCCCAGAATTTCATCACTATCCTTCAAGAACTTTTTGAGCTGGTTATGAAAATGTGGAAAACTGCCCTATCGCACAATGTAATAAATGCTTTGATAAATTCCTGGGTCCACATTGGAATTCCAATAACCACCATAATTGATTCAATTAAAGATCTTTGTAGAACATCCTCTAGTCAGAGATGTGTATGTTTGAAGTTTAAAGAAAAGTCCTGAAGTGTTATGATAAAAAACACTGGTAAACATGAGGCTCCATGACCTTGACCTTTGAGGTTTGGCTTCTTAATTATAGTCGTTTCATTCTACAGTCGGAGTAGATATTTGACCAAAGTTTGAGGTAAATCCCACTGAGCACTCTTCAGACATAGCTCCTAAAACCTAAAGGGTGATCATGAGATCCAGTGACGTTCTGTTTTGGCCTGTGACCTCCAAAAGCAAAGCTGAACATGAGGCTTCATGATCTTGACCTTTTACGTTTGGCTTTTAAATTCTGATCAGTTCAGCCTCCAGTGAGAGTAAGAAATTGTCCAAAGTTTAAAAAAAATCCCTTAAAGCATTCTTGAGAAATCGCCTTCACGAGCACAGGATGAACATGAGGCCCATTGACTGTCTTTTGACCAAGTCCTTCAGAATCTCTGTCGACTGTCCTTCAGTCAGGGAGGCCATTTGTTAAAAGTTTGAAGAAAATCCCTCACGGCATTTTCTAGCTATCATGTTTAAATGCACTGATGAATATAAGGGCCATGACCTTGACCTTTGACCATTGCCTTTCAAATTCTAGTTCTTTTATCCCCCAGTCTGACTGGACATTTGACCAAAGTGAACAAATTATTCAGCACCAAGGACAGCGTAAGCTGGACAACTGCAAAGAAAGAGAAAATATACATACTTTTTTTTTTTTTACTTTCTATAAAATGTAGATTTGTCTGGAATTAGGTTTGTGTAGTGTCCTTAACCAATGTAATCTTTTATTTCCTTTGTCACTGTATTTTTATTGAATTTTAACCAAAACATTTTATTCATTCTATTTCATTTCAGCATTCATTTCATTTTTAAAACAAAAGATACATTCAGCTTATTTAAACCCAAGGTACCATCATTTTATCTCACATGTAGTGTTTTTTCCCTTCTTCAAACTGAAAAAAAAAACAAAATACACATTCTTAATAGTTTGGAAACACTCAGATGAGATTTTGTTCATTTCAGGCAAAGCAAATCAGCTCTCAACACTTCAGCACCAAGGAGAGCGCTCATTTAGAGGGTCAAAAAAAGGCTGATTTTTCTGTCAAAAACATGGAAAACTGGGCCTGCATTCTGTCAGTATTTAAAAAGTATTTTTCACCATTGCATATTCACTTCTTATTTAGTCACTGTTTACATGTTTTCTAATGTGTCAACATTTTGACATATTAAATATTTAAGGTTTGCATTCACTTTCCATGATTGATTCTTTCAGTTTATTTCCTTCTATTTTGCTTTACTACGTTTTTTATTATACATTTAAAATATTTTTTGTTTATATATATATATCTATATCTATATCTATCTATCTATATCTATCTATCTATCTATCTATCTATCTATCTATCTATCTATCTATATATATATATATATATATGTATGTATATTTATGTATACAAACATTTTATATTTCATTTCTATTATTTTATTTAACATTGTTTTAAATCAGTTTGACTCTGTTTGTAATACCTGAAGTTAATCCTAAAATCAATTTATCATGAGTTTTCTTGTCATCCTTATATTTTGTTTTTGTGTTCTTTAATGTCTGCACTTTAAAAAAATCAATTTATTTTTGCTGTTTTGTTTTATTTCAGTTCATTTTAATTTTTTTTTATCACTTTTTTGCATTTTATTTCAATTTACTTGATTATATGACTTTTCATCTAATTTTTTGTTTTATTTTACCTTATTTTGTATTTTCTTATTTAACTTCATCTTGCTTTGTTTGTTTTGTTTTATTATTGTGTTTTTCACCCTCTTTTTAGTTTGTTGGCATCTTATTAAATTCTGTTGTGTTTTTATTTAATGTCCTTACTTAGTTTTTTCTTTTATTTAACTTGATTTAACTGTGTTTTTATTTCATTGATTTCTTGATTTAAAATAATCCTTTATTTCAATTTATTTCAGTTTATGCAATTTCATTTTTGTGTCTTATTTTGTTTCCTCTTATTTCATTTTATTTCTGTTAATTTTATTTCTTGTCATTTTATTTTATTTTATCTCATCTTATTTCAATTTTCATCTTTTTTGTTTTATCTTTTTTATGTCATCTATTTTTTTTTCACTTTATTTAATCTTAATTTGTTTTATTTTATCTAACTTATATAATTCTAGTTTTGTTATACTTTTGATTTCCCTTGTTTTTGCAGTTTTCATTCTACTATTTTACTTTACAAATATCATTTGCTTTTTTCATTAAAGTATTTAATTTTAGTTTGTTAAAATCCCATTTTAGTCTAAACTAAATTGTGAAATTCTGCCTGTGGAGGGGAGACAAATCTGAGTCTGAAAACCTCCAAGCGAGACAAAAAAAAATTGAACTTCTCCACTTAACCTGATAAAATCTTGAAACTAATTCAAAATGGAAACAATTAAACATGATGAATTAAAAAGAAGACAACTAAAAGTCCACAAAAGAGGGTTTAAATTTAACGAACTCTCAGTGGATTGGTCTTTCTCCTTCTCTGTCTTTGGGACCTGGACTAATCCTTGTAGGACTTGATGTTGTCTCTGTAGGACTTGATTTGTCTCTGTAGGACTTGATGTTGTCTCTGTAGGACTAGATCTTGTTTCTGTAGGACTAGGCCTTTTCTCTGTAGGATTTGATGTTGTCTCTTTAGGACCTTATCTTGTCTCTGTAGGACTTGATGTTGTCTCTGTAGGACTAGGCCTTTTCTCTGTATGACCTGATGTTGTCTCTGTAGGACCTGATCTTGTCTCTGTAGGACTTGATGTTGTCTCTGTAGGACTAGATCTTGTCTGTGTAGGACCTGATCTTGTCTCTGTAGGACCTGATGTTGTCTCTGTAGGACCTGATGTTGTCTCTGTAGGACTTGATGTTATCTCTGTTGGACCTTTTTTCAGGTCTGAAGCTGCTCTGTCACGTTGTTTGTTTACATGTCGTGCCCTTCTCTCTCTCTCTGTCTGTCTCTCTCTCTCTCTCTCTGTCTGTCTCTCCCTCTCTCTCTCTGTCTGTCTCTCTCTCCCTCTCTCTCTCTCTCTTTCTTCAGATTTAGCCGCTCTGCTCTGATTTATTACCGTGCTGCATTTGAAAGGATCTGCAGTATAAAAGGTGATCCACATTATTTAGTTCTTGGTTAATAGAGCTGCCACAGAGGTGAGGCAGTGAGAGGGGATCAACATCTGGAGGAGGATGTTTTACTGACATCTACTGGGGGAAGGATCTCTGAAGACCTGCTCCTTCTGCCTATTTTTCTCCTTCTGAGTGCGTTTGAAGCTTTGAGCGCCTCTTAAAGGGCAAATCCCACTTTTTTTCCCCTGGTGCTCCTGTTATTGTGATACATTAAACCAGAAATCCATCAAATTAGAACTCTATCAAAAAAATTAAGCCTGGGAGTGCGTGATAAAGACAAGGAAAACCTGAGAAACACTCTCAATAAAAATGACAGCCTCATTTTCTTGTTTTAGCAGACAGGAGTGGCATCAGGTGTGACCTTCTGATTATTGTAGCCCATCTGCTTAAGATAAGAACAGCTTGTCATGGGTTGAGTTACTATGGCATTTCTATCGTCTTAAATTGATTTGGGTGGTTTGGTTGATTGGCATTTGTGTTGGACATTTTCTCTTTCTCAGACCATTCTCTGAAAAGCCTGAATACAGTAGATAAGCTGTTTCTGAAACACTCCCTCTGGCACCAACAACCATACCAGATTTAAAGTCACTTTTCGCATTTCATGTCAGTTCTAATGTTCAGTTTGGTTGTCTTTACCATGTCTACATATCTTAATGCATTGAGCTGCTGCCATTTGATTGGCTTATTCATGTTGAAGGGATACGCTAACACTTTTTTTCGTTTCGTGTCTTGCCTCACTCCCAAGTCCATGACAAGCAGATAATCACCATTCTTTCGACTGTGCGTGCAGAAACACAGCCAAAGCTCGCCCGCCGCTAGTTAGCTTAGCTCAAACACTGGGAGTCAATGGGTAGTGTTAGCCTGCCTCTGCCTACAGTAAACTCTTCAGCAGCTCTAAACTGTCCTGTGCGCTTGTTGTGACTTGTGTTTTTACCGCAGTGTGTTACCTTATCTATTTTTAGACTAAGATTAGCAATTTATGTAATTTTCGAAAGAAATGCGTACAAAACTAAACAGCAGGGAGCATGGGGTAAAAAATGAGTCACAGCAAGCACACATAGTTGAAGAGGGGTTTTATCTGATGACTGTAGGCAAAAACAGTTGGAGTATCCATTTGACAAGCATTTAAACTAACATTTTGCGAAGTACAGGACCTTTGAAAACTGTTGATTGGTTCATGCTTTAACTAGTTTACTGAAAATCTGAAGTTTCTAACAGTTTTTGGTTTATTTAGTGCCTAAAAAGTGTTGACAAGAAGCTTCAGTTGTCAAAATACCAAAACTTGTCTTCGTCTACCAAGAGACACAGAAATCTAAACCAACTAGTCCACTCAAAAACTAATGGACAGTAAACACAAACTTCGTTTTAATGACTGTACTCTGGATGGGAAAAAAAACGTCATATCACACTTTTTACCCCTTTATTCTCACGACTCCATCACTCCACATTTCATCCCATCACTCTTCATTTTTATTTGTTTATACATTTGTAAAAAGCGCCCATTAGGCACAGTTTGAACACTGCCATCTTTAACCTCAGCTGTCAATTAAAACATATCAAGCAGCAGTGTTTTGTGTGGAAGCATACATACTGTATCGTTGAATTATTTAACAGCGTGACTTGGCTGGCTGAGAAGTCTAAATTGGTATGCTGAATTGAAGCGTAGAGGTTGCATATAAATCAGGAAGGGTCTGTGAAGAAGATAAAATAAGATACAGAAGAGAGGCTGTTGTCATTTAGTGACAGATGTCAGGCACAGTTTTACATATTTTGACTCTGTGAATAAGCACTAATGGACTGAAAAATGCTCCACAATGGGAGATGCACTTTCAGTAAATTAAGGAGAATGTGTCGGCTCTTACGTTTAATTTAATTAAAGCTAACAGCCTTTCCGTCTCTTACAGAGTTTAAGACTTTGATTACTGACCACTGTTTGTAACTGTTTTAATTGATTCCTTTGCTATTGTGGTTGATTGTGTTTGTTTATTGTTTTTATAAAGTCTGTAATCTCGACGACATTGAAAATGAGGGAAACCTCAATGTCTTTTCGAGAATAAATAAAGGTTTGAATTCTGATTATATTCTGTCGTTTCTTCACGACATTAAAACACCTACATACATATTAAATAAACTCACAATTCACACTTCAGTTTCACATGCTGATTGGTGTATTTTATTGCCTGCAAAACATAAAAGAAAATAGTTTACAGTATAAATAATTGGATTTGTACTTGTCAGTGATTGTATAGCGCCACCACTGGACAAAGTGGTGATTGTTTAAATTAATATGTCCATGAAAAATTTAAGTATTTGATCAAATCTCTCATCTTGCTTTATTCATAAACGCTTTTACCTTCCAAGAACAATGCAAATAAATGGCACGAAATGGCGAAAATTCTAGTGGCGATTTTTAGACACACCGTTCTATTCACATTTAAAGTGGCGAGTATTTGCGTAAATATAGTTTATGTTCTAAAAAATAAATCATCCTGTTAGTCAAAACAGACTTGACATCAAGTGGCTATGACCTGGTGTTCATTTTCCGGTCCCTCCGGAAAGTTGCATTTCGCGATGGCAAGAATCAACGCAAATTCAGGCATCCAAAATTACGTGAGACCTTGCAACTTTGTTCAACTATCACAATTTTCCTGCAATTTTTCAATCAGAGAATTACAAGATGGATTTACAGGTGTGTGAGAGGGAGAAGCCTCAATCCGCGTACTTTATTGTTGTGTGCATAAAAATGCTTTATCATGTTTGAGAGACATTTTAAAGACATTCAGAACTGTATAAAGCATAATATGAGGTCTTTAAATGTCCTGTAAAAACCTTTAGGTGTATGTCTTTGGTGGAAGGTTGAAAGTAAGAGCGCAGTAATGGTGCAGGGCAGAGCTGGCAAGGCAAAAGAAGTAAAAGTGACCCAACATCTTTCACCTTAAATGGCCTGGTGTCACCGCTGTTTTCAACATTTTTAGAGCCTTAATTGTTTAAACGTGATCCTGAATATTTCTCCTACATGGACAAAGGAGAGTCTTTTTTAAAACTCATCTGAACACGACAAACCCTATATTTAGCATTCTCTTCAGCTTCAACAGACTACAAGTGTTTTTTCTTGAACTTATAACACATACATTTTTAAATTCAGTCTGAAGATTTGAGCCAACACACGTGCTGTATAAAACCGCCCACCACATGCTATAGATACCCTCACAGTGAAACACATGACTTGGAGCAAAAGCAGCTGCTAAATGACCGTGTGCGTCTGCTCCTCCGCTCCACACATCCAGCCTCCTAAACAGTCGCGTCCCATCAGACCACGTGTCTCATGTTGCACCTGTGTAATGCTGATGAACATGGACAGCCTCAAAGGCCGGCTGGAGAGTGCCGCAATTAGTCGAGGAAAACTCCCAGTTTTTCAAACGGACGCCCCGCTGCCAACGTGAGCGAGACGCACTGAACAAAGAAGCGTCTAATGCGCTGTCCTGTAAATGGCAGATACATCAAAGTGCATGTATAAAACTGAGTCTTACTGTATTTTCTTTTTTCTTCCACGGAGCTGTCAGGGCTGCAGTGTGGTCTCTTGTTTGAACCTGTGGAAGCAGTAACGTCAGGGTGAAAACGCTCATATCATCCGTTTGTTGTGCACGACTTAGTCTTCCTTCATCTCTGTGTGTATGATCCATAGGTTTTTCTGCTTGTCAAAGTGTTTTCTTTGACTGTCTGACGTTGGCTTTTTGTACGTGTCAGGCTTTCACACATCCATGAAAAAGGAAAACAAGTGTCAGTTCAGACAGCTTTATGTTACACTTAAAGAGCAGCATAATGCAGGAACAGTTCTCAGAGTAGAATCACGTGTTTAGTTTAGAAGGAAGGTTCGGATATCAGCTGTATTGAGCGGAAATTCTCAAAGTGCAAAGACAAACGCAAACTATCCTATGCCTGTTTCATGCTTCGGCATTGCCTGAGAGTGAAAGTACAGGGATGAGTCACTTTTAGGGATAGGTTTGAAAGCCATCCAAACCAAACAAGGCAAGCAAATCAAGAGAGTATTGTGGCTTGGCTAAATATCCAAACAGAAAAGCTAATGCATGTCACGGCTAACATTAGCATTGCTAGCACCGCCAGCATCTGGTCATCCTAACATGTTAATGTCTACAAATCCACATCCAAGTGCCATCCAAAGCTGCCTAAATGCAGCATTATCTTTATTTTAAGGCAAAGAATACTTCCAAACTGCTTTGTGCTGAACAATGTTATTTCTCGATGCCGGTTGCAACTAGAGCCTCAACTAGTGGCAGGAGGCTAGATTACACAAAAATTGACGGGCATTGGTCCGCCTAACAAGGTGCAGTTTGATAGCAAACCAAACCAAGAGAAAAATCAAACAATATTGCAATTTCACCCCCAAACTGATCTGAGTCCACTTAATTTTAGGTGTGAAAGCAACCTCAAAGAATTGTTGACATATCAAGTTCACTCATGATAAGCTTACACACCAGATATCAACATATTTTCATCAAGGCAACAACCCATAGAAAGAGCCTTTCAAAGCATATCCGGCAGGTGATTGGACAGTTGTTCCATCAATCACATTCATTATGGGCCAATCAGATAATGTAGTAGGCCGGTGCTACTGCTGTGGTGTAACATAAAAAACATGAGCCACATTAGAAAAACAAATTCTCGCCAGAACATGTCAGAAGTGGAGTGAAAATATCCTTTCTTTAGAGAAGTTTGTGGTGATGATAACTGGTTTTCATTTAACAAGTAAAGTGACCTCCATATTGTTAAGATCCAGAGATCTCAAGAAAATCCGTTGATTTTTATTTCATGTTAGCATCTTAGTGGTCAGCCTCTTTTGACAAGCTTAATGTGATTAAGTTGTAACAGTACTTGTAAGTCCTCTTTGTTAAGCATTTCAACTGCTCTGTGTTTTAGCGAGACTAGCTTCACTTTACAGAAGGGTATTGATTGGTGGGTTGTCAGTCAATGTGAACAGCTGTCCAGAGACTTCAGTGATGCTGTTTGAAGACCTGAAGAGACACTTTATTAGACACAAGGGTAAAATAATCCTTGGGTTGTTGTCCAGGTCCTTAATACCATGAATTGTATTTTTGTTGTTTGTGATTCACTCCAAACTGGAAGAATGAAGGATGATTTATCCAATGGTTGTTAAAAATTAGAAAGTTGAGAAAGGAAGATAACCAAAGAAGAAATATAAAGGAAAACATATCTAGATATATATTTCAAAAAGAGCTTTTGTAATTTTGTTCAAACCTGGTAGGAGAAAAAAAAGCCAGTCTATGATGCAGACTAGATGATTTTTTTAACCGAATAGTTTAATCAAAGTTCTTCACTAAGCCATAATTTCATGGGGCATATGAGAGAAAGACAAGAATTCACACTCACATTCATACCTGAGGGCAATATGGAGTCACTAATCAACCTAATGAGCGTGTTTGTGGTCTGTGAGAGGAAACCAGAGTGCTTGTTAAGAAAAATAATTTCTTATCGTGTGGGGCAATGAATTTTGGCTCAAGCATTTCCAAATGTTTCTCACCAAGGTAAATTACAAATATTCTTAATGTGCTATTAAATCTTACTAATTTAAAGTTAGTTGTTGTGGTGTAGTGCCAAAACTAAGCAGCTAAGTAGTGGTAAAGTAAGTTGTTGTGAATGTGTTCAACAGAGTTTTGCAGTCACCCCATGTTGTTTTTGTGGCTTGATTTAAACTAAAACTTAAATTTGAAGTTGTTGGCCCTATGTGCAGCAATATATAGCTCTAGTTTTCATGCTAGCTCTCTCCTCACAGATGCAGAGCTGATCTGTTACTCTGGCTAATGCTAAGGATAATGCCATGTACCTCAAACAACCCCATTTAAATAATCCCAGACTATTCTTTTATAAACAAATAATCCTGTGTTTGTCTACCACTTTCTCAAATTTGATACAGAGCTTTGTTAAGTGTTGTACTGTGAAACCTGTTACTTTACGTGAGAAATCTTGCCTAATTGATGCTTGAACCTAAACCTTTTTAAGAACACAATGAGTTCTTCCTAGGGTTTAGAGTTAGCATCCTATAGAATCTATCCTGCTGTATGAATTGTGCTCAAATATCTTAAATTGAACTTGAAACATCACTTTTGAAATGCATAGCATGCAAAAGGCGAATCCATGACAAAAAATGTTGTCCTGGCTTGACATCAGATAAATGAGTTTGAGTGGGACTGATCTGTCTTAATCAGGTTTGGCAAGGCACTGAAAAGCTGTGTCCACAATTCTCCCAGGACGATCACTGGAACAGAAGACTGAGCGGAAAAGAGGCAGCGAAGGAAATACAATACGAACAAATCGATGGAGAGCATGGAGAAGGCTGGTTACCTGCATAGATGAGGACAGTTTCATACCCAGGCTAATTAAAAGCTAAAGTATCATATTCCCTCTGTGCCATGTGTGTTGCTTCCTTCGAGAATGACCCTTAGTACCATTTTTCACTCTATAAGCTGATTTTCCTGGTCGTCTTGTTTACAGATCGGCACCATAACGAGTGAAGGGACTGTTGAGTGTGTGTCAGCGTTCTGAAGTATGTTTCACTCCCGTCTGGTGACCTGCCTGCTGTTCCCCATGTTGTGCTGAGCTATTAGTCTTTGTGTTTGGCAGTGCCATTAGCAAGGTAAATCCACAGCTTCAGCATTATTCAGCACACTGATGGACACGCCCTGGATGGAAACGCTAACATGTTCACCTCTGCATTAACCTGCGCTGTGTTTCCTCCGCTCTCTGTGGAGATGATGTACGGTTTACTGAGCTTTCTTTTGCCTCCAAGCTGTTTATTGACTGTTTTATACCCTCAGCATTGTCTTCTTCTGTATTAATTACTTTAGATATTCTGATAAATGTCACTTGTGTCTAGTTTGAGTGCAGCCTTATTAGCTCCAGGGACCTTTTTGGCTTGTCTAAGCTAATTTTTCTCCTTAGGTTTTTTCTCCATTGTTTTCTGGCCCACCAATTTAATTACCAGTAACAACAGGTTGGTTTTTACACCAGGAGAAGAAAAAGAAAATGACAATAAAACATAATAACCAAAGCAGGGTGCACACTCTGCCCAGTACCAAGTAACACAGTAAGCTAGCTTGTGAAGAGAGTTATATTACTTGCTGAATTATTTCACGTTTTTTTTTTTTTAAATCTCAAACAGTTTGCTCATAAAGCATTTTTTCATGATTGATTTCAATAAAAAAATCTCACAATATTAAATAATTCATTAAACATTTTTCATGAGTTCGGTGGTGCAACTCATATTATGTCTTTGAAATATTTATTGCCGTAGAAGGACGTAGTTTGAACTGACGTTAATGCTCATAAATCTTGATGTAATAATGAAATAGTAACCTAGAGGGATAGTTGATCATAGTGTTTTTGAAGTGTGTTTTTAAGATTTATTTCAAAAGAAAATACAGTAATCACAGTGATTAGGTCAGCTCTGCCTCTAAAAGCGAAGAATCAGGAAAGAATTTAGGCTATACATTGCTTTAGATGGGGCAGGCCCCCTATTTATAAGTTCTGTTTCATTTAAGATAAAAGGGCTGGTAAGGCAAGGCAGCTTTATTTATAGTGCACTATTCATACAGTCAGTGCTTTACAGAGTTTAAAACAAAGACATTATGCCATTAAAAGCATTAAAGACAATTAATTTGCAAAAATCCAACAATAAATTTTAAAACATTGAACAACAGTTTACTGCAGCTGTACCAAAGCAAATGGGCTTGCTAGCTGAAAAGTAAGGCATTATAAATGTGCTCAGCTCAGTGTACAATCACCCAAATGCTTTTTTTCTTTAGTTTAATTCTACTGAAAATGCAGCATATGGGAGCTCTTGGCCCCAACTGCAACAATTTACAGCCTATACTGTTGTAGTTCTTCTCCTCTGCTTAATCATGTACTATTGGCTTTAACCTCTTACAGCCCTGCCTAAAATAAAAAAAATAATTCCTTTAAATTTCCTTTAAAAGCCAAAAGATGGATGCTAGGATGATGAGTTAAAAGCAAGAGCTCAGTGCTGATACTGGCAGTGCTGGCAGGCGAAAGCAGGTTTGTAAACTAGAAATTTTGAAGCTTAGATACCTTGCTAATTGGCAGGATTATTGTCAGGTGATTAAATAATGACGCTTGTCAGGAGTTAAACCAGTGCAGCTTTAGTTCTCTGCCTGAAGTGGCCCACAGGTGGCACCACATTTTTGGTATGAACTGATCATTTAAAGTCATATTGTTATCCCTGAAGGATGACAAGTTCAAAGTTTGACTTGGCCTTTAATCGACCACATGAAAATATGGGGCTATTACTTTAAATTCCTCTGTCAGAGCCAAAAGGTAGATGCCAGGGTGGTAGGGGGTTAAAAGCAAGAGCGCAGTGCTGATGCTGGCAGTGCTGGCAGGCCAAACCAGGTAAACTAGAAATTTTGAAGCTCAAATATTTTGCTAATTGGCAGGATTTTTGTCAGGTAATTTAAGAATTATGCCTGTCAGGTGTTAAATCAGTGTAGCTTGAGTTTTCTGCCTGAAGTGGTCCACAGGTGGTGCCACATTTTGACATTTAAAGTCACATTGTTATCCCTGAAGGATATCAAGTTCAAAGTTTGACTTTGCCTTTAATTGACCGCTTATTATATATACAGGGTATGGCTTTGAATATGATTTATGTCACCTGCATTCAAGGGGATCCAAAGTCTGCATTTGACATTAAAGCTTGTTAGACAGACCTTATTTGTGAAAGGATTTTCAGCTCTCATTAACTCCTCAAATCAATCCAATGGCAATATGTGCAAGCTTTACCCCCTCAAATCCACTAGATCTTGCATTTATACAATCAGCAGGGCAAATATTTATCCACAAATATTGATTAAGCTGTCTGGTATTGTCAGGTGGATTTTCCCTTTAAGCTCACATTTTCTCTGCGCATACAGAGCGGGGATAAGGCAGCGAAGAGGCTTATCTATCATGCCTGGGGTTAATTGCCCTCAATCCAGGATCTCCTTTTGAATGTTTCCACGTCTCGAAATGAGTTCATTAGCAATTCTTTGCAATTCTCCTATAGTGTCTTAATTGAGGGTAATTAAGTGAAGTGATGGCATTAGTGGGTCTGCGGACAAAGCATCAAAACGTCTGCGAGAGGTGTAGCATACATGAATATGTCATTAATGGTGACACTCAGACATAAAACCCACAACCTCTCATTGTGCCAGAGCTTTAGATGACAAGTGAGTTCATTTGCCTGAAACGTGTTTTGTTATTTAGATAAGTGGGATAATTGGAGGGGAGATGAATGCAGAGTGAGAGTGCAGATGTGATGCTGGGCTTTGTTAGGAATCATGTGGACCAGGAGGGTTTAGCCTTCGGTGTCACGCCTCAGGGACTGAAAAAACTCTCCATAATCAACTTTACTGGGACGAGGCTTTCACACTAATGCAAAAAAAGTTTAATTTTTTATGATGTAGTGCCTGTTAAGACTTCAAATTAAGCAATAATATATATTTGTACCTTAAATAAGCCATAATATGTCTTTACTTGGATTCATATTGTATATTTAATTTTGATTATTGTTACAAAAAACGAGCCAGTTTTCACATGCGAAGCAGCCCTGATCCACCTCTGTTCTCACTTTCTCAGAGACACTATCCTACTTTAAAGCCCCTTACCCAAGTTGACCCTGTATTTTTTTGATTAGCAAAGGGGGAAAAAGTCAGGAGGATTCTAAAAGCCCATGTCTTAAAAATATTATAATATATAAAAGTGTTCTTGACTTATCAATTTACAATGTTTTGCTATAAGCCTTCAAAGATCTATTTTCCCCTTTACATACAAAACAAACTTTTCTTGTTTTTAATTGCAACAGATTAACACTCATGGGGCAACTCTCTTAAAATAACACTTGTGTAAAAATAAAGTTTTGGAACATTTAATGTTAGTTTTGTTCATGCCTTTGCTGTACCAAATAGTGAGTTAAAATATGTGAGCCTTTACACAAAATTTAAAATCGAAAAGATCAGAGATGATTAAGAACTGATTATATGATAAATAAAAGCATTTCAATGCTTCAAATTCAAGTGTTTTCTCCACTGTTTGAGGTGTACTTGTGTATTTAAACACAATAGTAGGTTTTGATAATAACAATAATAATAATAATAATAATACATTTTATTTAAAAGCTCCTTTCAAGACCGTCAAGGAAACTGTACAAAGGGTAAACATTAATAAAATCAACAATAGTAACAGTAGTAGATAAAAATCAGCAAAACACAACAGACAAAGCAGATGTGGGGATGTAAACATGCAGGTTGTTGTTAAATGGAGTATGCAGTCCTGAACAGGTGGGTTTTAAGTCTGGATTTGAAGAGGGGTAGAGTTCAGATTTTGGAGCGTCTGGTGGGAGAGAGTTCCAGACCTGGGGAGCAGCCATATATATTCATCAGTTTGTTTTCCAGATGTTTGTGCAAATCTGCTTTGGGATATGGCCCAATCTGATATTTTCATGGGGCCCGATATGGCAGTGCCTCTGTGGTATTCTATGTCATAATTGGTCTTGCCTTCTTCCTACAGCCTATGCTCTGCTCTGGGCTGGCCACTATGAGCCGATGGACTTGAACTACTGATGAAACAATGGCAGGATGTCACAGTGGTAGGATTATAGAGTGGTGCAGAGATCACGTATTTATGTAGTTTAACCCAGAAGTTAGCATCGTGCTGGTGTTCAGCTTATGAGATTTTTCAATAGTCCTTGGATAATCACTGGTAATAGGGTCTGTGAGGAACAAAAGTTCACGAAAATGTAAATTTGTTAATCTTGATATTCTCTTATAATTACTATTCTTGGCTTCTCACAACAACTCTACTGGCTTTTTCATGATCTGCTATAAAATGTTTTAAGTCTGTGTGTAGGAGATGGACTGTTCAATATATTTCACTAGTCCATCTGGGCAGCAGCCCATAGAAAGTTTTTGTGAATGGGCCAAACCTTTCAATATCATATCCAGCAGGTGACTGGATGATCATTCCGTCAATCACATTCAGTACAGGCCAATCAGATAATGCAGTTGGCGGGCACTACTGCCACGATCCAAAGTACAAAATGTGAGCCACTTTGTAGAACAAACTCTCCAAAACATGTTGGAAGTGGAGTAAAAACATCCTTTCTCTCAGTCTCATTTGCTTTTCACCCCATATAGAAATTCAGTGCAGATCTAATAAAATTGCTACCGAAGCTGTTAGCATCAATGCTAGTCTCTGAAGTCTCTCTTCAATTGATACCAAAGCACAAATTCCTGCATATTATGCTTTAAAAGAAAAACCTCTAGTTTGACGGATAGGACAAATAAAGAAGAAACACTTTGCCCACATAAAGTTTCTTGAAATAGTTCTTACTCTGTTGAAGTCCTTTAGGGTTCCTGTTGTCAGGATTTAAAGACTCACAGAGGCGGGGAGAGCCTGGAGTGTGTAAATGTTTACTGAACTGTTGCTAATGAAGGGAGAGTCGAATTAACTTTTGAGTTCTTGGCCCTTATGAATTCATTTCATTTGGCTTTATTGGTGAAAGTTCTAACATCTCTGTCTAGATTCCTTCACTGAGTTTTGTTTCAAAGTTAATACTTTGGACAGAAAGTAGTTTCAATGACAGGAAACTGGTTTTGGAAGTGAAAAAAGCCCTTTTCAAAATGTTAAGCGCCTAATAAAGGCAAAGCCCAATTCATGTTGGTAAGAGACTTTTAATCTCCTGGAGCCTGTCCCAGCCCCATTGGTCAAAAGCCAGGTATAGGACCCATGTTTTTGTTTTTGTTTTGAGGGTGTTTTCCTCCGAGGCCACCAGAGGTCAGTAAAGCGGCTGAAGGTGGCTGCAGGTGTTATAACTTGTGTTGAATTGTATAATATGTATTATGATGATGCTTATTGGAAGCTACTGGAAGAGCCGGAAGGAATAATAAAGAAATTTGGAGTTAAACTGCAGCTTTAGACTATCGGTTTGTTTTGTTTTCGTAAAGCTGAGTACACGTCGTAACAACTTCTTGCCCACTATCAGCCGATAGTGGCTACTTTTAGGACTCGTCACTACAGCAGAATACACCTTGGACTGGTTGCCAGCCAATGGAAGGACCACTCAGAGGGCTTTCACACCGGCATGGTTCTGATTCTGGAACCAGTTCTGTTCTGGATTCTCAGAACCTCGGTGCTTTCTAGCAAACCAGCCAGCGTTCATACCATTTTAAGCGGAACAAAAGTGGGAGGGCGCTATTCCTTGTTAGTTAGGTGGAAGTAAACAACACACCGGCAAAAGTCGGATCACATTGATATTCTAAAAGCAGTATTTGCTTTACTTAAGGTTTTAGTTTTCATCCAGCAATGAAGCACGCAACAACTGACATAGAAGACGTAGAAGGCATCTGGTCTGTAAAAAGTGTGTGTGTTCCTCTACTTCATGACTTCCTGTTCATTTTATAAACAAAGAATACAGTACGCCCACTGATGATGATATGGTTCTTCAGCTGGAACCAACTTTTTTGGTTCCAGCCGTGAACTTTTCAGGTTCCAAACCTTTTTTTTTTCGGTCTAAACATGCCGGCCGATTCAAAATTAGGAACTAGAACCTGCATGGAGCTGTGCTGGTGTGAAAGCCCTCGTTCAAAAACTCACCCACACCTAAAGGCAGTTTAGAGTTACCATTTGACCTAACAAGCATGACCACAGTCCTCTGATGGCTACTTTTGGCTGGATAATGCTCCATGTCAGAAAGGTCAAATCATGTTAAACTGGTTTCTTAAACATGACTTTGAGTTCACTGCACTCCAGTGGCCTCTACAGTCACAACATCTCAATTTAACAGAGGACCTTTGGGATGTGGTGGATCAGGAGATGTTCAGTTGAGATGCTCTCATGTCAATAATGACCTAAATCTCTAAATGATGTTTCCAGAAGAAGGAATTAAAGCAAAAGGGGATCCAACCCAGGATTAGAAAGGTCTTACTAAAGTGGCCCTGACTGTATTTACACTACTGGAAAGCATCAATGTTCTGGCGGGTTACAACAGAAGCCAAATTTTCTTCTGATGGACAAATTACCAGGAAACACAGGCATTAAGTTTGACCTTTAAGCTTAAAAGGCTGCACCACAGGAACTGCTTCAGTCAGTGATTCTTTACCTGGAGGTTTTCCAGCCCTCACATTAACAAGAACAGACAAAAACACCACTTGTCTTCCCTGCACAGGCTGTCACTTTGGCTTTGCTGCAGGCCTGTCCTGTTGAAGATACCCGCTCCTCCTTAAAGTCCTCTTTCTTCACCTGCAACTACATTTCAGACAATGCAACCTGCTGTTGTGTCTCGCCGCTAAATACCCCCACCAGCAGCCAAATCTCTCTCCCTCTGCTGTGACTCACTCAGACAGTTGTTTCGATATAAAAATGCACCGTAAGAGGCAATTTGGCCTTTTGCACCTCTGAGCTCGGAGACAAATACTCAGATTATACGTTTAAAATCTAGCAGGCGCCGTGCCCGTAATGGAAAGTCTGCCTTTTGTACAGACAGAGGACATTTAAAAGTGAAATTCAGAGCTTCTTCTTTGACTTTCATTCCTCTCTCGCTTATTCCCTCGTCTTTAACTTTTAAATGGCCGCCTGCTTTGATAATCTAAGCTTTTTTTTCACACGGAGACGACTGACAAATCACAGCAGCCACCCCAGGGATGTGTAATTCGCAGGAAAAACAAGGCCCACTCGGAGCTATTTGTGCGTGTGTGCAGAGAATATTGTCTAATTATCAGTTAGAGATGATTAGAGCAAAGGCTGCGACAATGCTGTAAAGGCATCAGGATGGAAAATTGACTCAAAAGTTTATATGCACAGTTTGTGTCCATTTTAAATGCAGGGGGAGGTTTTGTCCCTGAATAAAGATCATTTTTAAACTTTTTTTTTTTTTGCAGATTTGGCTCCCATTGTGTTGTGAACTTATGATGCCAGATTCAGAGACTACATGGGAAATGATGGACAGATATTGCAAGAGTTATAAAAATGCAAATTCTGTTTTATATGGTATTTTTCTCCATTTGCGTCAATGCACAGAAGTCTCATATTGTGTTGATGACAACAAGCTAGAGATGAAGCTGTGCTGTTGTCGTAAAACCGCCAGATTTTTAGATAATGGCGTTCACCCAGCGAGATTTTCTCATTTTTATTATTGCCTCATGGCCTGGATCATGGCCTCAAAATTGTAAATGGTACATGGACTTGAGCTTATATAGCACTTTTCTAGTCTTTGACTATTCAAAGCAGCTTCACCCCGCAGGTCACATCTACACATTCACTCACTGATGGTTGGAGTTTCTATGTGAGTTATCCATCAGCATCAACTAACACATTCACGCCCGTTCATACCCATGTACACACCACTGACGCAGCAGTGGGAGCAACTTGTGTTTAAGTGTCTTGCCCAAGGACACATCACCATGTGACAACCAGAGTTGGGCTCAAACCTGCAACCTTCCGATGACTGACCATGAGCACTATCAGACTGCGCCACCAACGCCTCAAGAGCACAACACCTTAACAAGTCTCATAAGGGTTATTTTGTTTTTCTGAAGTTGGGTTGCAGTAGTTTTACAATAAGTGGGGAAGTGGTCGAAATAACATGACATCATTTAACATAAATTCTTACTTTTAGACCAGTTAAACCCATTTTAATGACAGTTCAACTAGATGCTGCTATATTAATCAACATCATTCCTCTCCAGTTTATAATCAGTATGGATATTAATGTTAAAATTAAAATGATCTCTCTAACAATCAATTAATCAATCTTTATTTGTATAGCGCCAGTTCATAACAAGTAGGATCTCAAGGCACTTTACTATAGAGCAGGCTAAAGCCATACTCTTCATTTTATAGATACACATCCATACATATATACAAATACATATAAATATATATATTTGTATATACACATACATACATCCAGAGATGTATCCATCCAGGCAGAGATAAACAAACTAAAAATAAGAGTTTATGAGAACAACAAACCCATGGACGCCCAGATCATCAGTCTGTCCTCATCACATTTGTCTCTGCTGAATATAGATTCAATTAATCAATCAGTCTTTATCTGTATAGCACCATATTTGTATTTGTTCAATATACATTTATGAAAGGTAATCCCCTTGGGATGTGGTATCTCATTTTTAAGAGGGACCTCATGTCCATGTGATCATGAAGAAAGTTACTATGGATGTATAATCAATACAACCACGGATAGAGATCAATCTAATATTGACATGAATACAATGAATAGAATCTGCAGAGGAACCATGTTGATTAATATAACAGCATTTAGCTGAACTGTTATTAAATTAGGTTTAACTGGTCTAAAAGTATGGATTTATGTTAAATGATGTCAATTCAGTAATGGTTGATATTGATTATACTTGCATAATAAATAACTTTACAACTATATAGACATGAGGACCCTGTTGAAAATGTTACATCTCAAGGTCCAACCTCAAATATTTTTTCAGCAGAGACGAATATGGTAAGGACAGATTTATGATCTGGGCGTCCATGGGTTTGTTGTTATCACAAATTCTTATTTGTCCCCTTGTCTCTGCCTGGATGGATACATCTCTGAATGTATGTATGCGTATAGAACTATGGCTTCAGCCTGCTCTATTGTAAAGTGTCTTCAGATTACACTTGTTATGAATTGTCGCTATACAAATAATGATTGATTGATTGATTGATTGATAGTGGTGTCCTCGAGTACTACACACCGTATACAGGCAGGTATATGAACCGAATCGCTCATGACACCAATTGATGCAAACGTGAATGCAAGGACAGTCTGCAAGTTCATCTCTAGCTATAGATGAACTGGTTTTTGAGGTCATTGTTCACTTCACCATCTGCCTGTCAACAAATGATCTCAAAAACATCATCAAGGAATTTCTTAAAATTTTTCACGTGTCCATTCCGACTTGAGGACAAATTTGTAGAATTTGGAGGGATGGGATCAAATGTCCTTGGACTTCTCAATCAGTTCTTACTTGTGAACCAAATACATCAAGTATTCTTTGAGGAATTTCTGTCAAGCTTTGCTCAAATCTCCTATTTGACTTGACAATGTACTCCTGAAATCTGGGAAGTATTAGGTTAGAAGTCAAGTGATGCACCACTGTGTTTTCACTTGAAGTAAAAGTATACCTCAGGAAGGCATAACACCACAATAAGGTAGATCTATTTATTTTTTTTTAGTGAAAGCGGTTGCATAAACACCCATTTTGGCTCCTGGTGTGTCATTATTTTAGACTGCCGAATACAGCAACTACACGGGAAATTGGAAATGTTTACAGATATAGCGTGAGTCATAAAAATGCAAATTTTGTTTTTATGTTGGATTTTTGTCTCCATTTACTTCCATTCACAGAAGTCTCATTTTCCTTGGAAGCCAACAAGCTGGAAATGAAGTCGTGCAGTTTGGCGTAAAACAGCCAGATTGTGTATAGCAGCATTTGAGGGACACGATTGTCTCATTGTTGTGATCATGTCTGACCCATGACTGGTACCAGCCCACAGGATAAGCAAACAAAATAAAGTGGAGAGGGAGGAGAACAGAGGAAGGGGTGCTTTCCTTTAGTGGGGCGAATTACTGAGGATGGTGGAGCAAAGTGGTGCTAGATCAAAGGCTCTGCCAAGTGAGTCTGCCTTTGTCTCTTAATAACAAGGACTTGAAATTGATTATGCAAAGTGGTGCACCACAATGCAAAGGAAATTGGAAAGTATAGCTGGTGAATGTAGGAGAAATTTAGTGTAAAAAGACAAACAGTGCATTTGCTAGTATCTGTGTGCCCTGATAGAGATCTTGACCACACATGGACCAATTGATTGGTCACTGCAAAAAATAAAAGGCATTATTTAATTGGTAGTTCTTCCGGCATTATCATTAATGACTTGCATTTCTCAGCAGATAGCCAGAACACCAAAAAACGTGATTGTTTTTCTTAAATGAAAACCATTAGAGGCTTAAGCAGGAAGAAAAAAGTATGTATGCCAGTGTTTCACATTATAGACCAGTGGCTGCCTCACTCCAGCTATGTGATTGTTGTTATTAAGGAGCTTTCTCACTAACAACACAGCCTAAAAAGTGTTCTTCATGTGTGCTTCGTTATCGTGATCAATTTAAAAAGCTGGCATAATTTTTACAATTGTGCCATTTTGTTTTGCAAGATTAGACCACATTCCTCCACAAATAAGTCTATAATGTTAGTTTTACATGCATTATTATTGTCCAAATGTGGAAAACTGCCCTATCTCGCACTTTTAACAAATTCCTCAGAAAATCCCTGGATCCAAATCTATATCTGGATCACCACCAAAATCAAATAACTTCTTCCTTTCCTAACATTCTCTAAAAGTGTTGTCAAAATCTTTTGATAACTTTATGAGTTAGAATATGTTGAAAACTTCCATAACTGGCAATATGCTTAAAACAAACACATCTAAATTTGGATCACCACCAAAATCCAACCATTTATCCCTTTCGCCATGACCAACATCCCCTAAAAACTGTATCAGAATTGTTTACTTTCAGTGTTGTATATGTGGAAAACTGTCCACAATCTCCCAATATTAAGAAATCCTTAAAAAATTCTTGTATAAGCATTTGTTTTATGATCAACACCAAATTCCAATCACTTCTTCCTTATGCCATGATCAGCGTTCTCTAAAAATGTTAACACCAACTTTTTGAGTTAGAATATGTTGAAAACTTCCCTATCTGGCAGTATCAACAAATGCTTAAAAAAATCCTGGAACCACATCTAGATCTGGATCACCACCAAAATCCAACCATTTATCCCTTGCACCATGACCAACATCCCTAAAAACTGTATCAAAATCGATGTTCACTTTCAGAGTTGTATATGTGAAAAACTGTCCTATCTCACACTGGGTGAATCCCAATTGTACCCCCAAGCCCTTCCCCTTCGTCTCACCCCTTCGTCTTACCCCTTCCCCTTGGCCCTCTGTTTTGAGGGCCAAGGGGAAGGGGTGAAAACACGGTTCGAAACGAGACGCCACTCGATTTCCACTACGTCATCACCCAGAGCTGCTCGCTGGCTGTGACGTAGGCAGATGCGACAATAGCTGTAGCTATAGCTACGAAAGCTAGCTCGTTATAATAAGAATTTTCAAAATACGAACAACAATTCAAAACATGATTAATATTTACTTTATAATTTAATAATTGCCTATAAATATGCGCTTCCTTCGGTCTCCTCTCTGCCTTCTTGTTAGCGGACGCAGTGTATTATAGGAAATTCTCATACCCCTTCCTTTCAAGTGAGGTCCCGGTCTGTCTTAATCTCAAGGGCTGTGTAGCCCTTCGTGTTAGCCCTACGGAAAATTGGGACAACCCTTCACTAGATGTGAAAAACCAAGGGCTAATAGGTAGAATTGGGATGGACCCATAGTTAAGAAATCCTTCAAAAAATTATTGTACAAGCATTTATTTTAAGATCAACACCGATATCCAATCATATTTTCCTTGTGCCATGACCAACATTCTCTTAAAATTTAATCAAAACCTTTTGAGCTATTAGCTTTTTTTTTTTTTTTGAAAACTGCAATTTTCTTGCAACATTAACAAAATCTGAAAAAGAAATCCCAAATACGCAGCTAGATGGGACCACCACCAAAATCCAATCACTTCATGACCAATAATCCCTTGAAATGTTATCAAAATCTGTCAAGAATTTTTAGTTATTAGCTTTTATGTGGAAAACTGGCTTGTCTCTCAATAAAAAAACTATATCCTCATCCAGTTTTGTATCAACACCAAATTGAACAACTTTTTTCTTGTGCCATGATGAATATTCCCTGAAAGTGTTATTAAAATCTGTAAGAAACTTTTAGGCTCATTGGCAAATAAGGAAAAAACTGCCTTACACCGCAATGTCAAAAACATCCTTTACTACCATGTTCCTTGTTTCCTTAAAATTCTATCAAATCTGTTGGTAACTTTTAGAAGTGCTATCTTTTATGTGGAAAAGTTTCCAATCTCGGAATGTTAACAACTCCTTAAAAATAATCCTGTACCCGCATCCAGTTTTGTATCAACACCATGATGTTGATATGACCGACATTCCCTGCAATTTTCATTTCTGTGTGAATTTTGCTGTATTGGTTATCTCGCTCACAGATAGATGGATGAATAAATGGACAAACAAAAGCACTGGCAAAAATATGAGATCACAATATTTCCTCGATTTTGAGATCTGATAATCTGGTGACACTTCGTCAGATAGAAGTCGCTGTTTCAGACTTGATGTTCAATTGTTGCATCAGTGTGTTATTTACACATTAACTCTTAATACTAAACCCCTGCAATTTCAGTTCTCAGTGTTATATCATTTCATGCAGAAAACATCTCCAGCTTCGACTGTCATCATGCCAGACAACATGATTTAACAAATTATCTCCACACCATTTAGCACTTTTAATAACTTTACCAGGTAGTGGTCTCGAGACGTAAAACCTTCATTTCATTTTTGTTTCTTTCTTATTATCTGCTGCTTCCAAGGGAGATGACACTTGGCAGGACGGTCACGGCGAAGTAAAACAATATGGTCAGTGGCGTTGTAATTGTTCAACAGTTCCCTTGCTTCCTGGGAGTGGGCCTAAATCAGCGGCTGTGATGAGGGTAATAAGGAACCATCAGAGGGAGAATGAAATGTGGCAGCCGCCTTTTATTTTACACTAATTACGCTGTAAATCTGAGTGGCAACATTAAGCATTGCCAAGCAAATCTAAAGGGAAATTATGCAGCGCAATTAATTAGGGATAGGGGAGATGGTCAAGCTCTGTGCTTCATATTTATGGGTGTGTTTTAATCCTGTTTGGATTGGCTTTGATTGGTTGTTATGACACTGAGGAGTTCATACTGAAGCCAAGGAAGTGAGCTGTTTTAATAGAGCTGTGCAAACAAAAGAACTTAACAGTCTAATACCAAATTATTGATTTTGTCTGGTTTCCAGATTGTCTGACACTTACTGACTCCTTTCTCTTAATGAAAAGACTTCCTGCTTTTTATTATTTCATTGTCTTGCAGCCCTGGTACACATTATGACTCTGCAAATCTGAATTTATGCGGTAAAAATTCCACCTCCGAGTGAGAAACATTTTTATGTGAGTGATCGTCGTTATAGATTTTCCAGATGTTGCCCATCATCCTTTCCAAAAGTTCTATCATCAATATGTTCTTGACTGGTGTGAGTACTCAGGTACGGATTAACAGCCAAATCATTTATTTCGACAAACGTCTTCTAAAGTTTTTGTTTTTTTATCACTTTATCATTCTCCTGTAGCAACTTGGCAAAAATATTCAGAATAAAAATGCACTCCATCTCTCTTTCCTCAGTTATATTTGTCTGCACCACCTCTGAACTTAAAGTTAAATCGGATCAATAATGACAAGCTTTACGGCCTGTGATGTCCTTTTAAGGGTTTTATATGCACTTTAATGTGTTTAACGTGTGTCCTCTTCATGATAGGTAACTTCTGTACACAAGACAAAAAGTCAGTGGCATCAGGACTTCTCCCTTACAGCAGCATTTTTAGAATTCTAAGATAAAAACCAAATTTCTGTGGAAAAAAGTCTGAATTGAGAAAAAAAATAGAAGACAAAAGCTCTAACCTTTGAAATAAAACTTTTTTTTTACAGCAATCTGACAACATTCTTGAGTTCAAACTTTAATCTTAGCATCATACTTTATTCTCATATAATTATTTATTTTCGCGAATTTGAGAAACTCTGTAAAAGAAAATCAAGTGTCAGAATAATTATTCAGAGTTGCGACTTAAACTTAAAATTTCAATTTTAATCTCACAATTCAGACTTTTTCCTGATAAATTTGTCTTTATTCTCAGAATTCTGGCAAATTTTGGGTTTGCCCTCAGACGTTTGTCTTATTTTTTCTTATTTTCCCCAAAGAATTCAGAGAGCAAGTCAAAGTTCTGAGAAAAATATAAGAACTCTCAGAAAACTGTAAGACTTCCAAGATACGGCAAATAAAAAATGGTCAGGGTGCTGAAATCGAAATCAAATTCCTAGATTAAAAGTATGAATTGTGAAAAGAAGTCAGAGTTCTGACTTTTATCTTAGAATTTTGAGCTTTATTCTTAAAATTGGATTTTAATCTAAGATTTCTAACTTTTTTCCCTCAATATTCTGACTTGAATCTCAGAATTTTGATTCCATCTTCAAATTCAGAGTCGTCCCCCACAGGTTCCTCTTTTTTTCTACCCGAACCTTTTTTCTTTCTTTTTCTTTCCAAATTCTGAGATGAAAATCAGATTTCTTAGAGAAAAAAAATCAGAATTTCTAGAAAACTTTTGAATGCTCAGATTTAAGTCAACAGACAGAATTCTGACTCTAATCACAGAATTCTGTTTTTATTTATTTATTTTTGATAATTTTTTCGTTAAACTCAGATTTTTAACCCAGAAATTGGACTTTTTTCAGTCTTGTGAACACATTTTCCAGTAGCCCTTATCCTCCGTCATACCCCCTCTCCCCTTTTCTACAGTGCCAGTAGGTGCCTAAAACAACTTTTTCACTTGGCATCCCCACAGTTTGACCTACCAGTGTTATGACAGAAGTTTGGGCCCATTGGCTCAGGGTTGTGAGCTCGGGGCAGAGCAGAGACTGTAAAAATGAGTGCAGTCCTGTCAGCCAATCAGAGCAAAATGGACTCACTTGGAGAGGGGAGCCTTAAAGGGACAGGAGCTTCAGTGTCAGGCAGACGGAGAATAATATTTATTGACCTCTTTGGTAGCAAAGACTGAGCGATGTCACACCCATCGATGAGGGCATAACAAAGCAAATGTGAGGCAAATATGAACCAACACTACAGAAAAGCAGGAAGCACATGAGTTTCAAAAATGTTGTGTTGTTCTGCTTTTAGATGCCAGAGAATAGGTCTCAAAGCTTCATACTGGCCATTCTACTTTTGATTCAGGACTCTTGCTTCACCCCACATATTTTACGAGACCCCTATTAGCTTCTGCTATCATTAACACACACTAAAACTGATTTCTGGACTGTGTTGGCTAGACCTAACCCTGTCTGAAAGGCTGCTTTGCCTCCAGCTAAGCCCTGCCCACTGTAAAAAAAAAATCACACCATTAACAGGCAGAGAAGCAATCCACAGGTTTTCTTCATTTCTTCAAGTGTGCAGAACCTCATACTGTTTGGTGTCTGTCATCCAGCTGTAAACATGCCAAAGACTACAATCTATTTTTCCCAAAGTGCAGGGATTTATCAGCTTTTAAACTCTCCCCGCTGAGAGTTTTACTCGCATAAATGACTCCTGATTTCTCATTAGGCCACTGACAGTGAATCCTATTTGTTATGCCGACGATTAAGTTTGCTTTGAATGTGTAACAAAAACAAAAAAAACAAAAAGACAAGAAAAAAAAGTCATACCCATGATTACAATCTGCCTCAGACGTGGAAGGTGCACCGCTGGAGTCCATCGATGCTCTTTCACAGCTCATCAGAAGCCTCTGAGAGGAGAGGAGAGGAGGAGGAGAGGAAGTGAGGAGAGCTGACTGGCAAACAGCCAAAACAGACTGTGGTTCAGAAAAAAAATGGAGTCGTATTTTTGGCAGGCAGGAGGGATGTAGCATTCAGATGACATTGGTAGGGAGTAGGAGTTAAAAAAGGGGCTGTAGAGATATTCAGGGCTGCATATATATACGAGTTTAATGGTTTAGTGTGCTGATGATTCTCAAATATGGGCCCATTTAGGATACCAGGATTAATCTGTATAACAGAGAATGGGCTCATGTTTCACCCCTTTACAACAAGTTATCACTGCTCCCAGATGTCCCCAGAACATATTTTTGAAGGGTATAGCCTAAAAGTTCACTTCAATATTAGATTTAAAGATACATATAAACCTCTCTGTTTCAGCCCTGCTCAGAACAGGCTGTTTTCGTATAAATCCCACCCCAGCTATTGCACAGTGACAGCTGGGATGAACTCAAGCCTCACTGGCACCCCAGAGAGATGCATGTTTTCTTTCAAGCATCGCCTCATTTGGAAGCCTATGAAATAGTAAGAGGGGCCTTTTTGACTCCAAAATGACAAAATTTAAACACTTCAGTACCAAAGGGCAACGCTTCCCTTCTTTTTAACAAGTCTGCACTGGTCTAAGATTAAACTTTAAAGTTGTTTTTGCCTAAAAACCCCATCAGATATTGAATTCTGATATGCCTCTAAACCATTCTATTTCAGCCCTGCTCAAAACAGGCTGTTTTAATTAAAATTACAATCCCACCTTCTGCACAAAGATATTTGAGATAAGCTTCATCTCCTTTGGCGCACCAGAGAGAGGATTTTTTTTTTCTCAAGCATGGCCTAATTTGGAAGCCTGTGATGAGAGTGTAAGACAGTATAAGGTGAGTTCTTGACTCCAAAATGACAAAATTGTTACACTTCAATACCTTAAGGCACACACTTTCCTTCTTTCCCACAAGTCTTCACTGGTTTATGATCATATTTTAAAGTTTCCTGTCTTATAATCCACTCAGATACTAGATTTTGGCATGCAAATTAACTCATCTGTTTCAGCCCTGCCAAGAACAGGCTGTTTTAGGCAGATGTTCTTGAAAATTTGGCTTTTTCTGTGCATTTTGGCCTTCTGTTTACAGACAAACAGCATTTCAGTAACCCTATTTGCATGTTAGTGTTAGTTTAATCGGTCAGGTCCACACCAATTGGTTTTTGAGGTTTCTGGCACTATTGACTGGGGTCTTTTGTGTTTTTGGGACCGTGTCTTGATGTTTTTGTGCCTCCTTTTTGCATTTTAGGTTGTCTTCACATTCCTTGAAATGTTTGCCTTCCTTGACATCTATTGGTCTGAGTGACGTCAAAACTTCAATTAGACCATTTCTTTTGTTGTCGGTCTTAAAGTTCCTAGATCTGACCCCCTTTTTAAAAAAGTACTCTAAATCAAGATGTCCCTATAATATATTTTTAAGTTGCTTGCCTAAAACTCCACTCAGATATTAGATTTTGGCATGCCTATAAACCCCTTTGTTTCAGCCCTGCCCAGAACAGGCTTCATGTAAATCCTAATGAGATGTGTCTTTCCCTGTCCCACTGGAGTAGCTATGGCTTTGACTTAGAAGCACTGTGCTCTGATATCAACTGCGGCGGCAGAGATATGCCCCAACATGTCCCATCCACTGGAGCTACCTGTGGACTTTCCAAACACCTGGTTCAGCTGGCATGTCCCAGTGTTGTTGGAGCAGACATTCTTTGAGAAGTGGAGTAGGAAACGAAGGGAGAGGAGGGATTTTACTTATGTTGGGGAGATTTGTCGACAGACCTTACATCTAAATAAAAAATACAGAGTATTTTGCATGATATGTGACCTTTAAAGCTCTGATGGTTATGAAACTGTCTCATATTCATGCTGATGTCTCTTTGAAGGTGCCAGAGGCAAACACAAGCGTCTGTTTTTCTTATATGTTTAGAACAATAAAAGTGACTGCTGCAGGGAAAGGTCAGAGAAAGTGAGCACGCTGTAGAAACAGCAAAGATTTCAGTGAGTTTTATTTTTGACTGTGAATAAAATAAGAGGGAAACTCATACTTAGAAAACAGTATACCTCTGCAGTCCAAAGGTTACAGCATTAAGCTTAACTAGGGAGAAAAGGAACTTACTTTTTAGAAAAGGAAACTGAAGGCTTTCTGGAGGTTTTAAAGTTCAGATGAGACCTCGGGGCACGGTTTGGTTGCAGTATTAAAACAAGTAGTAGCTAAGCTGAGTAATAACAAGCTGATGCCCATGAATGTGATTCAACAGTGAGGGGCAATTTGCCATTTTTGGCAACTGGAGTTGCTGACCCTCATTCCAGCTGCTTCACACTCTGCCCCGCAATGTCCCAAACCTTGCTTGAGGTCCTCGGGGTTAGGAAGCCAACAAAACCACATTATCAGCAAAAAGCTGAATTTTGAGGTCCTCATTTGGGCCACCTACCTCCTATTGCTGCACCTTGAGATTCTGTTGAAGAAAGTCCCATTAGAATCAGTGACCAAGGCAAACCTGGGGGAGGCGAACTAACTGGAAACATGGGACTTCGTTCAAAGGATATGGACACCGATCCCATGCTGGATATCCAGGGGATGGGATGGCCCTCACTAAAGGCTGTGTTACTCCATATTCCTACTGTACGCTCTCAAAGTCCCCACAGGAACATGGTCATAGGTCTTCTCCCAGTTCACAAACCATATATAGACTGGCTGGGCAAACTTCCAATTCCCCCCAACAAACCTATTAGTTAACCTATTGGTCTTGATCACAACATTGCATAGCTCAGCTTCCAAGCTGTCCCTTTCTGTGCAGGAAAAGAGGTGATCACCATCACTGTGGCTAATGCATATCATCCCTGTTGGGCGAAAATCTCTTATCTCCAAAGTTGTCACTTTTAATCCTTTAACTACCAGCTCAACTGTTTGGCAGAGGTCATCAATAAATTCGGGGATATTTAATGTTTTTATAAACAGAAAAAATCAAATAAGAACAGAGAAAACTACAAACAAACCAAAAACCAGATATTTTCTTGGTGTAGGATTTAAAGGTTTAAAAAGCAGTTGATAATGTGATGACATAAAAATGCACAAATATTCAGGACAAAATCAGTTAGGAATAGCAGAAATGTTTGTAAATAATATAGCACTCAAAAATCACTTAAAATAGATGATATTGAGTTTGACAAACACAAAAATGTTTTTGATGAATAACAGATCATATATATATATATATATATATATATATATATATATATATATATATATATATATATATATATATATATATATATATATATGTATATAGATAGATAGATAGATAGATAGATAGATAGATAGATATCATCATCAGTAAATGGTTAAGTATTTCATTGAGCGCGTCCTGTCTTTTTGTATTATCTGCTGGTTTGGAAATGCAACCGAAGCACAGAAAAAGTCGGTCAGGAAAATTGTAACTGTGTCCAGTAAACTGACAGACATCCCATTTGTAAATATGGACTGCATTTATAAACAGAGAACGTTAAAAAAGGCATCCAGCATTGTGGGTGATGGTGATCAGAGGCACTCCCTTGCCCCTTCATTTACACTGTTGTGAGTGCATTGTGAGTGATTCTGTTGCCAAATGTCTGTGATCCCTGCCACACCCTAATTTCCCTACGGGGACAAATAAACTAAACCAAACTAAACTTTTTTTTGTGTAAAATAACAATGATGGTAATAATAATAATAGTTTTTAACTTTCTAAACCTTTAAATCCCACACAAACAAAACATCAGTTCTTTTGGTCTGTTTGCAGTGTTTTATATATCCTGAAATATTGACAGAAACAAACAATGACATGTTATGTTTTTTGGGTTTTTTTTTTTTTACATTAATATTCCTGAATTTATGGACCTTTGCCAAACAGTTAGAGTTAAAAGGTTAAGGAGCTGAAAAAAAACAGATTTGGCCTACCTCCAAGTGATTAAATGTTGTATTACCTTGATTAGAAATTATTTGTTTATAGTCTCTGTCGGTTTAATACCCATTAAAAAAAAATAGACATAATTGCACTAGGAGGATTTGTCCCAACAGCAACAATATACTGAACTTTGTACAACCTTACTACAAAAATCAAGACAGCCTTTTCAATATGACTGCCACCGATGTTACTAAATCTGCTTCACAAACCAGTGGGTGATATCGCTGAGAATACGTCCATATGTTGTACAAATTCAAGTATGAGTCCTGAACTCATATGGTTTTAGCAAAGGACTTCCTCTATTTTACCCTCGAATTTAGGGTTTATACTTTTGTAAGCTTGATAATGAACTATCTCTTAAAGATAGAATTTTCAATATTTCCAATACTTTTTCTGCTGTATAAACCAATTGTTGCTGTCACTGAGACTACTTTCATGTTTTATACAGATATATATTAGGTTTCTAAAATTATGTGTGTTTGATGAGTAACTAGCTCTAAAAGATGGAATTTTCAATATGGCTGCCACCATTGTTTGACTTACTCTGCTTCACAAATCAACAGAGGACATCACTAAAATCATGTCCATGTATATACTTGTGGAAATAAGGGTTCTCGACTTATGTTGGTTTGATGGGGGGGATCCCCAAAAGACACAGTTTTCAGTATGGCTGCCACTATTAACAGACTTAATGTGCTTCACAGACCCATGGGCGATATCACTGGGACTACATCCATGTCCAATACAGATATAAAGTAGGGTTCTAGACTTATGTGTGTCTGATAGGGGAAAAGATATTACATTTCATTATTTAAAAACCTCCCAAAGAAACCAAAACAACTTCAATAATAATCTTCTGCTGAGATTTGTGACACTTTAGGTGTTGCTTTTGTCGCACCAGTTGGAAAGAAATGAATGCATCAGCAGTGACAGTTGGTGAGAAACAAAAAGGAAGTGGAAAACTTTTATTGTCTTTGGAGTGAACTCATTTGTCCTTGTGATGTCATCATCCCCTGCTCTTCTGATGATTATCCCTGATCATTCTGTGACTGAGAAGGTGTGTAAGATTAGACAGAGTCATAACAACCTAACAGACGAGTGCCCAAGTTTGTGTGCAGCAGCCCGGTGCCGGGTGCTCAAGACCTAATCAGCTATCCACAGTGGATCTGGTTGACTAATCACGCTTCCACAATGAATGTCACTTAAATTAGACTCTGCAGATGGAAAGCATACCTGCAGCCTTCAGGAAGCTCTAAAGGGAGTTAATCAGCCTAAAGAGAAAGACGTCACACAGGCAAGCTGTTATGGATGAGGGAGGATGGAGAGGTTTCATTACAAAGGGTGTTTAGTTTTCTTCGCTTGCGAGACGTCTTTTGAAAAGTTCTCAGCGATGCCTCTCAGACACCAAGGTTATAACATTTTAATGCGTGAAATGAAGGAGTCAGAAGGTGATTTATGTTCTATAAAATACAGAAGAGAATGCTGTTGTGGATAAAAAGCAAGTCAATCTGCTTTGTTCCTTCAAAATAAAGAAACTGTGTGGTAGTTTGATGCCTTAGCCAGGTAGAAAAATGCCACACAGTCAAAGAACAGTGACGGGGAAGCGGGATTGGTGGAAATTTTCAGTCTGTAATGATGTAACTGCATCTTTAGTCACAAGATTAAAGCTCACAAAAACTTGGTATTTGACCTCCAAAATCGAAAGAGTTTATCACCACACCAGAGTGGATTTGTTTGGAAAGTTAAAGAAAAATCCCTCAAATCGTTCTTGAGGTGTCATGTTGACAAGCAAGGTTTGAGCATGAGGCCAAATGACTTTACCTTTGACCAATGACATCCAAAGCCCAATCAGTGTAGCCTTGATTCAGATTGAATATTTAAAAATCCCTGAAATTGTTCTGAATAACTAAAGCAGAGTACACACATAAGGATTTTCTAAATCTGAAAAGATTTTTTTTGTTAGAGACCCGACATGAAGATCAAAAATCAGGCATTGAACAGATTTGATCGTACTGTTTGTGGTGTGCTCCGATAATCTCAACACAGTACACCACACACGTAACGATTCGGTCCCACCGCCAATCTAGAATCTAGTCCTCCAAGACAGAAATCTCACGTGATCAAACGTGATCTAACAAGATGATGAGAAGAGGGAATGATGGTGGTCTTGGGACTATTTTTGATGGAAAAATCCTGAACTGAAAATAAAAGAAACGACTGTGGAAAAAATCCTGGAGACAAGAGCTAGTCCTTCGTTTCTGATTATTCATTCTTATCGCACCTCAGACCACAGGATAATCTTATAGGATAATCTTATAAAACATAAAATAATCTGGCGTTTGCTGTCCTTTGTCGGGAAAGAGGAAAGTCGGGACAAAAACAGCCCGATAATCTTTATGTGTGTACCCTGCTTTAGTGCCATTCTTGGTGCATAGTAAACTTGACAGCTGCATTGGAACTAGCTAACACAGGGAATTGAAAAAAATGGCTTGCACATTGCAGGGCTTCAAGTTTCAACTCATTTATTGGCTTAAATTGATTTTCAGTTCCTTGCATTTGACTATTTTGACTGAGAACCTGAACACTTTGGTCTGGATGTGCATGTTTCCATTGCTTTTTAAGCTAGCTGACACTACCAACATCATGATACTCAATCAAAAGGTAATTTGAAGTGTCAAGACCTCATGAATTTAAATTTGTTGTTAGTATTGATAATTATTCAATTGATCCAAAACTAGTTAAGAATTTAGGTGTGTTACTTTGCTTCTTAAGAGTTCTTATTACCTCCACCTCCAAGGCGGTTATGTTTTTGCCGGCATATGTTTGTTTGTTTGTTTGTTTGTTAGCAAGATTACGCAAAAACTACTGGACAGATTTTGCTGAAATTTTCAGGAGATGTTGGTAATAGCCCAACTTAGAAATGATCAGATTTTGGTGGTGATCCAGATAACTGCCATTCGTAAACAATCGTTTTTGCTCAATAACTGTCTATCTAATAATGATATGAACATGATTCTGAGTGCCAGGTGTAGGTTTTCATGGTCAAGGAATCATATTATGGTGGTAATTTTATCACGGAACTATTGCTTATAGATGTAAAAGCAATATGTGAGCTACCTTGGCGGAGGTTTGCTCTCTCCAAGTGCTTTCTAGTTTAAATTGTCCCATGTTGAATCTCACATTGTGGCAGTCCAGAGAGGTTGTGCTACATCGCGAGATCTGTAGCCTCATGAGGTTGCCTTCAAATGAGCAGGGGTTCAAAAGGCATCAACAAAATAATTTGTCGAACAGTGGCCAAGCAGGACAGGGCTCTACAATGGGTTCCACCCTGGTGAGGGGAAGAGTTGCCAAAGGGTCAGTTAGTCTTTAACTCCACCCTATCTCAGACTGAAGCCCCTGAATTGAGACACAGCTACAGAGGAACAGACTACTCATGATGAATCAGACGCCTACATCTGTATTCTCATTCATTGCAGGGAATTACCCTTTTCCTCTGCTCCCACTCCAAGGCTGACTTGTAATTGTACAGTTGCAGAAGTCAGAAACACAGGTAATTACTTTTTCATCCGTCTTTCAGTTCAATCAGTGGTCAGCGGGGGATTGGCTGCTCCCACAAAGGTCAGAGCAGTTCGAATCAAAGTTCAACTAATTTGAACTTCCAGCACCGGTGAGCCCCCCGCTTAACTCCCTTTGCAATTATGGGAATACGCCTTAACTCCTGATGTCTTGTTCCTGTATTCCAGAAAAGTATGCCTGTCTGTTTTTGGACTTAAACAGCCTCCTTTAAGGCCTTAAGCCGCTCTCATTTGTGTGGATTACTGTTTTAAGATCACTAATAGCCGACCTTTCTTCTGGAGCCGAGCCAGGTGTGGAGTTTTCCATGAACGCTTAAAAACATCAGCTCGACTGACCGACCTCGATTTGAAAGAAAGTTGGTGTTGATTGTGAGGCCCTCATGAATATTTAAAGCAATTATAATGAGAGGCTTACTTTTGTGAGGCTCTTAATGATCTCTAAGTTATAGATGAGCGGTCAAAAGGTTGAAGCCGATGTGAGAGCTCAAGAGAAACTCGTAAGTCTCGCTGCAAGTTAATTGGTAGCGCCTGTTGTCTCTTGGTACGTTTCCAGTGCTAATGCTTCCTCATTTCCCTTTTTCCCTCATCTGACATCAATGTCTTCCTCTCCCTTGTTTTTCTTGTCTTCGTCTAGTTTCCATTTTTCTTATTTTCCCTCCTTCTTCACCTATAATCGAGTCTGTTTTTATTGAACCGTATAGCACAAGCACTACTATGGAAACGGTAACAACCTCTGTTGTCATAAAAACAGGAACATTGCCACTTAATGAGCTTGTGTAGCGACTCTCAACATGGGGACGGCAGGCTCCCATGAATCAATATTTAAAATGGTTGTAAACTTATACAGGACTTTTGTTTGCTCTTGGGCCGCAGAGGGAGATAACAAGACACGCTGACTTTGTGCTTAGTCGGCAATATGCAGCTGGAGAAAAAAAAAGTCCTGCCAGTCGATACCCAGGACACTCAGAACAGCTTTAAGATCGATCAAGTTCACACTTTATTGGCAGTAGTACGGAGCAGGCCGTCCTTAAAGCATGCTGAGGCAGTTCTGTGTTAACATGTCGATAGCATGCCGGTTTACATGTTTTCTGCCACGTAGTTGTGCATACATTATTTATGAATGAAGAATAAGTGTGTGAGGAGTGCCAAGGTGCTCTTGGATTAGCCGATAAGGTTTGATATGTGACATCCTGAAGCCTGAAATAGCAAAAAATGAAGGCGATGAATGACAACTCACTGGCCACTTTGTTAGGTACACCCATTTAACTGCTTGTTAATATCAAATCAGCCAATGACATGGGAGCAAGTCAGTGCATTTGGGCTTCTAAATTTTAGCTCAAGCATTAGAATGAGGAAGGCATGTGATTTAAGTGACATTGAACTTGTTATGGTCTGATTCACTGGGATTTTCATGAACAACCATTTCTAAGGTTGAAAGAGAATGGTCAGCGAAAGAGAAAATATCCTTTGAGTGGCAGTTATTTGGCCCAAGGACCACTTCTGAATGCACATGTTGAATATTGAAGCAGATGTGTACAGCAGGGGTACCATGCCAGCTACCATCACACAACTTGAAGTAAAATAGACCTTTTTTAGATTTTAATCATGTTTTGCTCATAAATCACACTTAATAAATACAAAAATGACAAATGTAACATTTTGAAACTGCCTAATTTTCCTAAACTTTGACCTGCATGAGGTCTAAGTTTACATTGATGCTGACACAGAAAAATAATTGAAGATGCATTCAAGTATAATATAACAATCTGTGGTAAAAACTATAGTAAGGTATAATTAAAAGTGAAAAAGTTTACATACAGTGTTGTATGTAGCTGTATGTCAAATAAACATTGTTTTTCATCAAATTTTAACATTTTTATTACTTAAGAACTTTAACTCAAGCATAGCAAATAGGGATGCACAATATTATCAGTTTGACATTGGTATTGCCTGATATCAGCCAGATATTTAGATATATTTATCTGCAGATATTTACAGCTGATATATTGGCCACACATATCGGCTGCTGGAAAATTGGCAAATTTCACAAATGTACAATCTTGATGCACCTTCTCATCACTGCATGAGTACATTTAAAATCAAGGGTTTTATTTTTGCAAGAGTTAAATGCTGTTTTTCTTGTTTTGCATCTGTTCCTCAAAAATATACTGTAACACTGAAAGAAACGCATAAAGCGTTTTGACATGCAGTGCAGATGTCTTACCTATTTTCCACATTACACTCTGTGCAAACATTCTTTAAGATGGGGGGAGTAGGCACACTGCCTCCAGTATGATTATGTATATTGACTTACAAGGGCAAATGCTTGGAGGGCATTTGCATTTCCAATGGAGCCAAATGGCTGCTCGCCTTCATGCGGATGTTAGCATGCTGTTAGCAAATGTGGCAGTCATCCCTGTGGAAGTCTTACTCCTTGTTGTAAATGTCGATTGATGCCAGTTGATTCTTTTACTGAGATGACACCATATGGAAGAGCTACTGCATATGTTCAAGCCGGTGGCAGCCCAAGCTGACAGTATTGCAGTGGACACTGCTAAGCTGTTGCTGACTGACTATTTACACAGCAACACAGACTTTCAGCAGTGTTATTGTTTCACAAGTGACCGTGTTGACTGATGACCCATGGCCACTTGCGTCGGTGGTTGCTGTGGTTACAGCAGTTGTTGAAACCAACAGAAGTACCCGCAACGTTCTCTAGCAACAAAATAATTACATATGTCTCAATTTAAAATATACACCATCTAATATTTACTTAAAATGCCTTCACCTAACACCTGTTAACATAGCTACAAGTTGAACCATACACCAGACTTGAGTAGAAAGGAAAATAAAACTGCTTAATGTGTTGAGTTGCGACCATGTGACTGACTGTTTAGCTGTTTGTATTAACCAGTGGATGAATGAATAACCTGGTAAAGTGGCCAGAGAGTGTAAACCTCCTTCCTTTTTTCCCTCTGTAGTTGAAGCTAATTATGTTATACTTTTTAATTTTTAACTTATTGTGACATTTATGGGCTCCCAGTTGGGAGATCATATTTGTTAAATATCTGCAGTAGATGCTGCATCAAAACACACTATCTAGCCAAAAAGACAAATATATTGTTTCAATTTTAGTCGACTTATTAAAAGAGTAGGCCCATAATAAAGCAATGCTGCTTTTTGTGCTTTATCTATGATGTGGGTGTCTGCCTTGGATATCATATCTTTGAACAGCTCTACAGTAAATGGTTTTAAGAGGACAAACAGGAAAATAAGTCCCATGACAAACTGAATTATATAATTATCAATATGCTTTGTATTTTCGTCCGCCTCTTTAGTGGCCTCCCAGCGCTGTGAAGCATTTTCAAGCTTCACCGTCTAAAGAGGGTAACAGGGTCGCTGTCGTGTCTGTTTGCATGCTGGGTCTGTTTGCATGCTGTGCCGCTCTAGGTGTGCGTGTGCTTGTGTTTGTTGACTGTTCATCATTAAATTTCAAATGAGCCACTCAGCTTTCTCCAAACTTTATAAAATGCCAATAATCTGGTTCTATTTAAATGATCCCCCTCTTTTTTAAGAGGAAGCATAATGGAGAGGACATAGTCGAGTCCGGTTTAACCCTCTCATGCATGGTGGTCATTACAGAGCACAGCTATTCAAAGGCTGTTTTTCTTGTATATGCACTAGGGCTCAAAAAATGATCGAAACCGACATTTAGACACTCTAATCAAAGTAATTTTACCCATGTCGATTATTTTGATTATTTTCCCTGTGTAAGTCACGTGACTGCGCCCCCTCCATACAGTCTGTGTTCACTTTCACCAAGAGGGAAGGATGCGTTGCCAACATGGAGGAGACAAGCGCCAATCTATCGGAGGACCTTGTAGCCAAGAAAAATGCTGTCTCTGTTGTTTGGGCACATTTTGGATTCTGTGCACAGGACATCGAGCAGAAAGAAGTTAAGTGTAAATACTGCAGGAAGACCGTTTCAATGACTGTCGGTAACACCACCAATTTGTTCCAGCATAGCATAAAATAATCGTTCATTTATCGTAATCGAGGTAAGAGCTTCAATTAATCGTGATACTGAGATTAGGTAATATCGCCCAGTCCTAATATGCACGGGTTTTGTTGTTATAAGCTGTGTTCAAAACCGTTCACTCACCAAACGAAAATTCGGACACCACATTGAAATTTTCTAAACATCATTGCGTCAGTAGATATATTCCTGTGACGGAAGTGGATGTGCTAAGCATCACATTAACAAACTGGGCACTCTCAAGGATAAGAAGCAAATTTTGCAGCTGTTTACAACTTTTAAAAGATGTAAAAAAGCTACGCTACGAACGTGTTAAAGATACTTTAACGCTCCTTACGTTTATAAATGAAAGCAGCACCATTTGTGCCATAGCAGCCTTCTTTCTCTTTTTCTTCTTCTTCTTCTCCTCTGGAAAAACGCGACTGCATTGCATTGTGGTATACAGGAGTACAATACAGGGTACATCGTATGTACACTCACATTTGCTGTGCATTGTGGGTATTTTATAGTGCACTACGTAGTGAATGAAATTAACCGCTGAGAATTCGAACAACACTACAAAATGGCGAACACACTATATAGTGCACTATAGGGAACGATAGTGATAGGGAACAGTTTCCAAACAGCTATAGTCGCAGATATCAGCCAACAAAGTAGCTGACTCTGTATCGTCCCAAACACTGCCACCTACTGGCCTATCATGTAAGTGCATTTTTTTTTAGGCAAAACCAAGATGGCTAACAGGAAGTGGGAAATGTTGACCATCCCTGGAATATTTTGCAAAACCTTCTATAACAGGACCCCCAGCTGTTAAAAAAAACTGCTAGAATTAATACATATCTAAGGATTAATACAGTTTATAAATTTCACAATTTTTATTTTCTATTGGGAGAAATTTGTAATTGATCACATGTTCATGAAATTGGACGCCATGCACCAACTGCTTCAGGTTAGCAACATTAGAAATGCTTTTAGTTTTCACACACGAAAACAATTTCTGTTATCAGTTGGTCAAATACATATTTCTTTGGTTCAAAAGTCTAATGCATGGTACCCAGCTGAGGGGACATGTTTGCAACTCAATGAAAATTAGATCCATTAATTAAATTAGATCCATTAATTAAATTGCATTATTTTTTAATACCTGAAGAGGAATAAAAACACCTAGATTAGATAGAACTTTATAAATCCCTTTGGAAGACTCCCTCAGTAAATGAACATTCCAGAAGCAGCATTATATAGGTATAAAGATATATGAATAAGATTGATGTAAATAAAAATATAAACAAATATGAATAAAAATTCAGTTGATGGTAAATATGGTATACTTGATCTCATAATTTATGCATAAAAGGGTTAAAGCAGGGATGGGCAAGTTTGGTAACTGAGGAGCTGCTTTTATTCTCACTGCCAGAGGGACACAACTGATGGACACTGTTGTCTAAAAGCCCTTTTTGGAAAAGAGGGAGAACATCTTTGAGATCCGAGGCTAAATCCCACTGGGATCAGCCTTTTGATAACTGTGACCTGGATGAATAAAAGCAGACACAGATGTTTACTCAGAGTGTAGAGAGGGTTGGACAGAGCCAGAAGGACATCAGATGTTTGGTTACCAAAAGGGGGATTAGGAGGGTGATCTGTGGCAGCTGCCCCGTGGAAAAAAAATCTAACTTCAGGTCAACAAAACCAGACAAAGAAACTAAGATAGAGAGGTTTGTTGTTCTGATATGGCTAGTTCTGTTTTATTTAATATGTTTTTCCTTGTGTTCTTTGTGTTTGTGACCTCGTTTCCCTTGTCTCTTGTGTTTCCTGTTTTATTTTGAAATCCCTGTGTTCCTTGTGATGTTTTCCTGCCCTCCCTTCTGTGTGCCTTTGATTGTGATTCCCTCCACCTGTGTGACTGTCTCACCTGTGCTTGATGTTTCCCCAGTGTATTTAGTCTCTGTGTTCTCCTTTGTCTGGGTTGGGTCAGTCCTCCATGTTTCACCACGTGTGCTTGTCTCCAGTGTTCTCCAGTGTTTGTAGGTAGTTTCTGTTTTGGTTGATTTCTTTTTTGTTGAGACTTTGTTTTGTATTTTTGAGCTTTTTGTTACAGATTACTTTTTTGTTTGATCTGCTCTTGGGTCCTTATCCTAGTTTGTTAGTTTATTTGGGTTACGTCTGATATAACAATATATTAAAACATGTTTTTTGTTGATATCAATACCGATATATAGAAATAACTGAAAGGAGTTCTTTTTAGATTACACCTTCGTCATATGCAAAATGTATTTTTAGCAGTAACAATAAAATCACACCTTATATGTTACTTTAAAGAGCTAAAACACTGAAACATTTACCTGCAGACACAAAATCACTCCTATTTTGAGAGCTTATACACTCAATTAAATATTGATGTACAAAATCTCTTTAATCCTGATGCAAATATACAAGGCAAAAATATTGGCAGAATAAATATGACACACTTTGGGGTAGCATGTCCACCATGCACTTGTTAATGCATAACTGTAAATCCTTAAAGAAAAACAAAATCAAAGTGAAACAAGCAAATGTTGTCTCTGTGCTGTGGCTGGTCCTACACACATGAATTATTTAATCCAATTAAATTTTTTGAAAAGGGCTTACTTGTTAATTTCTGCTGTAAAAATCATCTGTTTAACATTGATAGTGTATGTGACTCCTAGTGCTTCTACAGCCAGCCTCTAGTGGACACTTGAGGAACTACAGCTTTTAGCACTTAAGCACTGACTGCATTATTTTCACAAAGAAGTTTGCCACTTGGAGTGATTTGGATTTTATGTGGCAATATTCTTCTCAGTTTAGCTTCCTGGTAAGGCCTATCATTCGGTTTCCCACCTCTGCCCTGGAGAGGGATCTTACTGGGTCTTATGTTTGGCCCAACGGGGCTGTGAATGGGTTTGTCAATTGTCTCCACGGTAGTTTTACCTGTAATTGCCCCTACAGTGGAACTGAAGCAAATTTTAAATGAAGTCTATATGGGCAATGAGACCCATATACAAACCCAAATTCCAATGAAAGTGGGACATTGTGTTGGCCTTGCAGTGCAGTGCAGCTGCATCAGCCTCATCTAATGTCTGTGATCAGGTAGATCCATCTTGCCAAACTCCAATCTGCAAGACTGTGAGTGGCCCAAAGCAGGACGGCCCAATCAGCATCCTTTAAAGCAGGAAATGACAAAGATTAGCATAGAAGCTAAGAGCTTCAGTAGCAGTTTTGTTGGGTGTGGACCACATTTCTTGATTAAATGAAAAACAAATAACAACACTGTTAGCATTTATCAAGAGAAAATATATTTTCACATCACTTTCGACATGTTTTGGCGAGATCTTTTCCTACAAACTGGCTCATGTTTTGTACTTTACACTGCAGCAGTAGCACCTGCCTTCTACTACATTTGATTGGTCTGAAATAAATGTGATTGAAGGAACGATCGTCCTATCACCTGCTGGCTACGCTTTCCAAGTAAAATGAGATTCTCAGACTTTATAAGATGTTGATAAGAACAAAGTATTACTGCAAAATCACTGGGTACCATTGGGTTTGGTCCCATCTGTTTGACCATGCAGGATTTGAATGGGATCCAAGCAGGCTTCAGATAGGACTCAAATATGTAGTTTATACCCATGCAAGTCTTGAGTGTCCAAAGAGGAATCTGCATGGGTTATTGGCCTTCTAAGCTTTTGAATCACTTTATTCAACTGACTGATCAGCTGCAAAAGCGTGAAAACGTATCACTCTTTTTCCAAAAATACACATTCCCAGTACAAATCATCCAAATACCATTTCCCCCACTTCTCACATCTTCCTTTTGTTTTGTGTCTCTTCACTCATTTCTCCTGCCAAGCTCTGAAAGCAGAGAATAGCAGTGACTTTAATTCTAAGTCCTACTGAACAATAGGAGTCAACAGTGAGTCTTATCTAATTTCAAAGTGTGGATCTCTCACTTTCTGCTGCTCACCCACTCATCATACCTCTCAGGTCTCATTTAACAAGTTAGAGAGGAAAACTGTTGTGATCCGTGGAGACTATTAGCTTCTTAACAGAGCCTTTGGCAACGTTTAGTCCCATCTGCAATCAGGCCTCTCTATACTTAGACATACTGCGCGTCTGGAGCAGGATTCACAGCAATTAAAAAAGCACTACACTCTTATTTGAAGATATCAATCAAAAACAACACACTGTCACCATCAATAAAGGCTTTTACTGATAATAGAAATGAAAACTTGCCCCGACACCAATCAGTCAAACCAGTTTCCTCAAACTGATTTAAATCCAAGAGCATGAAGCAATGATGTTAGTCAATTTTGTATAAAAGAGCTTGAAATCCAATCTAAAAAAGCAAAGAATTTTGAACTGTGGGATTATAAGGTCAGGGCTAAGAACAGAAAAAGAGAAAAACAGTATGATTCATGATTTATTTTACCAATTTTGAGTAATGCTAGTTTAATTTGAAGCCTCAAAGCAGAAATTATCAGTGCATCAGGGTTTGATTTCAAATTATACAGCTTTAAAAGTTACATTGCATTTTGCCCAGTAGGACAGTAATGTACTGTGTTGCTTGTCCTAAAATGACTGACTCGGCAGCTGTAGACCCATCAGCCACGAAAATCAGTAGTTTAGTCTCGTGTAGTGTCTCATAATGACCGACAGCAGCTCAGTCTGGGACGCCTCTCAACAGAAGGTCTAGCATGTTTGATTTTTGTCCTAATCTCCTCCACGTCAGACACATTGACCAATAAGAGAACAGGGAGCTCTGCATGTGCGATGATCACAGATGTAAACGAACCGGGGTTGATGTCTTGAGAGCATCTTTAGAGCTAGAAGACATATTATGGATCTGTGACCGCCTAGTCTGTCATTCTGATAAACCTTGAGAATTCATCACAGTTTCAGTGAAAGTACATCCCCGTTGTCAATTTTGCTGTGTTCAGTGCAGGTAGACGTATCTTAAGTTGAGAGAAATATCATGCTGGTGGAGTATGAGGTTTCTGACAGCCATCTGACTAACTGTAGACAGATTTTAAATGTTTGCCATCATAGATGTAACGCAGGTGTAATGTGCTCAACTTGTGGGGATTTTGGCCTAATGTAGCTTTTTAAAACATACTGCGGTGAACGCCATATAAAGAGTATGTATATGTATATGCCAGTTTTCATAAATGTATGAGTTGTTGGATCTTTGCTCGGTGGTCCTTGGGACAGTCTTTGACAAGGCAAGAAGCAAGAAGCAACTTCAGGTTTGTGCGAAGACAGAGTTCCTTCTTATATCCAAGGTGTAGTCATCTGCAGACCTGTATTAGAAAGAGTTATTAAAGCCAAAACCAAAAATTCTCATTTTGACTTTTATTTAGGCCCAAGTTCTTTGACTCTCAGGCCCTCCTTTAAATAACTCTTTCCCTCTGAAAGCCCTTTTTGGATATTGGATATATTTAGAAATATTAAACATGAAAAAGAAAATTTACTTTTTGGTGTCATTAACTCTACTCCCCATCACATATGACAAACATGAATTTATTTTCAGAATTTTAACCCTCTAAATGCCAATATATAGACATTCTATTTAATGAATGCTAAATGGATTTTTGTGCAGGGATTATCAGTCTGAGCTACGTAAATAATATGTAGAAACTAGAAATTTCAGCTAGTTTAAATAATTAACCCTTTGAAGCCCGAAAACACAAATTATAGCCAGAAAATTTTAATTTTTTGGAGCTGAAATGTTTATTTCACTTTCTACTGAAATCCAAAAAAATCAAACTGTCCATAAAATTTCACGTAATTTTTTTTTTTTGTATCTCATTTGAAACATTAGGCATTTGGCAACTGATAATCCACTTGATGACATTTTTATCATTTATCTGATTGTATTCAGATGTTTTTTTTAGTCATTTGTTGATCATGTTGATCAGATAGAGGTATCATAAAAGTATGTATCAAATATGATAAAACAGGCTTTAAGGGGTTAATTCATGGGCCTACAGGCACTGTTTAATGAAAGTAATCATTTCCCACAATGCCTCTCTGCAAACATGAAAAAAAAGCATCATCTAGCTGTGATTTTTTTGTGTGCAGTTTTTTGCCGCTGAAAGACAGGGTTACAGAGGAATTCACAGGATTTTATGGTTCTGTACTGCAATGGCAATAGTATGAAAAAAACTGGTTTTAATGAAAGTCAATAGGGACAGATATGGCTCTCAGGCTATGACTGTCAGTTTTTTGTCCACACGAAGGAAAATTTTGCTAAAACAGTGTGGATGTTTTTATCCTCCAAAATTCATTGAAAAACAAACCTCTTCGTCAGATATCCTCATCTTAACAAAAAAAAGGCCAAATTGAGAGGGAAAAATCAACTGAAGAGCCCTGAAATGCTCATGGAGGGCCTGGGGGCTAATACCAAAAGCACCTAAAAGTCTTAACCTTTGTGAAACAACCTCAAAGTTTTGCCTTGAAGTAGATCTCATATGTGCTTGTGCTCCAAATGGTTCCTATAAAACTTTCTCCTGACTGTGTGAGTGACGTTTAAACCATTCTACAGAAATGTTACTGGAATGCTAAAGAGTTAATTGCAAAGATACTCTTGCTTGTTAAATTGAATTGTAATTATCGTATATACTGTTTAAAAAGCTCTGGTTTGCTGAGCGACAGCTGAAGATTCTGGCTCTGCTAAGTGAGAAGATAAACGCCGAGCACATAAGAAATATAACTGCATGTTCTTGCAGATAAAAAGTCTCTGCATTTCTCTTATTAATGCATCATTCAAAGGATTATTATTTCTCAGATGAAAAAGAAAATCAGGGCAATAATCCAAACACAGTTTAATAGAATTTGTCATTCTTGAGGTTAATGGCATGCATGCTAGTAGGAAAATTAAAAATTCAGTTTAATTATCTGTAATGGGCGAAGAGGGAGATTGTTTACAGCAGCTAGTTGGCACTTCAGTAGTATTTGAACATTACCCCGTGACTAACAGCTTTGTTTGTCTGATAAAAAGAAATTTCCCTCTCATGTCAAGAAAAGTGATGCACAAGTAACCCTATTAGGACCAAACTCCATCTCACGAATGGCCACAGTGGAATGAACCTTTAGTTTATGAACAGGAGGGTCAGGGTAAATTCACACCGCTGCTCCAGTGGGAGCTGAAGCACATATTTGAGTCTGACTGTAGTCATGTGGGGGGTGAAATGATGAAACACTAACAGAGTTGAATCACACAGCTGGATTCGGAGTGTTGTTTGTTGCCCAAAGGTACCTGAGAATTTCAGTGTTTTTCATTTCTCAGCTTTTGTGGATCAGATTAAATCAAACGTTGAAGTTTCCTGAAGGATTTAACCAGACTGTTTTCTTCTTTTTGGCTCATCTTTTCAAATGTAAAACTGAGGAGAAAAGTGCTGAGCTCTTTAGGACACACGAAAAATTAAAACGATTAGTCTAAGGTGGCAGGAAACTATCTGACAACTGTCGTCAGGAGTTTTTAGTCGTGCACCGTGTTGTGTCTAGTGCTCAAAAGAAAATGAGATATTCCCACAGCTTCTTGGTAAAATGGATTTGAGCTTCGATGGCAATTTTCTAGTCTTTATCTTCTCAAAGCAGCTCTACACCTCAGGTCACATCTACCCATTCACACCCATTCACTCACTGATGGAGTTTCTACGTCAGTTATCCATCAGTATCAACTAACACATTCATGCCTATTACACACCACTGACGCAGCAGTGAGAGCAACTTAAGTGTTTTGCCCAAGTCCACATCTCCATTAGAGTTTGGCTTGAATCTGAAACTTTCTCGTGAACATGTACCGTAAAATACCAAATAAACGCCGAGTTCCAATTAATCGCCAAGTCCCAAATAAACGCAGTGTGTAGCAGCACATTTTGACAAATAAATGCCCGTTCCAAATAAACGCTGAGTCCAACTTATTAGGCACAGCCTACGAGCGACATTCAAAGTTACAGTAGGCTACACACCTGCAAACGCTGAGCTAACAGCTGACGCTTGAAAAGTGATTTATTCAAAAAGAAACATGATCAGACTGTACCTTATCAGACCGCATGGTTTATTTTGTCTTTCAGGACATCCTGTCGGCTCGCTTCACCTCACTCTGTATGACAACAAATGCATGTTGGTGTGAGGCGCTATTTTACAACAGTGCAGTTACACTCAATGACCGCTACGTCTAGGGCACTAGAGAGCAGAAAGCCGGAATCTTACATACTAGGGCTTTAAAAATCCAAAGAAGAAGACATTGTCACTATGGTACTGTAATCTTGCCTTGAAAATGTAAAGGTGATATTCATACTGGTGTAAATAAATAATATGATTACATTTACCATATTTTTTCATTTTTTGCTAAGCAAGATTTTTGCGTGAAAGGAATTAAACGCCTCTTCCAAATAGACGCCTGGTCCCAAATAAACGCCCGGTCTGCTCAGTGATTGAAACAAATAAACGCCCCAGCTATTATTTGGTATTTTACGGTAAATATGTCTTGTGAGTATAGAAACTTCATACTGAGTATGCAAAACTTTGTTAGAAAAAGAGGCGTAAGATAAGGAATCTTGACCCTGTTCACTTTCCACATAATAATATAAAACTGGCTAGTTCAAGAAACTTTCTTGTTAGTGAGTAAAACTTTCTTGTGATGAGAAATAGCCTTGGAGATCACTCTATAATCGCCTCCCTGAATGCACAAATCTCACAAGGGACCTTCTTAACCATGTTCCTGCCCTAGAAAATTTGCACTGCCTCACGAGACTTTCTTTCAAACTTGCAAAACTTTCTTAAAACTTTCTTGTTGACTTAAAAAGAGCACAAATTCAATTACATCAATATTAAGTTTTCTTTTTTACTTTTTTTGCAGCCATGTGCAATCATAGGCTGGTATTACGTAGCCCGGTATAACTGAAAAAAAAATCAGTCATGTTCACCTTCATATTCGCACATCCCTCTGCTCACAGGACACTTTGTAAATTAACAGTTAACTACTCCTAACTAACCTGCGACCTTAACATTATCAGAGAAACCTCCCCTACCCAACAAAAGCCTCCCATTGGTCACCCACCTCCTCATATCCAAGGCTCTCCATGCATTAACATTGTTCCAAACCATTAGCTGAATTTTCACACAGCACATACAAAGGCTGTGTACACAATGTAAGACATGATTCAATTACCTCGAGACATCGTGCTCCGGGTAACATTTTCATATCAGGCCTGCGTGTCCCCGCGGGTCAGCTTCTGTCATATGGCAGGATAATGTCACATTAATGCATTTCAGCATTTACCATGATGGCCTCATTGTTCTGCAGCCGCTACAGCGTGAAGGACAATGAAGAAAAGAAGAAACAGGAAGCACATGTGTGCATATTAAACAGATATGATCACATCCACACCAGCAGGTGAACAAAAAAATCAGAGAAGTGAATTTAAATGTTTTAACTCTGGTTCATTCTTACAGAGCTCGGGGAAAAAAACGATCCCAGTCAATGTTTATAATTTATATTTCCACCTGCCAGGCCGACTCTCTGAGGCTTTTGGTGTAACGACGCCTCTGCACATCAAAATGAATTTCATAAAAGACTAAATGAGAATCTCTTATTAAATTAAATGCTGCTTGAGTTGTTCTTCTTCATGTCTGACACTGGTTAGGAAAAATTTTAGCCTCGATTTATTTCACCATAGTGGTGCCTTTTTCCACTTATCTCAAGAGTCTGCGTATCGCACAGGTTAATTGTATCTTTGTTTTCAGCTTATTGAATATGAAGTACAGGATTCATCTGCAGCAGTGTGGATGCAAAGGGGTGCACAAAACCTTGGATATTGAATCTAACTAATATAAATGCATATATATAAAAATAAAAATATGGCTACTGCTCCTTCCCATCCTCTGTCTTCCTGTTACTCCTCCCCTAAATGAGGAATATAATATATGTTTTAATATATTATATGTATATAACTGTAATACATCCAAAAGCAGAAAACATTCAGGCTTCTCTTCTTCAGATAACATATTACTGTAAGAAACAGTAGATAAATAAGATTTGATTAATTACATAACCCATTAATATTTCTGCTGTCCTAAGCATGGCAGAACATCTTTTCTGCTGAGAGAAGCATCCAGTCAAGTGTGATTAATAAAACATACCAAACAACTAATGAGCTGCATGTATCCCTGTTTACTGGACCCTTGTAATCTATAGTTTAAGTGTCATTTTCCATTAATGCAAAAATACATCATTTGAAAATGTACACTCCATTAATCATGAACTTAAACCCTGTACATTAATGACTGCTTCTGTTTGCCTTGATTGCTACTTTTTACCTAATAAACTGTAAGTGAGATTATTTAATCCTGTTGCTCAGTTCACTCTACTTTTTCTTCTCTTAGCCTCATCCATCAACACCTTTTTTCTCGTTTGTCTCAGCTTTTCCGAAACACAGTGCAGAGAAATGTAAACAGCAGTAAGCACTTCTAATAACGAAACTGCAGCTTGCATCCAAACTTACATAGTGCTATACGCAGGTAACAAGGGCAATCTGAGGAAGTGGGATGGATGGGATACTATCCATTAATAATCCTGCTATTATTAGATCAACATTGAAATTAATTCAAATTGAAAAACATACAGAGGCTAGTCCTTATAGGCTAGCAAAACAATTACACCTGGTAATAGAGTCAAAACTTGGCTTTTGTCTCAGTTCTTGTAAAACATGATGCAGAGAAAAGTAATCAGCAGTAGGCACCTCTAATAAGAGGGGATAGAGCTTTTTTCTGTTGCTGCTCCTAAATTGTGGAACGAGCTTCCCTTCAACATTAGACAAGCCTCCTCCTTGTCAATTTTTAAAACTCGTCTTAACCCTTTAAAGCCTGAAAACACAAATTATAACCAGAAAATTCAATTTTTTTGAGCTGAATTGTTTATTTAACTTTCTACTTGAAATCCAATAAAATCAAAATTTCCATAAAATTTAACATACATATTTTTTGTATCTTATTTGATACATTATGTGTTTTTGGCAACTGATAATCCATTTGAGAACATTTTTTTATCATTTATCTGATTGTATTCAGATTTTTTTTAGTAATTTGTTGATCATATTGATTAGACAGAGGTATCATAAAAGTATGTATCAAATATGATTCAAAAGGCATTAAAGGGTTAAAACCCATTTTTAATTCTTAGGCTTTCAAGCCTGCATGAGACTCTGCTCCTGTTTTAGTGTTTTATGGTTTGTTTTAAGTGATTTGTTTGGATTATTTTTAATTTGTTTTTTTAAAAAAACAATGAAACAACTATTTTAGTGTTTATACCTGCTTTATTTTATCCTTTGTTTTAGTTGTTTTATGTCTGCATTGTTTTGTCTATTTATGTACAGCACTTTGTTTCGGCTGTGGTTGACTGTAAAGTGCTTTATAAATAAAGTTGAGTTGAGAGTAAGTAACTGCAGCTTGCATCCAAACTTACATAGTGCTATACACAGGTAACGAGGCCGTTTTAAAGCAATGGGATGGATGGCAATCTCTCCATTGAAAATCCCTCTGCTATTAGATTTACCTTGAAATTAATTTAAAGTAAAAAACATGGACTCAGTCCAGTCCATATCGGCTAGCAAATCAATTAGCCCTGGTAATAAAGTCAATGCATCCTGGGCTGCCACTCAAAAATATATTTAATCCAGTACAGACATAAACACTCACTGGCTTCCATTTTAGGGTACACCTGTTCAACTGCGTTTGATGCATCAGCCAATCACATAGCAGCAACTCAACGCATTCAGACATTTTTCACCAAGAGAACTGCCACTTTCAGACCATTTTTCATGCATAAAATTCTCAATCACCTTTCTTCCCCATTCTGATGCTTGGTTTAAACCTCAGCAGGTCGTCTTGATTTTGGTTTTCATGCCTAAATGCATTGAGTTGCTGCCTTTGTGATTGGCTGATAAGCTGGTTGCTTTAACAAGCATTTGAAGCTACATAATAGAGCGCCAGAGGTACATTTAAATTATAAAATTGACAGAAATATCCCTTGAAATTAATCAAGCATCATAAGAGGAAAGAAACCAGCGAGAAAATGCAAAATGAAGAAGACAAAAAAATAGGAGCTCATAAAATCTACAGAAATCCTCACAGAGGCAAAGAAACCAATATGTATCGTCCAAATGTCCATTTTCAAAGACATGCAGAATGAGTAAAACTACAGCAAGAAAGTAAAAACTGCAAAATGCGACAAAAGAAACAAAATATCTCCTAAATAATTTATTTTCAACCAAAAAAACACGCTCTGTTTTTCTATATTTTTCTGTCCGAGGCGAGAACGTATACATTTTATATATCCTTCCACCTGAGCCTGATATTTCATTCAACACAGTATATCTGCTTTCTCTGTTTTCAATTTTACCCAAACTGTCTAGACCGGCCTGATTTATGTATCCCTTCAACAGAAAATACAAGCAATGCTTCAAAAAGCCTCTTTTTATTTGTGAGCATGAACGCTGCGCTTTTTTTCAGCCGGGTCAGTCTGCAGAACAAAAATTAAGACATCTTGTGCTGGCCTTACACCTCATGACTTCCTCTGTGATTTTAAAGTCGCAGACATTTTTGTGAAGTTGTAATGAAGTCCTGAGAGTTTTGCTGGAGTCCGAATGTGCTCATGTGATCACAGTTGTTTGGTGTAGGGTGGGCTTATTATCCAGGCATCTTCTGCAGACATGGCCTGAAGAGAAAATCAAGTTTGATATCATTGTGAGTCTTTATTGTTTGTTTTGAAATCTCTGAATGCATTTCCTGCATCTCTGATCCCTGAAAAGTCTACGTCCCGCTGAGATCTTTAAGGTCTTCTCATGTCCTTCCTAAGGCCAGAAGCTCAAGGTGACTGAGCCTTTTGGTTTTTGTGGTTGTGGCCATTAAATTATGAAGCAAGCTGCCCCCTGAAATCAGTGACCCTCAACTTAAATACATTTAAGTCTCGTCTTACAACTTACTTTCAGCCATTGGCATCAAACTGTGGTATCAAATTTATGTTTCATTTCTTCTCTTAGTCTTGCTTTTGTTTTTGTAAATATTTGTTTTGTGTTTTTAAGTATTTTTGTGATTTATTCTTTTGAAGAGCTATTTTTATTACCTTTAATTGTTCATTTTTTGTTTAACTTTGTTTTATTTAATTTGGTTCCGTTTCATTTCATGTTTGCTTTGCTATGTTATGTTTAATCTTATTTCATTTCATTTTGTTTTGATGATTGTTTTCCTTTATTCAGTTTAATTTGTCATGTTTATGTTATTTTATTTCATTGCATTTTCATTTTTTTTTTATTTAGCCTGAATTCACTGAATTTGATTTCATTTTGTTATATTTTTTTCGATTTCATTTAATTTTTTCCTTCTGCTTGCATGATTTTTAATTTGAGTTAACTATTTTGTTGTTTCTTTATTTCTTTCTATTTTTTCCCTTACATTTTCTTATATTCAGTTTTGTTTTGTTTTTATTGTGTCTTATTTTATTTTTAGGTCCTGTGCACCAAACCTCAATGTGAGAAGCCTGCTAATATGCAAAAAATAATAATCCTTCTTTTGTTTGTACTTTTTCTTTCTTTTCTTTTCTTGTTATTGTGTTTGATTTTGCTTGTTTAATCATTTTTTTGATACATTTTATTTTATCTCATTTTATTTTTTAATTTTTTTTTTCAATTTTATCTATTAGATTTTCTGATATTTTATTTCAAGTTATTCATAAGTTGAGTTTTTAAAATTATCTTTATATTATTTGTTATGTTTAACTTTATTTTATTTCTGCTCGGTAGTCACTGTACAGCACTTTAGTGGCCTTATTTTTTTTTTTTTTTAATGAACTCAATAAATAAAGTGGATTAGATTGGATATTATAACAAGTGTCACACAGAGGCCTTTTAATAGGAACAAGAATACAAAGGCTGGAAGGCTCGCAGTTGTGTTGTAGTCTTGAAGTAGGTGACCCTCTAAGATTTCCAGTCTGAGATGAAAACTAAGACTAAAGCTTTAGTAAAGTCTGCAGGACTAGGAAGGCATTAGTTGACCTATTTTTTTTAAGTTTTGGTAGAAATATCTTGATAGTTGTGAAGAATTTTCTTAGATAATGTGCATTTCACTGTAATGTGCCATGAATGTATAACACACTGTGTGCACGGCCATCATAAAAGGCCTTGTTAATACTGAAAGACTGATCTATAACGGTATCTGTGCTCCATTTTTTATATTTTGTAGCCATCAATACAAACCACCAGTTTAATATCAGGCTCCATTAAAGGACTCATGCTGCTGTGAATTGTACATGCAGAACTCTTGCGTCCATACGTCCGCATCAGACTGACCTGTGCAGAGAATCGATAATAAATTTCAACAGGCCACGCGTAAAAAACGTGATAATGTTTTGGATCACTTCTCTTGATCACCGAGCTGCAAATTATAGAAGGTCGAGAATCGGAAGCAGCTTACATTGATCTGTGAAGTCTTGCCTCGGGATTACTAGTAACCTTCCCACTAGGAGCAGCTAGGGGCCACTTGATAGGGCTCGAAGGCTAAGCAATCAAATTACACAGACCGGGGACGAGACCGGGGCCCGCTGAGGAAGTGTGAAACATGGAACAGGTACTTTGGTGCAGCTGAAAGGGTAACATCCTCATCTGGAATAAAACTGTCATGGTATTTCTATCACAGGTTAATCTGTACTTACACAAGCCGAGGGATGCATGGTGTGGCGTTTCCACTGGGGATGAGTTGACCTTGTGTGCTTGTAAAATGTTTGTTTGAGCTTTAAATCAAAATGACCTTCATTTCATTATATTACCAAACATTTACGAACCATAAAATTTGACCAGATCCCATAAAATCATGAAGTCTGTGTCTGCAGACAGCATCATTCCCACACTAAGGCCAGGCGTGGTGGAAAAATACCATGCACAGTGTTGAACAGTAGTAGCATTTGTTATGATGGCTGCATTGGATGCTTCCCCTGCAAGCATTGAGTAAAGGAGGTTCCCTTAAGCATACTGAACAACAAAGTTTGACTTTTAAGGCTGAGATTTGCCAAAAAGTAAACAAACAAAGGCAATAAATGATGAAGAAGCATTCACATGCTCTGCAAAGTACAATTGCTGGACAGTGATCATTTAAGATGAAAGGCATTGGTTGGTGTAACATCATGATTTGTGTAAATCATGTAGGAAAAGAATGAACCTGAGACCTAATGACCTTGACCTTCAAATCCAGAATCTAAATACTTTATCCCTATGTCATAGTAGACACCTGTGCAAAATCTGAGGGAATTCCAGTGTGTTTTTGAGATGTTTTGTTCAACAGTTAGAGCTAAGCAAGAAGTACATTGACCTTGACCTTTGACCAACTTTCTCTAAAATCTTATGAGTTCATGCTTTAGTCAGAATGGACTCTTGTGCCTAGTTTGAAGAAAATTCCCTGTAGTATCCTTGAAATGTTGCAATCACAAGATTACATTTACCAGTATCAGAGGATGAACATGAGACCTAATGACCTTGACTTCAAAGTCCAAAATTTAAAAGCTTTATCCCTTGGTCAAAGTAGAAACCTTGACAAAGTTGGAGGAGAATTCAGCAGAGCGTTGTTGAGATATTGTGTTCATAAGCAAGGGCTGACCATGAGGAACATTGACCTTGACCTTTAACAGACTTCCTCTAAAATCTTTTGAGGTCATACTTGAGTCAAAATGGACTTTTGTGCCAAGTTTGAAGAAAATTCTTTGTAGGAACGACATCTATCAGTATCAAAGGATGATCATGAGACCTAATGACCTAATGAAGTTGTCCTGGGGCTAAAACAACTTTAAAGAAGACATGTTCCCACTTGATGTCTTGGCTTTTGCTGCCAACCAGTCTATATAGTTGGGCTGGGGGCAAATGAAGGTCCATTTGTCAGGTTGCAAAGCGACGGGATTGTCACTACCTTTAACTTGCATGTACGGAGCCTGAGTCTGTTGAAGGTGGTAATATCATCTGGGCTGTTATGAGCAGTTAGTTGGATAGATTAGATAACATTACATTAGATTAGATAGAACTTTATTTATCCCTCGAGAAGGCTCCTTCAGGGAAATTAAAGTTCCAGTAGCATTGTATTGTACAAGGTATAACAGAACACAGGATATCAGAAAGTAAAGAAGAAAATACAATAAGCAGATATAAAATCTGTCTATTTACATACATTAATAAATCTAAATAATAATAAATAATAAGAAAAAATTAAATAAAACAAAAATAGATAAATAGATTAATAATAAAAAATAAAAATAAAAATAGATAGGGAGAAAAAAAAAATTAATTGAATTTGCATGGTGACCGTTTACAGTTAGCACAGAGATGGTGGCTCTGGGATTTTGGTGTCCACCATCAGATTCTTTAAGGTGTCATGGGACTAATGTAGCACCAATGTAATGATGTACACTTTGGATAATACCAGTGATGTCTTGGCTTTTTCTGCCACCAGTCAACAAAGTTTGGTTGGGGGCAAATGAGGGGCCATTTTGGACATAGCATTGGGGTTGTCACTACCTTTAACTTGCATGTACGGAGCCTGAGTCTATTTAAAGTTGTAATGCTGCTACAATTAAGGACCATATTTCTACAACTCAAGGGGTCTCTTTACCTTCCACTTAATCTCTAATTAGGGCATAATAATGAAGTTTATATCCTTATAAGAAAATGAAACAAACCAGGATTTGGAGAGCTACCTTACATTGTAGTAATTCTTGAAGACTTGATGAACTTGTTGTTTTTCCAAGGTGTCATCGTCAGTACTCGTGATAATGTGAAAAGAAAGTGGTCCATGACATTTCCAACTGTGCTTGGGGGGTTAAATTTGGAAATGTATTAATTTGGAAGCCAATCTCAAAACCCATCAGCTAATCACGCATGATTAGTCTCCAGAGGGAATGGGCAACGTAATGGGACTGCAGTGCAATGATTAAAACTAATCATTTTTTACTCCCACACATAAAGTCAGTCAGAAAAATCCAAATGAAAAGCAGAATGACACATGGAGTACGTCTACTGCAGGTATCCCTGTGGCTTTGTTCGGCGACTATCGGAGAATCTGACTGCCTGAACATAAAAGTGACATTAGAAAACGAGAAGTCTTCCATACTGTAGCCAGACTCTCCAATGTCATAGTCCATAAAGTCTGTTCGCTGTGTTTTATGGTTATTAAGGTCGTTACACCACTGAGGAAGAGAGAAGACTGGGATTAAAGGACTTGTGCAAAGAGAGGCTTATTGGATACATAATTTAAAAAGTAAATATCCTAAGGCTTTGAATAAGGAGTAAGCTCTATCTGGCTTTATTTGTAATGTGTTTGTGCAGGGCTGCTGTGCAAACATTGAAAATGTAAGATTGTGCTTGAGTAAACGAATGGGTTTGTTTTATTCTTTTATTATTTATTCAACCAGACAGGCTGTTTACATGGACCACTGGAATACTTATGGAGTATTAGTAATGTCCTTAAAGGACTTTAACCTTAAGTACAAAGATTCAGAGCATCATAGTGGATAAACAGTAAAAGACTCAAGGTTGAAGTAAGGTTGGAATTTAAGGAGGCTCTCTATTTTTCTTTTAAAGCATTTTGGTGTCATAAAATGTATTTTGTAACTATTCCAAAACAAAGTCATTTAAAGGACTCAGACAAGGGCAATAAAGAGCTGTGTTTTAACTGTTAAAAGTGTTATTTAAGAATGCATGGCCAACATCAGTTTGGGGATGTATTATATGCACTTTGCCTTTTTACGACAGAATCACAAAGAAGTTTGATGACTTATCTTGTTTATGTGCACAAAGCAATGTTTTGAATGTTACTTGAATGAAAACAGCTTGCTTTCATTCCCTTTAAATAAGTTAAAGCTGGTTAGCTGTTGTTTTGTTATTTGAATGGTGTATTTAATAGTTTGGTCCAAACTCTGGTTGGATCATTTAATTCCTCTTCTTCAGATGCGCCCCAACTCATACAGAGCTCAAACAAGACACTGTTTGAAACAAGCTGATGCTCAGATCAAAGTTATACTCGAGCAAAGTATTCCCACAACATCATAATCGATAAATAAAGACATACTGGACGCTTCTGCATGATGACTGTATAATCATTGCCTTAATGATTAAAACATCTCCGAGTTGCTCTTTTCATGAATGACTCACTAACTAAACATGAAATAAGTGTCTATGGTTAAAATTTCTGAATCTTTTAATAGCCTAAGGTCAGGAATGTCCAGGGATGACCCCAAAAGGGTTAAGTGTTATAGGTAATGGATGGACCAAATTCATCGCATAATTATTTTCAAGACTTACGTTTGCCATTTAAATTTATAATATCCCAATTTTGAGGGGAAAAAAGCTCTTACTTTGGCAAGATTTATTCGTCATCTTAGCGATTTAACCCATAATTAACAATGATGAGTTAATGATAACCTTTTGGGCTTGTGAATGCAGATCAGTAAAGGTTTTAATGCACCTTAAAGAAATGTCTTGAACTAAACCCCTTGGTCCATGAAAATCGGCCAAGATGAACTTCAGAAACAGACATATAAAGTTGCTTATCATCTGTATAACACATGAAAATTTAGTATCAAGAACTGAGCCATGCCACATGTTGAGTTAAATTCTTCATCTGTTAATTTATTTGGGACATTGACAACCATGATTTTTTTTTTCACATTTATATTGTGACTGTCAACTGATAATGTGCTTATTCCAAAGATGGAGTATAACTTTGGGATTAACAATAGCATATTCATGCTTTTACACTGCAATAGTTAGCTTGATTAAAGGTAATAGAAATAGTTTTACTTACTTTAAACTGCTGCTCTTTGAACTGTTAAGAGTTCCACAAGCTTTATCCAATTTTTTTCCTAGAAAAACCATTTAATCTCCATTTGCTGAGGGTTTCAGGGTCTACATATTTATCTGATTTATGTTCTCCTTGAACTGGAACATCTGATTCATTCATAAATTTCCACTCTCTGTGCTCTCAGGCTACATTCTATGTGAATCTGTGTGCTGTAATGTTCATCCATGAGCAACACTCCACATTTATCGACCTGATTTATCTGAACAGACGCACAAATAGCAGGGGGACCCTCTTGAGTGTTATACACTGTAGCTTTTTTTTCCAACCAGCTGTTTCAAATTACATGGATCTCTCTGGTGTTCATTAATGAAAAGCGTCAATAAAATATTCATGAAAGTTGATATAGCTAGCTCATAATGAGGCATAATTTAATTTGCTAGTATGTTTGTGGTAACCTGCACAGCTATATAGGAAAGAATTCACCCAAGACTCATATCTGGTGTTTGCTTTATTTTCAACAGTTTATATTAAAGAACCACAAAGTAAGAACTTGAAGGTTGTTTTGCTGTGCAAGTTGGATCTTGGATGTTGTACTATTACTGAAAGTTTTACCTTTTTGAGATTTTTTTAACCTCTCTTAAGATTTGACATTAACACAAAAAAAAGATGGCCAGGAGACTTCATAACCTTGATGTTGGACCTATGACCCAAAATCTAATCATTTCATCCTTCTGCCATGATTGACATTTGTGCAAAGATTGATGTGAATCCTTTAAACCTCTGAGATACCACATTCACAAGCAAACAATGACCACACGGCTTCTTTAAGTGGACCTTTTACCTGACTTCCAAATTGTAAACATTTTATCCTTAGGTCACAGTGGATAGTTGTGCAAAGTTTGAAGAAAATCTTTCAGAGTTTTCTTAAGATACAATGTTAAAAATTTTGCATTTAGCAAAATGATGAGGCTCTATGACCTTGACCTTTGACCCATAACATACAAAACTTAATCATTACATCCTAGAGTCATGATTAACATTTGCGCAAAGTTTGATGTACATCATTTTAACCTATTTTGAGATACTGTATATTTAACCTAAAGATGACTGCACGGCTTCCTTACATTAACCTGTGATGGATGACCTCCAAATTGTAAGCAGTTTATTCTTGAGACAGAGTGGGCTGCTGTTTGAATACAATTCCCATAAGTGTTTATAACATGCATTGTCAACAATCGTACATTCACAAGCTATGTATAATAGTGTGGCCCTTTGACCTTTGACCTATGATCGTTAAATTCATGAATCTTTATTCGAAAAGTCATGATGGAAAATTTTTCAAAATTTGATGAAAAGCTCTCAGAGTGTTTTTTAAACAGTGCGTTCACAAATAATTGTTAAATGGGAGGACCCATGACCTTGACATTTGACCTGACCTCTAAATTCATGAAAATTCATTCTTGAGTCATAGTGGGCATTTGTGTAAAATTTAATGAAAATCTTTCAAAGCATTTTTAAAACAGTATGTTCATAAGTAATTGTTAAATATAAGGACCTATGACCTTGACATTTGGCCTCTGACCTCTGACCTCTAAATTCATGAAAATTAATTCTTGAGTCATATTGGGCATCTGTGTAAAATGTCTGTGTAAAAAATCTTTCGAAGCATTTTTAAAGCAGCGTGTTCATAAGTAATGGATTGATATGAGGACTGATGACCTTGACATTTGACCTATGACCTACAAATTTATGAAAATTCATTCTGGAGGCATAGTGGGCATTTGTGCAAAATTTGATGAAAATCTTTCAGAGTGTTTTTTAGACAGGGCATTCACAAGTAATTGTTAAATGGGAGGACCCATGACCGTGACATTTGACCTATGACCTTTAAATTCATGAAAATTCATTCTGGAGTCATAGTGGGCATTTGTGCAAAATTTCATGAAAATCTTTAAAAGGGTTTTTAAACAGTACGTTCATAAGTAATGGTTAAATCTGAGGACCCATGACCTTGATCTTTGACCTATGACCTCAATATATAACTCATTATATCTATTAATGCAAGCTGTAATTTGGTCCAAGTTTGATGAAATTTCCTGACAGTGTTCCTTCGATATTGAGTCTATAAGAATTAACCCACACATACTTACAGATCAACCTAAGGCTTAAAGACAGACGACCCTGTCGCTGGCAGAAGCAGCCGAGAGGAGTTCAGCCTTTGTTTTAAGTTTTCCTAAGAGCTTTGTTTGTCCAAAATGCTTTGTTATAAAATCATAGTATCTAACAGGACTATTTGTTTACCCAACACAAATTCATGACAAAGGATTTATTAAGAAAGCTGTCTGGAGTAGATAAAGATGACAAACAACATCATCTAAAGTGACAAAGACAATGGAATCGAAGCACAGCTCTGAAAGATGTTACCACTTCCGTTTGACAAATGAATGCTTTGCAAGAGAAATGTCAGAAATAATGACAAACAAAAAGCAGGAGAAGCTCCACGCGCTCAGGGAAATTATGGCAAAGGCAAAGAAAGGGAGAACAGTGCTGGTGTAATGGAATTGTCAGGGGCCCACATCATTTATTTAATGCATGCAGTTTCGTTCTCCTCATTCAGTGGTAATAGATGATGAATAAAAGGCTTGGACTGACTAAATATTGAGAGGGTGAAGAGGTGACATGAATGAAAATGTGCAGGGCCATTGAAAGGAGGTAAAAGGGTATAATACGCCTCTATGCAGATGATACCACGTGTTCGTCCAGCTAGTCTTTCATCGAAGTTTATTCTTTTTCAATTTGTCTCCAAGTTTGCAGAAGCCAGAGCTGAGGCATGATGTTTCAGGTCATTCTGTCTCACACTCAGAGGAATTATTTCAAACTTTGCCCAATCTGACTTAGATAAGGGTTTATTAGATTGAAAAGTTAAAAGGTCAAAGTCATTTGGTATCACCTTCAACCCTCAACTGTGAACATGATATCTCAAGACCACTTGGATGGATTTGCTTTAAACTTAGCCCAAATGTCAACTCAAACAAAAGGACAAAGTGATGTGATTTTAGAGGCTATAGGTCAAAGATCACTGACATAGAGGTCCCCTTTATTCAACCCTTGCTTCAGATTTGAAATTTGCAGGTGTCTTATGTTCGTTCCCTGCTAATTAACTCAGTATCTCAATAATGCTTTCATTGATTTTCTTTAAAGTTGACACAAATTTCCACTCTAACACAAGGATAAATTGGTTGGAAATTGGGGTCATAGGTCAAAGGTCATAGTTATGGGTCCTTATTTGTTCAGTTGCTTGTATATACAATATCTTAAGAACTCTTGGTGAGATTTTCTTCAGACTTTCCCCAAATATCCACTCTGACTCAAGAATGAAGAGATTGAATATTGGAGGTCATAGGGGAAAGGCCAAGGCCACAGTGTCTCATGTTTATTTATTACTAGTGAGCCTAATATCTTAATTATGTTAAGATGTTGTTGGTTTTTCAACTTGGAATAAATGTCTATTCTGGCTGAGGGAAAAACTGTTTGGAAATTTGAGGTCATAGATCAAAGGTCAAATGTAGTTATAGGTCCTTACTTTTTCAGTTTCCTGTGAATACAATATCTCAATATCTCGTGTAGAGATTTTCTCCAGACTTCGCCAAATATTCACTCTGACTCAAGGATGAAAAAAATGAGTATTGGAGGTCTTAGGTCAAAGGTCAAGGTGAAAATGTTTTGCATTTTTTTTAGGAAGGAAACTGAAAATTTCAATAACACTTCAATGGATTTGTTTCAAATTTGGGACCAATGTCCACTTTGACTCAAGGACAAACTGATTGGAAATTTTCATCAGTCATAAGTCTAAAATCATACTCATGGGTCCTGTTTTTTTTTTCTTAGCTTCTTTAAAATATAATATCTCAAAAACTCAAGGAAAGATTTTCTCCAGACCTTCCCCAAATAATCACTCTGACTAAAGGATGAAAATAATGAATATTGGAGGTCATAGGTCAAAGGTTAAGGCCATAGTGTTTCATGATTTTTCTTACTAGTAAGCCCAATATCTCCATAAAGGTTTAAAGATTTTTTATTAAACTTGGCAAACATGTCCACTCTAACACAAGGATAAAATAATTGGAAATTGAAGGTGATAGTTCAAAGGTCATAGTCATATGTCCTTTTGTTTATCACTTGATTGTGAATACAATATTTCAAGAACTCTTGGAGAGATTTTCTCCAGACTTTCCCCAAATATCCACTCTGACTCAAGGATCAAGTGACTGAATGTTGGAAATTATTGGTCAAAGGTCAAGGCCCTTATGACTGATATTTATTCCTTATTAGTGAACACAACATCTAATTAATACTTTTGGGGAATTTACTTAAACTTTGCACAAATATCTGCTCTGACTCAAGGATGAAGTAATTTCGATTTTGGAGATCATAGGTCAAAGGTTGTGTTTTAAGGTTCTGTTGTTTACCCACTGCATGTAAACACAGTATCTGAAGCACTATATGAGGGCATTTCTTGAAATTTTGCACAGATGTCCTCTTTGACCCAATCATAAACTATGAGATACTAGAGGTCATAGGTCAAATGTTGTGGTCGAAAGTCCTTGTGTTTACCCATCACTTATAAACATGGTATCTTGGGAAAAATTTGCAGGATTTTCTCCAAATTATGCACAAATAATCTGATTTGAATTAAGGAAAAGCAACTAGATTCTGGAGGTGTTGTGGTCAAAGGTCCTGGTGCAAGGTCCCATCTGTTTACATGTTTTACTAGAAAGCACATAATCTCAGGTGTAAATACTTTGTTCCTGGCTTGATATTCTCATGACACAGAAAAGACTAGAAAACCAAAGTAGCAATGTTAGCGCATTAGCATTAGCCAGATGTTGACGAAATGGCTATTTGAAACTAAAAATGACCAGTTTTTTGTTTTACTTTGAAATAAGATCTGTTTGGTTTTTTAGTTTTACTCAAGCAGCTTGAATTGTTAACCTGCTCTGTGAAAATGACTGAAATACAGCTCTACTTTTTTTACAGCATCGGATGAACCACTGGAGGAAAGATGACCACAGATTGAACATGGCGAAGGAATACTGCCCCATTTCTTCTTCTCTTCCAACCCTTCAATTTCCAGATGCTAGCACTTCAGCCGGAGCACTACCAGAGTCCTAGAGCTCAATGGTTTTCGAGTGAGTAATGACAAACTCAATAGCTGTGGTTTTTCCTCCTGCCTGCCAGCCTCATCATCCACTCCCTGCCAATGCTAAAAGTATTTCCCTGCAATGCCCTCAGCTCTGTTTTGTTTTCTTAAAAAAGAAAAAAAAAACTGTGTGTATGAGCAAGCGGCGGGGTTCAAAAGGGCTTTTAAGGATGCAATCCAATTCTAAGAGCACATATCCCCAATCCTACGTCTGCCCTGCTCTGTACAAAAAAGCAATGAGGTTTAGTGTGAATGGTGTCTTTTTCTTGTTTTGTGTTAGAAAAGGACACAAGGTTAGGTCACTTTCTCTTGCTGCAGACATTCCATTATTTTTGTAGCCATTTATTTCAGGACTTTCTTGAACTAAAATACTCCTACTGATCTCAGGACTTCTTTTTTTTATGCCCTGAGAAATGGCCAATTCTTCACTTTGAAATGTGTGTCCTGTAGCTATGTGTTGAAAAATTGCTCTATTTAATTCATGCCAAGCTGGCAGCAATATTTATTTGGACTTTCCCTGGATAACAAATTCTTTATAGAGATAATCTTTTAAATTAGAGCCAAAAACCAAGTGCCTTTAACTAAACATCTGCTCTTGTTCAGCTGAGAGAGCTCTCTAGTGAGTTAAGTAACTGCGATAAGGAACAAATAGGAGGTGATAACAAGTCTGAAGAAGTCATCAGACTTCGAGCTTTATGCCTCACTTCTCCTGTTATGTCACTCACCAACCCTAACATGTTTTCGGACATATTCACAGTATTTCAAGTGCTTTTAAGACAATTATACACTAACTGACTACCTCATTAGTTTCACCTTGCTAGAACCAGGTTTGACCTCCATTTGCCTTCAAAACCACTTTAATTCTTCATGGCATGGATTAAACAAAAATCCCTCAGAGACTTTGGTCCATAATGACATATTTGCTGTAGACTTGTGGGCATGATGCAAATCTCCTACATCTCAAAGGTGCTAGATTAGACTGCGATCTGGTGACTGTGGAGGCCACTGAAGTGCAGTGAACACTGTCACGTTCAAGAAACCAGTTTGAGATGATTTCAGCTTTCTGAGACATGGTGCATTATCCTGCTTAAGTAACCATCAGATTATATAGTCATTGTAAGGGGTGGCCATGGTCAGACACAATAATCAGGTATGTTGTGGCGTTTACATGAGGCTAAATTGCCAAAAGTGTGCCAGAAAATATCCCTCACACCATGACACCACCAACAGCAGCCTGAACCGTTGATACAGGGCAGGATGGATCCATGCTTCATGTTTTACACCAAATTAGAAGTCTTTGTTTTTCCATTGTTGCCAGGCCTGTTAAAATTATAGCCTCATTTTTTTGTTCTAAGCTGACAGGGGTGGCACCTGGTGTGGTCTTTTGCTGCTTGAGCCTATTTGCTTTAAGACTTCATGTGTTTTAGAAATGGTCTGCATACGTTGCTTCTTTTTGAGTTTCCTTCCTTTCATCTTGAACCACTTTGGTCATTCTTTTCTGGCATTGATAAGGCATTTCTCCATAGAACTGGATATTTTATCCTTTTTGGACCATTCTCCGTACACCCTAGATATAGATGTGGGTAAAAAAGTAGATCAACAGTTTCTGCAACACTCAGACCAGCCTGTCTGGTATACCAACAGCCAAAGTTGCTTAAATGACCTCTCCTCCATTCTGATGCTAAGTCTAAACTTCAACTGCTTGTCTTGACCATGTCTACATGCCAAAATGCATTGAGCTGCTGCCATAGGATTGGCTGATTATCTATTTGCACTGAGCTGCACTCACGCACCAATGTTTTGGCCAACTTATGCCAACTTAGATAGAAACATCAAGCTAAATCAGGCCATGCAGAGTTAATGTTGGCGTAAGCTGGGCACCGCTGATGTTCGTTGGGTAGATCGACAAATTTTACAAAAGCTAAAACATTTCTAAAGTTTGATCTAAAACGCTTTAAACACCAGCAAGAGTTTACCTTCATTGACCTTCGCTACCCTCAGTTACAGCTGACTTCATCTTTGTCAGGTCCAGATGCTTCCACCTCAGTACTGGACTCTTGAGGCACCATTTTGGGGACAGCCATCTATCGTTCTTGAGGAGTACCAGGACCAGCTGTAGCTGCATATCGTGAAATGACATATTCATCTGCTTTTTATGGCGTTAGTTTAGTGATGTGTTATGTTTGTTTAACATTCAGTAGCGCCAAGCTCCATTAGGCCAAAGTTCCCCTAAGTTGAACGTACGCTGTCCATGCATTCCATCTACATTGGCGAACGAAAATCCGTCTACAATTAAATTGACCCCGAGGACGTAGTTTCACTGAAATTCTGATGATTTATCAACAATGGTCATGTGTGAATGGGCCTTTACCAAGCAGTTAATGGGTGAACCTCATAAACTGAAGAGTGTTCATTGACTGTTATGCATCCTGTTGAATGACACACTACCTAGTCTTCTATTCCAGGACTTTGGTTTACCTTACATTAGTGCCACAGTCTTTCCTGCCCTCACAGTAAGAAACTTCACAATCAAAAGTTGCAACCAAGATTTTTATTGGACACATCTCTTAGTCTCATGTACAATAAACAAGCAACACTGCTGCTGTGGCTCAGGAAATACAGGCCTCGTAACAATAACTCAGCATTTACAACCAAAGCCTGTTCATCTTGAAAGTCATTCATCCCATGAGTCAGTCAGAGGAGGAAGAAGCTCGTCATATGATTGTTAAAGATGGAATCTGACCCCCGCAGATACTTCCTGCTGTGGTTTTGTTTCAACCCTTGTGGTGAGCAGGCTTTAGAAAATGGAAGAAACCACACTGAAAATTGGTGCTACATTTTAAAATGAGGCATTGCTTACAAAACGTCTCTCACCAGTATAAATTGAAGGGGCTTAAGGTCGAGCAAATCAAGAGAATATGTGTCTGCGTGTACATCTGCAGATGTTTTTGTGTTTAAAAAATGCTGATTGGTGTGATTGAGATGCTAATTCTAATTTTTAAGGCCCTAAATGCTGCGTAATCATGCTCTGAATTTTACGTACCTTGGAAAAATCATGCAGTGTTGCCAGATTCTTTGGCTGAAATAAGCAACCAGGTTTATAAAAACAAGCACAAAACAAGGGACCTTCAGCATTTTTTTTCCCAATGTGATTACCTTTTATTTTTTAAAGAGAAATCTGCATAAAGTAATACATTTCAATTTCACAGTGACATTTTTTCTTATTTGGCTCTTAATTTACTTATTCAACATCCTTTTGTTTGGAGGTGGGACATCATTCTCTTTATACAGGAGTGAAGGGAAGGGCTACTTATATTTATAACTCTGTTATCACTAAACAGTCTGTTTAACCTCGATTTTTGTAACCAAACAGACATAGTCAGGCTTTTATCTACGTTTTATGTTGATCCTCTACAGCTTTATTATAGTAAAAACATTGATAGCTACATGAGAAACATCATTTTTGCCCCTCTTTTTACCGTAAAACTTACATTTGTGTTTGGAGTTGAAGAAAATAGTTTGTGTAACTTCTGAATTAAGTTATATTGGTAGTAGAGTGAGCACCAGATCCGTCCTGGGTTTTTGGGGACAACAAGCCCAAATGAGCAACTGCACTTTTGGAACAAGCCCAAAAAATACGCAACCCACAGTTGACAATATTTACAAGCAACTTTTCTACTAAAAGATGCCCAAGTCACTTATAATAAGCTGACCTGGCAACTATGGAATCAAGCCTTCTGGTTTCTGCTTTATATAAAGTATAGAGTAAGTTCTGGAAACTGTGAGCATAATGGTATTTTCATTCTTTTATATCATTTATATTTTCTGTAAGTTATCTTGCTTTTCTTCTGATGATCAAAATATCACATTTATATGGTTTTTGTGCCTGTCCAAGACTTTCTACGAATAATTATCTAATAAAGCTTTGAGGAAGTTTCTCCAGACTTTGTACAAATTAATACTAAGACTCAAGGATAGAGTGATTGGACTTTGGAGGTCAAAGGTCATGTCAGTAGGTCCTTAAGTTTACCTACTGCTTGTAGACACAATATCTCAAGAACATTTGGAGGGATTTTGTCCAAAATTGTGCAAACGTACGCTAGGCCTGTGCTCAAAATATCTATACGGCAAAGTATTGTCACACACTCCTTGGGGATACGTGTATCGTTACAGATGCCACAAAATCGCTACGGCCTCAATGTTTTGATAGTTGTTGTAAATACACTTTGGGTGATGTTAACAATGGCACAGTTGAAAGTAGAAACCAAGCTACATGATGAAGCACATGTCCCAAATTTGAACTTCGGTCCACCATCTTTAAAGGACCTGAATTTAAGTTTCATAAATTGCAGAATCATTGAAAACTCATTCTTGTTCTTTTTCTTCTTGTAATGAAAAAAAAACAAAACTTGTTAGGAATTCTGCTAAAAGCGTTGTCAAAATTCACAATCTGTATCGTGATACATATCGTATCGTGGCCTCAGTGTTGGGATATGTACTGTATCATGAGGTTATAGGTAATACTCAGCCCTAAGGTACGCTATTCCCTCCCAATAATGCTTTGAGGGATGTTCTTCAAGTCATGCTTATATTTCAATTTCATCTCAAGAATGAAGTATTTGGACTTTCTAGGTAAAGCACCAAAGGTCATCATGTTCCTTCTTAGCTTATGAATGCCAGATCTCAAAACTACAATTTGATTTGTCCCGGCTGCTCCTGTAATTCAAGGAATTCCCTTGAAACTTTGCTCAAATCTTTACTTTGACTTAAGAATCAATTAAGTCTGTTTTGGAGGTAATAGATCAAAAGTCTCAGTCAGAGGACAAACATATTCATCCATATTGTTTAAGCACAGTATCACAATAATAAAATAACAGACGGTGTCACCAAACTACCTAAACGTCCACTCTGACTTGAAGACATGGCTGAAGGATTTTTGAGTTGGTAGGTCAAGGGTCATGGTCACAGGTCCCATATTTTCTTCTTTTCTTGTAAACACAGCATCTCAAGAACCTCTGGAGTGATTTTGTCCGAACTTTGCACAAATGTCCACTCTGACCCAAAGATGACATAGTTGAATTTTGGATGTTATAGGTCAAAGGTCATGATCATAGGTCCCTTCACTGTAAATACAATATCTTAGGAACGTTTCGATGGATTTTCTCCAACTTAAACACAAATGTTCATTCCGACTTTGGGACAAACTGGATCAACTTTGGGTTTTTAAAGGTCAAAAGTCAAGCCAATGCCTCCCATCAATGGCTAAAAAATGCTTAAAGGAAATTTTCTCAAAATTTGCACCAAATCACGTTCTGACCTGAGGATGAACTCAATACATTTTGGTCATACAATGCTGAGATTACTATGTAGATCTTGTAATAAAATGATGCGCCACATCAATAAAGAAATAAAACAATTTCACCCATCACATGGCCATAAAACCATCCAGGTCCTTCCTCTCCGTCACCCTGGCTTAAGCTTTCATCATCTGGCAAATGTATAACTCATGGGAGCATATAACTGCTTAGCTGTGGTTCTATTTTTGAGATATATGGGAAAATATAAAGTGTTAGCAACAATCAAAGTGCTCAATGCTCTCTCCCGAGTGCTGCAGCCTAGTTCTTCCTCCCAGTTAAATCTGTTCCCACTGATATGCACCCATTGCCTTATCTTAGTCTCTCCCTCCCAAAAACAGCGTCTATCATCGTTCCCCCCAACCCCCTCTCGACTCTCCCACTCTCTTTCTCACCTACATCTTTCTGCTTTGCTTTTTATCTTCACTGCCAGCCCCGGCATCCATCATTTCACTCTCACTGCCGCTGCATACAGACGCCGCCGCTGTCTTCAGTGGACCAATTACAAATGCATCTATATGTTCATCTCCAAACACAGTATGTACCTCTCTTTGTAAATACTGATAAAAGGGGCCTCCCGTCCCTCCCTCTTATCGCCCGTTGTACTGTAGCGACGGATGTGAGGGATGAGAAAGCGGCTTGGTTTACCTAGAAAGCCGTCTCTCAAATCCCACAGCGCACTTTATCTGGAAGAGAAGTTAAGTAGATGGATGATGCGCTCACATTGATCTTCTGGAGTGTCTTACTGGTTTAAAAATGATGGATTTTTAATCTTGTATCTGCAATAACAAACTTAGAGAGTAAGCATCGAAGAGCCGTTCTCATTCACCTGTTTTTCCGGAGACTGCACTTTAAGCCTGAGAATAATTGAGTTGGCAGATTTGACGTTGTGAAAATTGCTCACTTGTTCCTTAAAGTCTGTGACCAACTGAAAATGAAAACTCCCAGGACAGGATATTAATAAAAGGCTGCCACGAGAGCACCACTTTCTTGAGTTATCACAATTTCATATGTGATTTATGACTTTATGTGACACTTAAAAGATAAACGAATCTGGCGAAATTAATAAGACAGAGCTAATGCATAAAAGGAAGGGAAAAGACTCACCAGAGAAGTTTTTGACAACTTTATCAGAGTCATAAATCAGTTTGGCCAATCTAAAAAAATCATCATCTTGTAGTATTAAGTTAAAAGATTAATCATTTTTTTCTTGTAATAGTCTATCAAACTGGAACATTTGCTAATCCTTGTATGGTGTCCGTGTCTGTAGGACCTCTTTTCAATGCTTACCAAGGGAAAAGTGTGCAATTAATGAATCATTCAACCTCATTTCTGTGAAAAACAAACACAATATCTAGTTTTTAATAAGTACACAGCTCATACACCCAATTACACATTTATATATTTCTATATTATTTATTTATATAATATATTGAAAGGACTTCACTGTCTGTGGGTGATTTTTCTGAAATTTTGAGCTCATTTTGGATTTCCTGTATTGATTAGTAAGGGACATGATTGTCATGGCTACAAGTGCGCATGGAGTCACTATTTGTTAGATGATCTAAAGTCCTGCCTCTTGATCTTGACAGTATTGCAGTGTCCACAGATTGGCTTTAATAGTGATCACTGTCATAATATTGTCAATTATTGGGCCAAAGAATGTAGATATGCATGTATGTCATATATGTATAATAATAACCACAATGCCAGTGGAGCTGGAGATGAAAAAGTCTAGATGCTCCAACAGTTGTCTTATTATTCTCTGTAACATGTGAAAAGCATCTGATTGATTTAAAAAAAGTTACTTGGTGATACCTTATTGGCCAAGAACTACAACAAGGTAGAGTAAGCCCCTCAGGGTCATGTCGTCTATGTGCTGGTTGGTTCCATCTCTGTGATTCAGGGGGAAAAAGTAGAAAGTGAGTTGATATTCAGTCACTTTCATTCTTGTTTTTCAGCCTTTCAGCAGGACACAAATGGCCATGACATAAATTTCTAATAAACCAAGAATCAAAGGTGACAAGTATTGTTGCTGCGAGCCATAAGCACCGAGTTCCCAGAGCTCATTCATAATTTTGATGCAGCCTCTTCTTTTATTTGTTGACTTTCTTTGTTTCACAGTCCACAGAGGATGAGTCCTGATTCATGATTCTTTAACAACACCTTGTGCCTTGTGACAAGATTTAAACATTCTGGTAAACTGGATACCAGCTGGCAAGAAGGTGCAAAATATAATCTAATACCCTAGCTGTGTTATAAAATAGATCATTATAAAGTCCAATACAGTCTCTACTCAACAGCTCTTGCTTCATTTTTTGTTGAGGGCGCCCTCTTGGAAGTCCAAATTAGAACCAGCGGATTCAACAGAGCTTAAGGTAATATCTCGTCATAACAGAAAATACACTCTTACCAGCTGCAATTCCTTCTTAAAGAGATACACCAACATATTTTATGTTTTTGGGTCTTGCACAGATCCCGAGTCCATGACAAGCAGATAGACACCATTCTTTCCACTCTCCGTGCAGTAACAAGGAAGCGAGGCGGAGCTCACCCACTGCTAATTAGCTTAGCTCAAACACTAGGAGTCATTTGGTAACGTTAGCCTGCCTCTGCCTACAGTCATCAGATAAACTCTTTAGCAACTCTAAACAGTTCTGTGTGCTTGTTGTGATCCATTTTGTTTACCTTGTTATGTTATGTATTTTTAGACTAAGATTAGCACTTTAACTTTCGAAAGTAATACATACGAAACTAACTGTTAACCTGCCTCAGCTTCTCTTCGCAAGCCTAGCTTCCAAAACATGTAGTTCCTTCTCCCTATATTTTGGGTCAAATAGGTTAGGTTGTGGATCTTTGTCAGTCCCAAACAAATCATCCTCGTCCTCTCCTACAAAGTTTGCCATAATTCTTAATACCAATCTTCTTATACTCGTAAACAGAGGCTTTGTTTTGTTGACAAAGTTACAAGCATGTCCGCGATGGTTTGTGCTAATTTTAGTCTAAAAATAGATAACATAAAAAGATGCAGTGAAAAACAAGTCCCAACAAGCACACAGGACCATTTAGAGTTGCTGAAGAGTTTATCTTGATGACTGTAGGCAGAGGCAGGCTAACACTACCCTCTGACTCCCAGTGTTTGAGCTAAGCTAATTTAGCGGTGGGCAAGCTTTGCCTGTCTCTTCCTCGTTACTGCACGCACAGTCAAAAAAATGGTGTCTATGTGCTTGTCATGGAGTCGGGAGTGAGGCAAGACATAAAAAGAAATTGTTGGTGTATCCCTTTAAGGTCATAACATTGTAACAGATAATACACTCTCACCAGCTGTAAAAATTCCTTCTTAAAGTGGTTGCTCTCTTGTCTAATTTCCTTTGGTTAGAGGTCAGGACTTCTTTGCTCCCTCGCAGAGTCTCCATTAGATCACTCGGTGCATAACATTAAAATGATTAATGCAGGTTACAGGTATGGGATGTGTTTTGTTGACCTCGGTTGCTGCATCTTCATGTAAATTGCTGCGGGGACATGTTCATGTGAACATAAATCTTCTGCCACATAGAGAATGACAAGCTGGAAGTTGTTGGGGTTGACCTTGGAAGGCGGTCTACATAAAAATAACTTCACCTGAGAGGTGTCTTTTACATAAAGCTGAATAATATGACCTCTTAGTTAGGAGAACGTAGGACTGCTTGGTTTTTCATTGAGTCATTGTTTACCTTTTCTTTTGGAAAACAAGACCTCAGGAAGCATGGCCAGGGCTTCAGGATATCAGGATATAAGCTTGGCGCACACAAAAAGATTATCAGACTAATTTTTGACCCGATTCCCTCCTCCCAAAATTGAGTGAAAAGTCCATATTGAGATTATTCTGTTTTTCTTGGAAGGACATTGAGTTGTACCCTTTTCTGTTTGTAATTATTTATAAAGTTCAGCATTTACAGCCTGATTTTTTTTTTGGGGGGGGGGGGGGCTGTTCAATTGTTCAATCTGACTTAAGGGATGAAGTATTTGGATTCTGGAGGTTGTAGGTCAAATGTCAAGGTCACAGTAACTGTGATTTACAAATTCATAAGCCAAGTCTCTGTTTGCTTGTTCATGTCACAAACTGTCAAACTGTCCATGGAAATGTCCTGTGGATGTGATATCAACTAACAGGACACCCTATCTTAAGTCAAATAACCACCTGATCATTCGTTTTGGGAAAAATAAAACTTATTACAAGGAAATGGAACCACTGCAAATGATACACAATCATGTTATTTAACAGGGGAAATATCAAAAAAGGGATAATGTTTGGCTTTTGTGCTACTTTCTGCTTATTTTACATGATATGAACAGCAGATATTTTGATTATTATGCACTGGCGCATGAATACAAAAAGCAAAAATAATACCTGCAAGCATCTGCCATTTTGGCTGAATCATAACAAATACCAACATACAACCCCATTGTCCTTCAGTATTGTGCTCTCAGTGTCATCGACTCCATTATGCAATCTATTCATGGCTTTTCATTACACAACACCACCATCTGTATTTGTAATACTTCCACTTAAGTGCAGTTTAATGGCCCTGGCTGTGCTGTTGGTTGCTATAGTAAAATGCAACACCAGTTATCATATTAAAGGACATAAATAAATAATGTCCTCCATAAACTCATTGTGTCGTCTGCATGGCTCTGAAGCTCCCCCTCCCCTAATGCCTTCATCAGCCTCCACAGCACTGCCATCCAGCAACTTTGCACTATTGCCCTCACAGTTAAATATCTATTCAGACTTCTTTATAGCACTCAAGTTTATTTCAGTGTGTATAAGGTTAGAATTCAATCTTTTGTAGCATAGTGCTTATTTTATAGTAACAGATAAAATAAGCACTAAAAGGAATAAAAGGATCTGCTTCACTGTTCTTCTCATGACACTGAAATTCTTTTTGCAATCAGAGCTTTTAAACACACTGAATCAAATGTTTTTACAGCTTTGAATAAAAAACTCTTACTGCTACTGTCATGCAGACAAATGTGCTTTTTCAGTCCTGTTGTATTTTTTAAGGACCAAGAGCGTACGTCTTTTTAAAGAGGCCATGAGCAACATCCACCTCAGGTCTTAAACTTTTCTATTTTGTTTTCTCACCATAAAATGTGGTTGGTGGTTTGAATTCATCAAGATCACAAGACAACAAATAAAATAAACTCATAGACAAAAAGGCTCAGCTTTTTGGAATGACATAATTATTTTGTCGAGATCTATTATGAAAACATATCTGCAAACTAGAAGTGCTCTAAAAGCACAAACCTCCACCAAGCCATTTCAAACATTGCTGGGCAACCTACTGTCAACATATTGAAAACCCTCTTGTTCCATGACAAACAGTCTCTGAAAATGTCATCAAAATCCACTGAGAACTTTTTGAGTTATTTCAAAAAAATGTCAAAAACTGCCGTATCCCAAAATGTTAACAAATCCTGAAAAGAATTCCTGCATCTACATCTGGGTTCAAGTGGCCAACAAAATATAATCACTTCTTCTGTGTGCCCTGACCAGTATTCAAGTTCAATGTCACAAAAATTTGTTTTTGTGGTATTAATGAAAAAGTGGAAAACTGCCCCGTCTTGCAATGAAAAAAAAATGGATCCACCTCCAGATTTGGATCATCACTAAAATCTAGCAACTTGCCCGTTGTATCCTGATCAGCATTCTCTGAAAATGTCATCAAAATTTGTGGGGAACTTACTGAGTAATTAGTGGAAAAAATGGAAAACCGCACTATTTTGCAATGTTAACAAATCCTTCAAAAAAATTCCTGAATCCACATTCAGATTTTGGATCATCACCAAAATGAAATCAGTCATTCCTTATGCCATGACTAACCTTCCCTGAAAATGTCATGAAAATCTGTTTTAAAGGTATTTACGTATTGGCAGAAATGTGGAAAACTGCCCTATCCTGCACTGTTGGCAAATCATTTCAAAGAATTCCTAGGTATGTGTCCAGATTTGGTTCAACACCAAAATATTATCACATCTTCCACTAGAATTCCCTGAAAATGTCATGAAAAACCATACAAAAACTGTGTTGCGTTATTAGCGAAACTGTGGAAAACTACCCTATCTTGCAACATTAACAAATCCTTAAAAAGAAATCCTGGATCCGCATTCAGATTCAGATCACCACCAAAGTGGAGCAACTCTTGCCTTCTGCTGTGATCAGCATTTCCTGAAAATGTCATAAAAACCTGCCGAGAACTTGTTGAGTTGAACGTAAAACTGTGGAAGACTTCCCTATCTCGGATCTGATTCTGATCAACACCAAAGTCAAATCACTTCTACCTAGTGCCTTGACCAAGATTCACTAAAAATGTCATCAAAATCCATCATGAACTTATTTTATTATCAGTGAAAATGTATGAGACTGCTCTATCTTGCAATGTTAACATCTTTTAATAAACTCCTGGTTCTGCATCCAGATTTGGATCATCAACAAAATCAAATAAATCTGTCCTTGTGCCATAACCAGCATTCCCTGAAATGTCATGAATATACATTCAGAACATGGCGAGTTATTGGTGAAAATGTGGAATTCTCGCAATGTTAAAGATATCCTCAAAAGAATTCTTGGATCGGCGTCTGGATTCGGACCACCAACATTTAATCACTTCTGTGTGCCATGACCCAAATTCCCTGAAAATGCCACTGGTACACTCTCCTTCCCCTGCCCATGGTTCCTCAGTGAAGTAAGGGTGAGGAACCAATCTTTTTGGGTGTGTTCCATAATTTCTGCTTGAACCAGGTGCTAATGAGGTTATAATAGAAAGATGACCATGCACTCCTGTTTGTTTCCACAGGTGTGTTTGTCTGAAGTGGTCAGGCACAAAGCGGATGTGTTGCTAACTTGAGGGCTGTCCTTTAAACCTCCTTATGCCTGGTCTAAAGTCTGTGCTGCAGTGTTTCTACTTTGATGCATTAGCAGCAATGTTTGTTGAGTCTGTGTCGACTATTCTGGTCCAAACTGAGAACTGCTGTCTGTCAGTGTGGCGAGTATTCATCAAACGCAAAGTACGTCAAACAGCCCACATTATAAATCCTGAAGTATCCCTTCATTCTGTCGACTTCCTCATAACCATTAAAGCACATGTTTGCTGGTTGTTGCTCCACGGCCCCGTCAATGTCAGCACTGTTTACAGTTTGTTAGTGTATTCTGATCGTGAACCTGCTCCGTCACATCAGTGTTACACAACACATTACCCCCCCATCTCCTCCGTTTGGCAGCGGTGTGTGTCAGAGTGGCTGTTTGTGTTTTTCCAGGCGGAGGACAGGAGGACTGTGAGACAGAGCAGCGTTTGGCAGGTAGCAGAGAGTGAACGGTGGCATCCCTGACACTTTTATTTAATTGGCCTCCATCTTCTCCAGCTGCTACGATACCTGCTGCAGTTGTCAGAGCGTTCTTCCCGTTCTGTTAATTACTTATTCATGAAGCACATGTTTTGTAATGTTCTTTTTACCTGATTTGTCTCAGGTCTCAAAGTTTGATCTATGTGGAACCTTTCTCTCTTGGCTGTTGTATTACATAACTCCAACAAAATCAGGCTGTGACTCATACATTTTTTATTTGCTTTAGAAAAATGTGCATTGGAAAGTTTCTAAAGTGACGTAAAAGACGGTAAAGGGCACACTGGACTAGGTTTCTCCAGCGTGTAATTAAATCATATTAAAGGATACTAAAGCATGTCAGAGTTATGGCATTGAAGCCCGACACTTTAATAACTGTTCACTATCAATGCCTTGAGTTTCACAGCACTTTGATTTTGCAGGAGAATGTCAAAGAAGATTAAATCACCAGGAATAATATTAGATGAATGCTGCTGGACGGAGCATTTGATCAATGGATGTACATTGATCACAGGCTTCTCTAATTCTATATGCAGTACCTTACTGTTCTTTCTGTGTACTATTAATTACATCAACATAGAGTACATTTTTCTGTCTTATCATTTTCTATACAGCTTATCATGTTTGAGTTGCCCATGACAGTACAAGTACAAAAAGTCCATGACCCACAGTTAATCCAACCTTGCACATCAGCTTGATTCATTCTCTTACATCAGGCAGATCCATCTTGCCAAGGTCCAATCTACAACGATTGTGCTCGGCCCAAACCTGAGTCCTTTAGAGCAGGAAGAGGTTGGAGCTACAAGTGAGACAACAGCAGGAAGTGACTACTTGTAAAGAGATTAGCATCAATGCTAACAGCTTTAGTAGCGGTTTTATCAGACATTTCTTTGTTAAATGAAAAACAAACAACACTAAAAGCATTTCTCGATAGAAAGCTTACTTTTTCTCCACTTCCGACATGTTTTGGCAAGTTTTTTTCTATGTGGTGGGCTACATTTTGTGTTTTACGCCACAGTAGTAGCTCCCACCATTTTGTGTTTTACGCCACAGTAGTAGCTCCCACCTACTATGTTAACTGCTTGCGATCACTTAAACGTTTGGCCAAATCAAATCGAGGAAAAACAACAGTAAAACTCAGGGGTGTGTTTAATAGTAAAAGTAAGAGCATTTTCACAATACGAAGGGAACTCAAGGGATTGGGACTGAACAGCTGTGTAGCCTCAAGAAAACCACTAATCAGTAAGGCTAACCAGAGAAAAAGGCTTCAGTTTGCTAGGGAGCATAAAGATTGGACTCTGGAGGACTGGAAGAAGGTCATGTGGTCTGATGAGTCCAGATTTGATGCCAGAGTGATGGGAGCATCAGGGTAAGAAGAGAAGCAGGTGAAGTGATGCACCCATCATGCCTAGTGCCTACTGCACAAGCCTGTGGGGGCAGTGCTATGATTTCAGGTTGCTGCAGTTGGTCAGGTCTAGGTTCAGCAACATGATGTGTCCAAAGGATGAGGTCAGCTGACTACCTGAATATACTGAATGACCAGGTTATTCCATCAATGGATTTTTTCTTCCCTAATGGCACGGGCATATTCCAAGATGACAATGCCAGGATTCATGGGGCTCAAATTGTGAAAGAGTGGTTCAGGGAGCACGAGACATCATTTTCACACATGGATTGGCTACCACAGAGTCCAGACCTTAACCCCATTTTGAATCTTTGGGGTGTGCTGGAGAAGGCTTAGTCAGACTCTCCCATCATCAATACAAGATCTTGGTGAAAAATTAATGCAACACTAGATGGAAATAAATCTTGTGACATTGCTGAAGCTTATCGAAACAATGCCATAGTGAATGTGTGCTGTAATCAAAGCTAAAGGCGGTCCAACGAAATACTAGTGTGACCCTTTTTTTTTTTTTTGGTGGCGACTTTTTTTTTTGGCCAGGCAGTGTATATGACATGGCTTTGTCCAGTTCTTCTACAGTCTGTGGTTATACATCAGAATATGGGCTTACAATGTTCATGACCACCTCATGGACCACCCAGGCCATTCTTCTCAATCCTTCACTGTACTTTAATCGATACTTTGTAGAAGCTTATAACCAACAGGCAGCAGTAATCATTCAACCATTTCCTCCACTGTTTTATTTTATGTTTCGATCAGTCCTAAGTTATTTTTTCCTGAAGTGAAACTATTGTCAAAATCTATTGGGAGTGTCTTTTTATTCTGGAACAGGGCTTTAAAAATATGGTAAATTATGACTAACAATGAGGAGAAAAGGCCGATTCAAATACCACTGTGGCTGTTTAATGTATTTCTGTGCTTCAGGTAAACAGCTGTCTACCTTTTGGAGTTTGAACTCCACCGACCCAGACAAGCATCGCCTCCCTTGATGCACCACCTTCCAATAAATCCTTCATACACGGCAATCAAAGACGCATGAATTATTCAGTGTTACCAAACAACTCACTCATAATCATTTAATGAGCTTCTCTCCTGTCTTCGTGCTCCGATGTACTCGGGTGAGGAAAAACTTCTGGTCTATGAGGGAAAACTTGGCCGGTTTGTCTTCGAGCGAAAATTCATCACTTGACTAAAATGTGACGACCTTAAAGCACCTTGTTAGACTGATTAGCTTTTCCTTTTAATGAAATTCAAACAGAGATTAATGGAATTATGAGATTAGCAGGATCCTTAAACTGTGAACATGTGAGACAATTAGTCCGTAGGAAAGCCTGTCGAAGCATCGGCAGGCTGGAGAGTGTGTTCGTTTTTTTTTTTCTCCACCAGCGCCTCGCTCATTTGTCACACGCTGACTGGTCCAGATTTCTGTGAGAAAACACAAGAAACACACTTATCTTTGGTGCTCTATATATCATAACCCAACAAAAAAACATGACAAGATTTTCTGCAGGAGTGATTTAGCTGTTGGTGTGGGACAGAAATTGGACGAGAAACAAACAAAAAGCCAGACAGAGTCTTTGAGCCTCAGAGGGCGTCGTGGAGAAAGAATCTGTTGCTGTTTTGTGAATGTACTGAATTCATAAAGAAGAGGGAAAGCATCCTACTCAGAAATGCCAGCTTTGAATAAGAATATATGTAAGTTATACAAGTTATACAAACCGAGGAACAAGGGTGCAGTTTCCTTACTACACATCAATATCTTTAACCAGGGCTGACGGTGTAGCTCAGTCCGTAAGAGTTTGGACTTGGAACCACAGGGTTGTGACTTCAAGTCCTGATCAAAACATACACCAAAATTGGTTTGGCAGGTAGGGAGATGCAGCTGACTTCCTGGGGCACTGTTATAGCATTTGGTAAGGCTGCTGATAGGGTTGGTGTCTCTTGGCATTAAACGATGCCGCTTTGGGCCGAGCACAATCATTGTAGATTGGAGCTTGGCCAAGATGGATCTGCCTGATTATAGACTCTGAATCAGATGAATCCAGGTGCTGCACAAGGTTTGATTAACTGTGGATCAACGGACTTTGTGTGGCCATTTTGTGCGTGTACTGTCATAGGCAACTCAAACATGATGGGCTGTACAGAAAATGATTAGATGGATGGATTAACTGTGTGTTGATATAAAATAGTTCATAGACAAAAACAGGAGGGTACTGCACATAAAATTAGAGGATCCTATGATCAATAGGAACCTGACTCACCAGATGGATCGGTCAATATATTTCACTAGTGGATCTCGGAAAGAGCCCATAGAAAGCGTTTGGGAATGGGCAGAGCCTTTCAAAGCAAACCCGGCAGGTGATTGGACGATTGTTCCATCAACCACATTCATTATGGGCCAATCAGTTCACATAGTAGGGGGGAGCTACTGCTGTGGTGTAAAACACAAAACGTAAGCCATTACATAGAACAAATTTGCCAAAATGTGTCGGAAGTGGAGCAAAAATACTTTTTATCGAGACATGCTTTCATCGTTGTTTTTTTTTTTCATTCAATAAAGAAATGTGGGCCAGATCTGATAAAACTGCTACTAAAGCTGTTAGCATCAATAATAATCCCTGTCCGTGCAGTCACTTCCTTTTTTTTTTTGTATATATATTTTTTATTTATTTGATCGGGACGGTGCACATCAATCAGCAATTTCACAATGCACGCCAATGTAAATATGCCAGAATTAGCACAATAGCTAAATTTCATCTTTTGTCCTAAGGCAGGTAATTACATAGAGGAAAAAACAAATTAAAATAACAGCACATTTCACAAGACAGTAAACACACAGTTTTAACAAACAAGATGGACACAATGTGTACATAACAAATAACTCACAATCCATCGAAAAAACAGGAAACACCAAAGCTCTCAGCAGCAGCAGCAGCAATGGAGGAGGAGACGTACATTATGAATGATTACATGACTGGTTTGTTTTCAACCAATGTTTAACTTTCTTTTTATACGTTAAATTGCTCTCACTGTCTCTGATCTGTGCTGGTATTCTGTTTCATGAATATGCACCTCTAATTGACGCCACCTTCTGGCTAAACTCTGTTCTGCGCCTTGGTATATTGCAGTCTCCTCTGGTTTGTGCTTTGGTACTGATGCTAGTGTCCTTTTTCTGAATAAAATCATTTAATGGTAGGGGAGCAAGTCTATTCAATACCTTAAAAATAAGACAAACATCAGAGTATGTTTGGCAAGAGTCACTTCCTGCTGTGGTCTTGCTCGTAGCTTTTTCCTCTTCCTGTTCTGAAGGACTCTGATTGGGCCGTACCGCTTCATTGTAGATTAGACTAAAATGTCAATTTATAGTTATTTACCTGGATTCCTAAAAAGAAAAAATACTTTTAGTGGTTGAAGGTTATGACCTCCAAATCAGTCCATCCTTCTGCAAAGCATTCTTCAGATATGGAAGTCAAAGTAAAAGATGTACCAAACATGGGCCTTTGCTGGAAGGCAGGCATGAAAATGTAATGCTTGAAATCACAAGGTGTGGGTTACTCGTGACTCGTCTTAAAGCTTCTGAGAGGTGACGCTAGTCTGGGTCAGAGACATTCAAATTCCCAAAAGCACAGGTCTATTTACGTGAAGCAGACAGACATATTAAACTATCACTCTGGTATTTGAATCTGCTTCTCCTCCTCGATGTTTTTATTATTTTCATATTTTCCATGGCCTCGTTCCACACACTTTCCATGCATCCATCACATCTATGTGTTCCTCCGTCACACAGGTCTGAAATCACTTCTTGCACTTTCTTTGCTCCTCGTTGCGGACGATGACGGGTGTCTCTTGGCCGCAGCGTCACATGCCGTTTCAGTTGCATCCCTTTAGAGAACAAAAGAAGAATTAGCTTTGAAACACTTAAATTAAGCCCGTCCTATGTGAATGATTAATTTTCCATTTTGAGGCGGCACATCCTCCGCGCTCTCACAGCAGGGCGATGGATTCTGCTTACTGATAGTTCTTGATAGCCCTGCTAGCTTTGTCAGTGTACAGAGGCATCAGGAGGAGCTCACAGTCTGCATATAAATAGAGCTGTCTCATTTTAAACACTATTGTGAGCTCTTCAAATTTAATTGCAACAACAAAAAACTTGCTGATTGGTGCCACTCACTTTTTTGCAGCTCATCGTCCATCAGCAGGGGTTGGGAGGCAGAGTATACCTGTCACTGGAGGAGGGGGGCGGTCCCTGGACATCTGGCAATTACGGCAAGCGGTGAGGAGATAATGGCCATTATCTTCATTTCACCAACCTGCTGGCTTAGTCCACCACACAGCTCCTTTCAAGACAGCCCATCAGCTCAGGCAGAGCGAGGCAATGGCTCATCCATTAGTTTGTCAGCAGGGGGGTGAAAAACATAAACCTGACACAGAATGTTAAAGTCAGGACAGAGGCTGAGAGCAAGGCGAGCGGGGAGGCCAGTGCAATTTGCGAGTCACATTTTCGCTGGAGTTTCAGGACCACGTGGAGTGAAACTGTGGGAAAGTGGCGAAAATGCTGCAAAGGGGGCAGAAGATGCTGGACTACACGGAGTGAAAACTGCAACAATAATTAAGAGGTGCAGGACAACATGCAATAAAATGGTTGAATGGCAAAGAACTGCAGGACTACATGGAGAAAGATGTGTTAAAGTGGCGAACATTGGTGAAGTTGATGTAGTGAAACATGGTCAGTCGGTGAAGTCTTAATTTTTCACCCAAAAAAATAGCTTAAAATTAGAGAAATGTAAGAACTGCCCATGAAATTAGGTGTTTAGATTCCATAGTAATGGCTTTTGAATTCAAAGGGGCAGTAAGGCCAACAGCAGGATAGGAAAAACCTTCTGAATGTAGTGTGGACAAAGGTGGTAGTATAGGAAAGATTTGCAGTGAAGCTGGTTTAATGATTCAAGATTTTTATGGCCATGCCTTGCTTTAAACAGAGTCAGGCACTGTTGGTAGCACAGGCTGGTGGTGCTATGTTTCAGATAGTACGTCTGTCCATATGGCTCATGGCTTTGGGAACACAATATCCCAAAAAGTCTATAAAGGACTTTATTTAAACTGTAACTACATGATTATCTGAATTCAAGGAAGAATCATTTAGATTTTGGGGGTCAGAGGTCAAAGTCATGAAGTCTTGTGGTCCTTCTTTGTTTGAGAACACAATATTACAAAAATTCTAGTAGTCTTGTATTTATAAGTGCTCTACAGTAATGATGCTTAAAATGATTTTCACCAAACTTTGCACAAATGTCGACTCAAATGAAAGAATGAGGAATCTTGATTTCAAGGTCAAAAGTCCAAGGTCAAGGTTTTGAAGTCTGATTGATTGTTGAATGAAAAGTTTCATGAACACTTGAAGAGCTTTTAATCAAACTTTGCACTATTGTCCACTTAATGATGATCTGATTAGACTTTCAAGGTCAAAGATCAAATTTCAAGTTGTGTGACTTGCTTGTAGGTCCAACATGTGAAACCTCTCATCGCCAAAACGCTTCAAAGGATTTCCCTCAAGCTTTAGACAAACATCCAACATGACACAAGTATGAAATCACTGGATTAGTAGATCTCAAGGATAATTTATGGATTTCTTTCAAACTTTGCACATTTGTCTTCTTGCACAAAAAGGTAAGTGGTCAGACTGCGTAGGTCATAAAGGTAAAGGTTAATCGGTATCATGTTCCTGACCTGGTTGGGGACCCAAAACCTAAAAAATGGGATTTGCTTTAAATTTTCCTTAAATGTCAGCTTCGACTCAAAAACAAACTAGCACAATTTTTGGAAGGACAAGGTTGAATGTCATGACCCTCATGACCAAGCCTTTCTTGTGAACTTGATATGAACTTAAGTTCCTTAAATGGATTCCTGTCAAACTTTGTAAAAATGTCATCTCTGACGTGATGATAAACTGATACTCATTAGGAGGTAAAAGGTCAGAGGTCAAGTGACCCATCACTGTCATTTAATACTTTTGCAATGTGTACTTCCCAAAAGCATAAAACCGCCATTTTGTAGTGGTTCTAGTTTGTTTTGTTGTAAGTTCTACCTCCGCCATGGAGGTTTTTGTAAGTTTGTTAGCAGGATGACTCGACAGGTTATAAAAAAAAATTATTATAAATTTAAATTTTCAGGACACAAGGGACCTAAAGGATTTTAGGGGTTATCTGTATCCCGGAATTTTTTTTTTTACAATTATTTGTGAACATTGCAAGACAGGGCAGTTTTCCACATTTTCACCAATAACTAAATAAGTTCTCTTTGGATTTTGATGACATTTTAAGGAAATGTTGTTAATGGCACAAGGAAGACGTGATTAGATTTTAGTGGTGATCCGAATCTGGATGTGGATCCAGGGACTTTTGAAAGATTGTCAGCAGTGCAGGACAGGGCAGTTTTCGTCATTGTTGACAATAACTAATGATAAAGCCTTTGGGTAGGTTTGTGCTCTCGGGGCACTTCTAGTTAGATCATAAAGTACAGCAAAAATAAACAAGAAGAAGTTGTTCTATTGGATTTTCTTTGTATGTGTTTGTTGCTTTGTAAAGGCTTAATTTGAGGCAAGCGAAAGATTTATTCTAGCAATCATACACATCTGCAGGGAATAATAAGACTTCAGCTGGGATGAGCTTTTCTTGTTCTTTTATTGGTATTATATCAGACATCTACACCACTATATATAAAATTACATGGAGAAATGAGTTTTGAACTATTTGCAAAGGCAATCATTAGGGAGTAGTACCAGAGAAAAAAGAAAATTAGGGGGCTGTCAGGACTGTAAATGTATTCGGACACTGAAGGCTGAATTTGTACTGGTGCTTAAAATACACAGTTTAGTGAACAGTCTTAGCCGTCCTCCCTATTCAAGCGGTGAAGCCATACCTGCCTGCTGTTATACAAAAGTCACATCAGACACCAGCTGCACTTGCTTTCTTCCTTTCAGCTGAGGGCAATTTCAAAATGAAGCCGCTGCAAAAAAGAAAAATATAGCCGATTCATCTCCCTGCGGCTCCTGCTTTCACTCGTACTCGCTTAGTTTTGTAAGCAGTATATGGCAACAGCTGAAGTGCAGTGACAGCTAAAAAGTGGCACATGTGCCCGAAAGATCTCAGCACTGTTTATATTGAGGAAGTAAGTTACGGTGGAATCTCTTTCAGACTCCCCTGCGAACTCTTTCAAAAAGAGAGCTTTCTTCACACGTACACACAGCTGGAAAAATAAAGCCCCTCTAAACCTTTAAACGCTCCCTTTTTCTCGACTTATCTGCAAAGCTTTCTGCCGCTTATCTTTTCATCCAGGTCTAAACTCTTTGATTCTTTGATGCTAGCTGAGGCTCACCTTTTCAGGTTGCATTTCTGGTTGTGTCAGCAAGGTTCCCTGAAAAACCAGGGACAGTACAAAACCGCTGCAGAAGGAGGAACACGCTTTTCATGCTCTGGTGGAGGAAAGGGCACAAATAGGACCAAGAGGGGGGTCTACAAAAGCTCTCGTGGTCCTTGGAAACTTTCTTTTTCCATCTACACAATAAATTTGGAGTTTTTCAGAAAGACCATGTCCAGCAGAAGACTAGGTACCCTCTATATGCCTCTATGGCAGCAAAAGCCTGGGTCTGTCTTTTGGTTTTACATTCTTGTAAACTCTAAATCCAAGGGGCCTCATGAACACAATTACCAAGGGGCACTGCAGGAGATTTCTCAACCTGTGCACTTTTTCTACACTGGCTCAAAGAACTACTAAAAATTTCAAAGGTCAAGGTACCTGGACCTCATGTTCACCCCTTGCTTTTTAACATAACATTTCAAGAGCACTTAAAGGATCCCATTTGAACTTCAACAAATGACCACAATGAGTTAGGATTACAGTTAGCACATTTGGGAGATTGTGACTTAAAGGTCAAGGTTATTGAACCAAATGTTTACCCCTTGCTTATGAATCTTGAGAAAGGGCATATGTGTAGGTCACTGATCCTCATGTTCATCTTTTGCCTCTGAGCATGATATCTCAAGGATACCCTGAGAGATGTTCTTGAAATTTTGCAGAAATGTACACTTTGTCTTTAACTCTTTGACTGGCATTGTAACCGCATGGTTGACTTCTTTTTTGCTGCCGTACTGCTCCATTTAAAGCTTTGTAAACCTATCTTTGGCTTTTTATCCTCACCCACCTCTTTGAAGAGTGTATGAAACACTAATAAGTATACAAATAATCCAAGATCAGGAGGCCTCTTACTTGTTTTTAAATGGGAATCCTAATTGAGGGGTTGTTGTCAAACTTTGCAAAGTTGTTCACAACTTTGCAAAGTTGTTCACTGCCAAAACTGCCATTTGTAATCCAAGGATGAAAGATAGTCATTTTGGAGGTCATAGTTCAAAGTCCGAGGTAATTGGTCTTATGTTCCTTGCTATTGAACAAAACACCTCATAAAGGTCAAAAGTGAAGTTCACAGGTCCTTACATTCATTTGTTTTCAATATCTGAAGAGCTATTTGAATGGTTCTCCTTAAACTCTGTAGATATGTTCATTTTAACTTCTAAAATGACTGAATTTGGAGGTTAAAGGTCAAGATCATTGTCTCTCTTTCACATTGACTTCCTCAAAACATTGTTCAGATGTCCACTTGGATAACAGAACAGACTTGATTCTTTTGGGGGGTCTTAAAAACTTGTTTTAAAAACACCTTCACCAGTAAGAACAAAACTCCTGATCTCACTACCATGACCTACAAAGTTCTGTCCAAACTATTTTGGGACAGGCACTTATACCATTTAAGTGCAGTGAGCAGCTCAGCACTGATGTAACTTGGTCAGACCTTTTCAGAACCAGAAGTCTGATCTGAATTCTTTGGCACCAACAGAATGTCCACAGCAGTAGATTCTTGAATACAGAGACATTTATATAAACATCATTTCACTTTCATTAAGGCCGTTTTTAAGTTGTCATGGAGATTCTATTCATGTCAGATCTGCCTGTAAAGATGAGCTGAAGTTTATTTTTCTTCACTTTAAGTGGGACAAAGGAGAGGAAAGGAAGCTGGGAAAAACAGAATTAGCAAAAGAATCCAATATTTTCAGCTAATGTGTGCGTACAGTGTGATTATTATGCAAAGTAGTGTGAAAGAAATATTAGATTGAAATTGAAACTCTGGCAGATTTGAGCTGTATTCATTCAACCCAGATAAAATGGCTTGAAAATAAAAAAACAGATTGGCACAAACTGTCTCCTAAGGGTTAAACTGTTACCCAAGCCATTGCATTGGTCCTCCCTGCACAGAAAGATCTGCTTGTCTCAATTTTAAAGGCCCTGGACATGAATGCAACGCACAAAATAGAATGTTTTAATATGTTTACGTGCCTTAAGTTTTTCTCCAGTGCTGTTGCTTGGGTTTTCTTCAAACTATAAAAATGTCCACCAACTGACTCTTTGTTTGGTTGGATGGTTTATCCACTGTGGCGGCAATGAGTACAACTCAAAAACACTTAATGAAAGCCTGCCTCTACCTACAGTCATCATATAAACTCTTCAGCAACTTTAAACAGTCCTGTGTGCTTGTTGTGACTAGTTTTTTTTACCGCGTTATGTTACCTTATCTTCTACTATCATCGTATTATCTTCTTCTACTCCAAAACAGAAGCTTTGTTTTGTTTGACCCACTTCTGCGGTAGATTGCGCTAGAGATGTGATGTTCACGAACGAGTCGATTCTTCTGAACAGCTCTTTTAAGTGAACAATGAGAACTGATTCACATTTGTGCATGAGCTGTTTGTTTGCGAGCCATTCTTAATTTTGCAGGCAATTTGCATTTACTAATGGCTCGCAAACGAACAGCTCACTCACAACTGCAAATCGGTTCTCATTGTTCGCTTAAAAGAGCAGTTCAAAAGACTCGACTCGTTTTGACATCTCTAGCGCAAACCACTGCGGAATTAGGTCAAACAAAACAAAGCCTCTGTTTATGAGTAGAAGAAGATAATACGATGATAGTAGAAGATAACGTAAAATAATGTGTTTTAAAAAATGAGTCACAACAAGCACACAGGACAGTTTAGAGCTGCTGAAGAGTTTATCTGATGACTGTAGGCAGAGGCAGGCTAGCCATACCTGGTGACTCTCAGTGTTTGAGCTAAGCTAACTAGTGGCTGATGAGCTTTTGCTTTCTTGTTATTGCACTTGTAGTTGAAAGAATAGTGTCTATCTGCTTGTCATGGACTTGGGAGTGAGGCAAGACACGAGAAGAAAAAACAAGTTGGCGTATCTCTTTAAGAAGTGACGTTCGTGAACGAGCCAGTCTTTTTAACAGCTCTTGGAACAAAACGGCTCCTCAAGATCTGGCCTTTAAAGAGCCATAGATCCCATCTCTACTATACTACATCACTTTAAACATAAATATGCCTTTGAAACAGCCTAGTTATCTAATTCAGTTTCTACATAAGGAGAATACTTCGACAGACAGGGCTCATCTTTGCTCTTGATCAGCAAGGTCATTAGCAATAAAAGGCAGACTCATATTAAACAGCATTCCAGCCTAAAGGCTTGCATAGGGCCAAGTCGAGTGGTCACTGCAGCTCTATTAAAGGTATCTTTTGAATTTTCAGGCTGTGCAGACGGATACACTGAGGATTGACTGATTAATCTCCACGCCTGAGAGCTGCAGGGGCTGCATTATCTGAATAGCCGTCTCATGAGTCAAAGCTGGATGCTAACACCACATACCCCGCTCAACATAATGAAGGGGAAGCACTGCATGAGTCAAAGGTGAGTTTCCGTGCAGCAATGACCAGGCTTATCTAAATACCAAAATCATCAAAAGGTTCGTGTTCACATGAATGACAGAAAACTATTGTCCATATTGAGTCCTCGTTTGTCCTGCAGGTTGTTTGTATGTTTTCCAGACTCGGAGATCTAAGCCAGTGGGAGCTGTTGAATCATTCATGTCGATGGCGATTACAGTTTTCTCCTTTACCCCGGGGTTCAGGGACGGAGCCGAGAGGTTTTTTTTTTTGAAAGTGAGACAGACCTTGATCCCTTCCTCACTGGCAGGCTTGAAATTGCTGGCCTTTTAGCCGGCAGACGACAGGTCCTATAGTGGCAAATATGGCTTCTATACATCGTCGGGTGTCCTTGATGCCACAGTGACAGGCGCCGTTGCCATGGGGATGGCTGTTTTAATGGATTTCTCTTTTTTTTTAAATCGAGTGTCTTCTTGTATGACGGATGGTTTCACAGTTGTTGAGTCAATAAAAGCTTGCTTTCTATCACAGTAGTTCAAGTGGCTGCTTGCAGTGGATACTTCAGTGCAAACATATTAACAGTTCAGAGTCACAGAGTCAAAATGTAAAAGCAACCTTGATGGAGAGATGGGAAATGTATACTCACATGGTGACTCTTCTTATACATTATTTTACTGTAAAAACATCTCATGCTTTAGGATGGACTGCATCGCTGATTCAGCCATCCACCAGTTTTATGCATATTAGGGCTGTTACAATACATCAATATTAATAATGACCATCTTTAAAATAAACTAATAAGTAATTAAACTGATAAAACATTACATTAATACCATGTAACTGACTGGTTCATTACGGAGGAGCAGCTCAACCTTCAAGCCTCCATGATTGGTTAAAAAAGTAGCAACAGGGTAAGTTGACAAACACTTTTGATCATACTATAAATAATACAGATTAAATTGATTTGGGTATTCATATGTTACGCTGACAGTGTTTGCAGTATTGCAGGGCCAAAAGATCGATTCATGTCATTATCACAATTCCTACTCTCTAAGATTCTGAATCAATCCCTAATCTTTTAAAAATAAACATTTTAATAGACTTTTATCCTTCTAGTTCAGGTGCCTGAAATAACTGCCAGGTTTTTGTCTGCACAAGCTTGAATTTTAAATGATGCCCATGCTGGTACAACCTGATCACGCTATATGCAGCCCATTGGCTTGCTGTATCCCCTGTTAGTTTGCTGCCTAGTCCATAAGCTCCCTGTGTCACAAGTTAGCTTGTTTGCTTGTTGCATACCTTATAGGCTTGCTGCCTAGCCTGTTAGCTGGTTGCATCCCTTGATAGCTCGCTACCTTGCCTGTTAGCTCGCTGCGTCCCCTGTTAACTCACTGCCTTGCGCATTAGCTCGCTGCCTTTGTCAGATGGACCAGTTAAATGTATTGAACGGTCCATTTGGTGTGCCAGGTTACAAAAGGCTTACAATTGTTGAAGGCCATGACCAAGGCCGTAAAACTGCAACAATCAGAACATTAGCCCACCTTACATCTAATGATCATGATCAAGGAAGCGGCCTGAATTTAACAAGACTCTCAGGACAACTTTGGATAAAAAACTGGCTTCAAGATTACAGGAAAAACAATATGTGTAAGACCAGCAAAGGGAGGCACATGTGACTGAAAAGCACTGTGTCCACTTAATACTGGTGGGAATTTATAAAATATTGAAAAGTTGCTAGAACATATGGTGGAAAACCAGGTCATTAGTTTATGCTACTTTGAACCATAAGCAGCATTCAGAAAGACTAATTTGTGCATATAATACGTAAGTAATCTGACTTTAGGTCAAGTCTAATCTAGTATATTATGTGTTATTCTCAAAAACAGATTTAATAGCTAAAGTTCCAATGTAAAAAAAAGTTAGAATTTAGATGTGGACAACATTAATGAGTCTCAGTAGAGCCAAGCCACTTCACTTCTCCAAATGCGAACAACTTCTGCATCGAACGATTGGTCATTTGTAGCCTTTCTGACGCCTTCCTCATTAATTTATGCCCCGTAACACTGGAGATGACCACCAACCAATGATATGCATTGTTTAGAGGAATCTTGTCAGCTTTTGGGGGATGAGTGAGCCCACTGGGATCCATTAGGAGGGACATTACAGAAAAGTCTGCACACCACAAGCTCAAAACTTCAGTTTGGGGAGTAAAAAAAAGATTTGGAACCGGAGAAAGCAAAATCAGATGTCAGAGGATGTAAATACGATGACATGCTTGGCTTATTAGTACTGTGTTTGGGATGATTGGTCCTCGTTACCGCTGTCTGCTCTCTGCCACAAATTAAAGCCACCAGACACCCAAAATCCACAGTGGCCCTCTAATGATGTGATATAATAGTTAGCATCCAAAAAAGTATGAGCAATGTGGTTAATTTGAAGAGGAAATCCTGTCATTTGTGTGTTAAAAACTTATCTGACACCTAATAGGAACAATTGGATTTAAAGGGATTGCCCACAAATGTCCGGTCTGTGCCGAGAATGAAGGCAAACAGCTAATAATAAAACTGAGAGGCAGGCGTGAGCCCTTATGCACAGAAAATCAACCTAACCTGTTTTGTGCTCCTTTGCAAAACCCAAATGGGGAATTTTGTTGCATTAAAGGAGGTATGGACTATGAAGACCCTTCTTGTTTTTTAAGCCCTTCCCTCACAGATGCCGTCTGATGGTTATTGGGCTGCAGTCAGCACCAGTAACAGCCTCAATTTAGGTTGAAGATCGTCCTGTGTCTTGATTGACAGCAAATCGGATCGTCTGGCTCAGCGCTGGTGACATATTTTGGGTCTACCACTTGACTTTTTTTGTTAAAGGAACACTCCAACATTTTTGTTGTTTTCGTGTCTTGCCTCACTCTCTTGTCTACCTGACAAGCTGGTGGACATCATTCTTTTGACTGTGCATCCAGTCACAAGAGAGAGATGGCGAATGTCACATCTCTCTGAAGATTCAAAAGCAAGGCAACTGGACTGTGTAGAGTTTGTTGGGAAGACGTTTCACTTCTCATCCAAGAAGCTTCTTCAGTTCCAAATGGCTGGTGCTGGAAGCAGATATTTATCTTGCTAGAGGAAAAAACAACAACAAAGGAAAGGAGGAGTTGGAGAATGACTCATAGAAACTTATCCCAGGGTGATGTAACCCCTGAGAGTCGTTACCCTGAATGGGTCATTAACTCCCCCTGTCATGTGAGGTGTTATGGTCACATGTGCCCAGGTGTGAGTGTTTGGAGAGCTTTCTGGGGAGAGAGCTTAGCACTGCATTATATGTAGGTGAGAGGTTGTGTCTGAGTCCACCACCTCTGTTAAGAGAAGGCTTCTCCAGTCTGGTGAAGATGGCTTCTTTAACTCCTCTTTCAAACCATCTATCTTCTCTCGCCAACACCTGTACATTGCTGTCCTCAAAAGAGTGTCCCGTGTCCTTTAAGTGAAGGTGGACTGCTGAGTTCTGACCTGAGGACGTGGCTCTCCTGTGTTGAGCCATACGCTTGTGAAGCGGTTGTTTAGTTTCCCCAATGTACAGGTCTGAGCATTCCTCACTGCACTGGACTGCATACACCACATTGCTCTGTTTATGTCTTGGTGTTTTGTCCTTGGGATGGACCAACTTCTGCCTTAGTGTGTTTCCAGGCTTGAAGTGAACAGGAATGTGGTGTTTGCCAAAGATTCTCTTGAGTTTTTCAGATAAACCTGCAACATACGGAATCACAATGTTCTTGCGTCTCTCTTCCCTTTCATGCTCCGTCTCCTTTCTTTTCTTGTTCTTCAAAAAGGCCCACTTTGGGTATCCACAGGTTTTCAGGGCTTCTCTAATGTGTTTCTGTTCCTTTTCCTTTCCTTCCTTCCTGGTAGGAACACTCTCAGCCCGGTGGTTGAGGGTTCTGATGACATCAGAACCCTCAACCACCGGGCTGAGAGGTATGTGGATGACACCTGGGTCAAAATCCAGGCACATGAAGTAGAGGCTTTCACAGACCACATCAACACAGTGGACACCAACATTAAGTTCACGCGTGAAGATGTTAAGGACAACATTTTGGCCTTTTTGGATTGTGCAGTACACTTGGAGACAGATGGGGATCTCGACGTTGAAGTGTACCGGAAACCCACACACACGGATCAATATTTACTCTTTGATTCGCACCATCCGCTTCAGCACAAGCTGGGTGTCATCAGAACCCTCAACCACCGGGCTGAGAGTGTTCCTACCAGGAAGGAAGGAAAGGAAAAGGAACAGAAACACATTAGAGAAGCCCTGAAAACCTGTGGATACCCAAAGTGGGCCTTTTTGAAGAACAAGAAAAGAAAGGAGACGGAGCATGAAAGGGAAGAGAGACGCAAGAACATTGTGATTCCGTATGTTGCAGGTTTATCTGAAAAATTCAAGAGAATCTTTGGCAAACACCACATTCCTGTTCACTTCAAGCCTGGAAACACATTAAGGCAGAAGTTGGTCCATCCCAAGGACAAAACACCAAGACATAAACAGAGCAATGTGGTGTATGCAGTCCAGTGCAGTGAGGAATGCTCAGACCTTTACATTGGGGAAACTAAACAACCGCTTCACAAGCGTATGGCTCAACACAGGAGAGCCACGTCCTCAGGTCAGAACTCAGCAGTCCACCTTCACTTAAAGGACACGGGACACTCTTTTGAGGACAGCAATGTACAGGTGTTGGCGAGAGAAGATAGACGGTTTGAAAGAGGAGTTAAAGAAGCCATCTTCACCAGACTGGAGAAGCCTTCTCTTAACAGAGGTGGTGGACTCAGACACAACCTCTCACCTACATATAATGCAGTGCTAAGCTCTCTCCCCAGAAAGCTCTCCAAACACTCACACCTGGGCACATGTGACCATAACACCTCACATGACAGGGGGAGTTAATGACCCATTCAGGGTAACGACTCTCAGGGGTTACATCACCCTGGGATAAGTTTCTATGAGTCGTTCTCCAACTCCTCCTTTCCTTTGTTGTTGTTTTTTCCTCTAGCAAGATAAATATCTGCTTCCAGCACCAGCCATTTGGAACTGAAGAAGCTTCTTGGATGAGAAGTGAAACGTCTTCCCAACAAACTCTACACAGTCCAGTTTCCTTGCTTTTGAATCTTCAGAATGACCATGACCTGGATGAATGAGAATCTACACAGATGTCACTTCTCTCGCACTGAAGTAGGTCAACAAAACTAAGCCTCTGTTTAGGAGTAGAAGAAGATAATACGATGATAGTAGAAGATAACCTGACATACAGGGGTAAAAAACAAGTTACAACACGCACAAAGGACCATTTAGAGTTGCTGAAGAGTTAATCTGATGACTGTAGGCTAACGCGCTACCCATATGCCCCCAGTGTTTGAGCTAAGCTAACTAGCGGTGGGTGAGCCTTGGCCGTCTTTTCCTCGTTACAGGACACACAGTTGAAATATTGTATACGTCATGGACTTGGGAGTGAGGCAAGACACGAAAACAACCCAAAATGTTGGAGTGTTCCTGAAATTACTCTCAGGATTTGGTAAGAAATTTAAAATACCTATCTTACTGCATCCAAACTCAGCAGAGATGAGGCCTTGCTTATGCAGCTCAACAATCCGACCACCAAGACAGCAAGCTCTTCTGCCTTTGCCATCAGGAGGTCATGACAGTGTAAATATGTGACAGAAAATGACATGGCCTCAAAAGTTTTGCACATATTTTGGCTTTTAGAGGCTGTGATCTTAAACTTTTGAACAGCTGACAAAAGCATGTTTGAGCTTAAATGCCGTTTTCAACTAGAAAAGCAGTCAGAGAGCGCAGACCTCCACCAAGCAGCTTCGGTCCACTTTGGCGATCTGGATCACCCCCAATATTTAATCAGTTCTTTTATATCCCATTTCCGACAATTCCTGAAAATTTCATCCAAATCCGTTCAGAGCTTTTCTAGTTATTTTGAACACAAACAAACAAACAGACAAACAGACAGATAAACACCGGCAAAAACATAACCTCCTTGGCGGAGGTAATAAAATGCCTGCTCAAATTTTTTGTCTCTCGCTCCCATTTCTTCTTTTTGCATTTTGAAGCTCTGCTTAGAACCTTCTTAAGATCCAACAGTGCAAAATTCTTGTAACTCTTCAACTGGTCTTAAGATTTTGATTGGGGTTGTATATACTGTATATTTGAGTATGGCTTCAGCCTGCTCTATTGTAAAGTGCCTTGAGATAACACTTGTTATTATTTGGCACTGTACTCAATCTTTATTTAGATTGATTAATTGATTGATTGAAAGGCCCCATCCAATCGAAGAGTAGATCCAACATCAATCTCTTCACCAGCTCTACCTGCTGCCCCACCGTTCAGCCCATTTTATTACCCTGCATGATTGAAATTATCTTTGGTTTTGAGCCACTTCATCACCCCTTTCTATAAATACCACTGAGCATCAGGATGATTCATTTCTACACACCTTTACTCATAATGAAGCTTGCAGGTCCAAACTATCGCGCTTCTTAAACTTGAGTTTTTGCACTTTTAATTACCGTGTCATCATGATTTCTAAAAACTTTGCTACTTGGGACTTTATAACTTCCCCAATTTCCAAACTTCCTCACTGCGTCAAGCCACTGTGTTCCTCTGTCAGTGCCAAACCCAAAATAGTCACCAATATCCTCTCAAGTGAAGCCTCAGAGGTGAGGTAAATTGGTTCAACAGGAGTTAGAAACAAAGGGCTTGTGTAATTATTTTCTCAGGAACTCTAAAAAGAACTTTTTTCCAGTTTAGATTGCTCTGCTCATACTCAGGCTGATATAAACTGAAGATTTATCCGCTATTTTTAGAGTAAAAGAGCAAGTCCGATATTTTTCACCTCCTTCCAGTGAATTCTTGGCACAGTTTTATCTGCAAATAAAGAAGAGAAGGTGCTACTTTGACTTTTATGGGTGCTAACATTTATCTCATTGTATGACTGTTATATTTTTCAGCGAGGAAAGTCTCATAAAATCTTTGTCCAGGCAGCCGACCCATAACTTCGTGTCCATAAAATCAAACTTAGTGGGAATATTCCCAGGAGTTCTAGTAAAATGGATCTTATATTGAGCCATATGCTGCTGTTGGATGGGAAGAGATGCTCTGGCTCGATGGAATGGCACAAACAAATGCTGGCTTTATGACAACTATGAGGGCAAGACAGTTGAAATCAAATTTCCTGTATCGCTTTTATTAAATATAACAGACAAGACTTATTAAAGATCATCAGAAAATGCATTAACTACTGTATTTGGAAAATAGTTTCAATAAAATTAAGCATTTAGTCTGACTGTAAGCAATGGACAGCATCAAGGCACCAGAATATAATTCACAAAAGGTCTGAAATGTTGGCCAATCAGTCTACCTGCTTAATGTAGAACAACAGCTGATTTATTCCAAGGCTACAGTTTTATCAAACATATGAACATCTTTCAACTCTCTATAAAAGAGCACTTCTAAGAACAGGACATCTCCATTCTCCTAGTTTCCCGTCTCTGGGTTGGTCTATGAAGACTAAAATAACCATGTTAAGAAGTTCAGATGTCAACATGCAGTGATGTTTATATCCTCCTCTGTCTGTGATGTTGTTCTCGTCACCATTCTCTCCTGATACTAATTGGCGAAATTGGTGAAATTCACGTCACTCACAAAAATTTGCGTCATGCATGAGAAAATTTGCTTTATCCCATGCACTTTCAATGTATTTTCATCTCATGACAAACTAAAATTTGCCTTTGACAGAACACAGCTTAACAGAGCATCTCAGACAGACTGAGAATACAGTTTGGATCAGGGGTAGTCAATGTACAGTCAGTGCAACACTGCCTAGCTCGTGTTGTCAACAACTCTGAGTTCATTCTACCCACTGCACAAGGCTTGCCAGTCTGTTCCAATGGGCTTAAACTGCTGGTAAAACAATTGTATGATGTCACACTGGTAGGTCTATTGTGAGCAATATGTTTCAGGCAGCTACAGGTGCTGTTTAGAGAGAGACGGGAGAAGTCCCAATGCTGCAAACTTCTCTTGTGCACTGAAGTACTCTATCACGAGAAGGAGAAATGTAAAGCAAACTACGAGGTGTGTCAGAAAAGTTCCAGGACTGGTGTCACAAAAGATTTATTTAGAATCCAAACTAAAACTTTTCCCTTTGGAGTCCAATGCATTTTCCTATCCTTCTCTGCCACGCTTTCATGCACTCCTGGAAGGATTCTTCCAGGATCCTCCGCAGCTCTGTCGTCACATCCTTTTTGATGTCGTCCACGTCTTCAAAACAGGTCCCCTTGATGACCCACTTTAGCTTGGGGAAGAGGAAAAAATGACACAGAGCCAGGTCGGGTGAGTAGGGAGGTTGCTCCAGCACGGTGATGTTCTTCTTGGCCAGGAACTGTCGGATGCTCAGGGCGTTGTGAGCAGGCGCATTGTCATGGTGAAGCAGCCACGACTTGTTCTCCCACAACTCTCACCTCTTCTTGCACACCTAACACGACATGGTGGGATTACTTCGACGGGGAAAATTCTTAGTTTGAAGTTGGGTTTGAAATAAATCTTTTGTGACACCAGTCCTGGAACTTTTCTGACACACCTCGTATAGGGTGTATAAAACTCGAAAAAACGTGATGTGGGCTCTTTAGATCAATCAGTCTTATCTAAAAACTTACATGATGGTTGCATTTGTAGGCGTTTATGGTCCTTTGAGGTTTGCCCTAAACTTTACTTCCAGCATCATCTGTCAAAAATTCACATTATCCTTGCCAAGAATTTTTATACAATTCAAACAAACATTAATTTCTCCCTCAGGTCAGCAAGTCACGGTTTTATTTTGTCCCATAACTTAGTTTATGGCCCACAGCCTACCAGAGAAATAACCCTCTCATCTGTGTTTGTATTTTTCAAGTGCTGTAAAACTGCCAAAGAGCTAACAAGCCAAAGAAACTTAACAGGTGCCCTTATAAATCTGAATGCAGAGGTAAAGATAGCACCTCTTCATATATTTGCATCCTTAAGTGTTGTTTAAAGTGTCCAAAGACAAGTTGAAGAAGATGTTTTATTTGCAGGGTGAACTGTAAAAAACCCAACCTTGATTTAAAGTTTAATAAAAAGTCCTACAGGCATAAAAAAGCCATCATATGATAATGCAGGGCCCCACTTAGTTGCATAATAATTGCCTTTCTCTCCAATGAACCACACACAGACAGACCCAGCAGCTGAATGTGGAGTGAACAGACTCACACAGAGCCTGCTGGCAGAGACCATGTATAATTGATTAATGTATTTTAGAGGACAGGGCCAAATCTGTGATAGATATGCTTTATTAAATGAATATTATGTGAGCATTTTGGAAAGTTGGACAACCCTAAGGTGGCTGGCTTTGAGAGGCAATTCCAGAACGTGCGATGTTTGATTAAGAGCCGTGTCCCTGAAATGTGACATTAATCAGCATTAAGTCAAAGTAATGGTGGTGCACTCGGACGATTAAGGCAAATATTTGAATTTGGATCATGTACTGCCTTCAAGACACCATACAGAGATAATTGAGCCGTGAAATAATGGAATATAAATTTAACCGTAGCATCGGGGTGGTTGACATTGAACTTCCAAAGCCTTGGCTGGGACGTCTCTTGACAAGCATTGATCTTCATGATGGACAGACGAAATCCACACCAATGACTCAGGTCTCCATGTCAGCGATAGTTATTACAGTGTGCTTTATAATAGCCTACCAATAATTCAAGGATCTTTCCTCAAAGTCATAGTCATTCCTTGCTCATGGACTCAAAATCTCTCTCACCAAGTATAAATACAAACCCAAATTCCAATTGAGTTGGGACATTATGCAAAAAGTTAAAACACAATACAATTACTTGCAAATACTTTTTGACCTGTATCTATCTGAATGCTCTACAAAGACAAGACATTTAATGTTCAAGCTGATACAAGTCCCTGTTTCTGCAACTATTATCTCATTTTTAATATTCCAAAAGTGTTACAGATCCACCCGCAACAATTTTCCCCTCCCTGCCAGCTGCCTACCAACTTCCAGCCAACTTCAAGACACTGAAAGCCCCCCACTTCTCTGAGGTTGCTTCCAGAATCCACTGAAAACATGCCCATTCATGCATTTGCAGGGTGTCTCCATGACATGGTGCTTCCCTCACAAGACGACATCACCTCAATCTTTTTCTTGTTTAGTAAATCAGCTGTCAAATCAACTGAGAGCAAACTTGACACCACAAAATCTACCCAACCATGGCCTGGAGTTTATAATCTATGACTGTCAGGGTGAGCAGGCCCTGTCATGGACCTATCAGGGACCAGCCAAGACCCTGGGTGAATCCCAACTGTACCTGTTAGCCCTTCCTCTTCGTCTTACCCTTTTCCCTTAGCCTTCTGTTTTGAGGGCCAAGGGGAAGGGGTGAAAACATGCCCCTAAGAAACAAGATGCCACTTGATTCCTGTTACGTCATCACCCAGAGCCGCTCGCTGGCTGTGTCGTAGGCAGATACGACAATAGCCATAGCTACAGTTGCGAAAACTAGCTCATTATAATGAGAAATTTTAAAATCCAACCAAGAATTCAAAATATTAATATTTACTTAATGATTGAATAATTATAATTATGCGCTTCCTTCGGTCTACGGTCTGCCTTCTTGTCAGTGGGCGCAGTGTATTATGGGAAATTCTCATACCCCTCCCTTTCAAGTGAGGTCCCGGTCTGTCTTCGTTTCAAGGGCTTCGTCTTAGCCCTTCCCCTTAGCCCTATGGAGAATTGGGGCACCCCTTCAATAGACGTGAACACGCAAAACCAAGGGCTAAGGGGCAGGATAGGGATTGACCCCCTGTCAGGGAAAGTGGTTAAGTTATGTGTTGCTGCATCTGTACATCACCTATCCCTTTAACAACACTCTGTAAGCGTTTGGGAACTGAGGACAGTAATTGTTGACTTGTAGGTGAAATATTCCATTCTTGCATAGAACAGAATTTATTCAAAGCAGGATACTGGTCCGTCTGAAATTGAAATTACCAGTAATGTAATCACACACTGATCAAAATTCAAGTCGGACTTAACAACTTTGTGCTTTTAATTCAGATATAAACAAATGCCCTCAAACTCTTGAGCTAACTCAGACCAGTTATTCATTTTTCCAGTATATACTTTTTTCTCTAATAATTATCCACTGCACAGAGAGCACTAACTCTCTGGCTGTAACCGTGCGACAGGTGTTAATGTGACAACTTTTTAATAATGCATTCAGAGCACCAATGACCCTTCTCAGGAATTTTGGGCCACACACTTTTAACACACTCATACACACACCTACCCACATAGTCCTTCATGCAAAAACACCATCTGCTCCTTCTTTATCTTCTCTTCATCCCTCTCCAAGCCTCCTCACACAGCAGATATGTATTCTCAGCATAGAGCACATATTAAAGTCAGAGTTATCAAAGCGTATTCCCACATTAGCACTGCCTAGGGTAGGGAAATTGCAGCTTTGTTGCTTGTTGATTGTTGGTTTGTGTTTCGACAGGATGCGCACGGTCTCTCAAGGTTTATACACACAGGTATATTTCTCTCCAAGAGTGTGCTGATCTGTCTCCAACAAGACATCTGATTCCCATTCTCATTGTTCTCAGTGGGTACAGCCTCAGGCTTTTCTGCACACACACTAAAAAAACACTCACAAAGTCTGGCTAAGTTAAAAAAAAAAAAAAAGTACTGGCTCCTGGCTTCCATATCTCAACACTTCTGCGTTTTCGCCCTCCAGTCTTTCAGTCCACTTTTACTCATTCTTATTCTGGGTATTTAGTTCTGCTACAGCACCCCCTTCTGACAATAGAAACCACTTTTTACTAAATTATGATTCACTATCCCAGCACAGATAACTAGCTCTTCTTCAGCATCTTTCACCTGCATAGCTTGATCACCAGAACATTGTGTCTGTGGCGATTTTTGGTAAACAACGAAACAGGAAGTAGCTTTTTTTCTGCGTAATAATATCTTCAGCAGCCATGAAACTTGCTAGTAAAATTTCCAGTGGCCAGAAGATGTGATCAAAATGGATTTTGTGGGTGGATATGCCAACATTACTCACTGGTGCCCCCTACAGCATTTAGAAAACTCCGCCTTGGCGACACAGTGAAGTGCATTGTCGAGAAGTGGATAGTACTCAGCGGTTCTGGGTACATCAGTCTATATTTGCTATTTTGAGGACACAAATTCTTGGGGTTGCGCCAGGCACAGGGCGCAAAAAGAACCTTAATTGATTTTACATCTTTATTTACTGGGCGTAACATAGTTTAAACCAATTACTGCAGTTCTCATTAAATCAGTGCATGCTGTGTGGCAGGTGCTCGTTCAGTGTTTGGTCGGAGTTTTGGCTGTATCATTTAATCCCACTCCTTTTTTGTTCCACTTTACTCAAATAACAATGTATGATACATGCTGTACATTAATGATCAGATTAAAGCACATTTAAGTATTCCAGGACATAGGAAATGATTGAAAAGAGTCAGACACTTCTGTATGGATGTAAAAGCAGAACCTCGTGAAATATTAAAATCTCCAAGTAATTCAAGACAATCGCACTTGTCGTTTTTTATGACATACTTTTTTTTTTTTTTTTACAGTTTATAACCTCTACCAAGAAGGTTATGTTTGTGCTAGGATTTGTTAGTTAACAGGATAACTAAAAAAGTTATGAACTGAATTTGATGACACTTTCAAGATAGGTCAGAAATGGGCCAAGGATCATTCAGATTGGTTTTGATGGTGACAGGAATCCGGATCTAGGATTTGGGGCTTTTTTAGAGGATTTGTTGACAGTGTGCCATTTTCCACATTTTTGACAGTGATCTACCTGACAATGTTGGAAGTGCCTTGGCGGCCCTGCGTTGCATGAGAAACTAAAATTAAGAGGAAATATTTGGCACCAAAGACTTTGGACTTAAACCAACACTACGTAGTTTTTCCACCCTAATATAATATTTCTAGAATCATTGTGATGGTACATTGCTTTACAACAGGTTGAATGACACCTCTGTCATGGTCTGAGGGCGTCTGTATCACCTTCACTGGCACTAAGTAACTTTGATGTGGATGGTAGGAACACTTCCATGTTAAAAAACTACAAATTTTTACTGCTTTGACAGCTTTACGGCATACATCACTTCCCCCTCTAGGTGAAAGCTAAACGTTGGGAAAAGGAGAATATAAAGCAGTTTATGAATTTTTAAAACAAATGTAATGAACAGAATTTAGTTTAAAGTAAATATGCACTTATTTTCCTGATGGAAACAGGGACCTCTGGCTCACACTCCTGCATAGTAGGTGGCGGTAATGCTCCTCTGACGTTGGATGCCACCCGCCATTAAACAAGAAGAAGAAGAAGAAAGCTACATGTAGTGCTGTTATCATGGCGGAAGCAGCGAAAAACTCGAAGAAAAGAAATGTTTATCGGAGGAGACGAAAAAAAGAAAGCTGGAGAGTAACAAGCTAAGTGCCCGGACAGGGATAAACACTGGCCTGGCGTTCACTCGCTGGCGTGAGCTGAAAGACGAGGCAGGATGTCCAACCGATGCTAATTTAGCCCTGCTACTATTGGACTTGTAAGTACATGATGATTTATTCAAATAGAAACATGATCAGACTGTACCTTATCAGTCCACATGGTTTATTTGTCTCTGGTGAAGTCCTGTCGGCTCACTTCTCCTCCCTCTGTATGTCAACAAATGCACAAATTGGTGTGAGGCGCTCTGTTTTCGACTGCACAGATACACTCAATGACCATAGAGGCCCCTAGAGAGCTAAAAAGCCGGAATCTTACTTAGTGCTGCTTAAAGACTACTTTTTTGTGGTTAAAGGCAGTGGCTCTTGACCCTTTTTTACATGAAGCCTGCCCAGTTTTCCACCCCTGAGACCTGCACAAATATATATGTATATATATATATATATTGAAATGGGTTAAAATAGGCTGCACACATTCTGATGCAAAATACCTTCATAGAAAGTATCCCCTTACTGATGAATCATTGTTTTAGCCAGTTCATTTTGACCACTTCAGAGCTGACAGAGCCTCAGAAGTCGAATATTTTCAACTTAAGTGAAAGAGGCAAAATTCGGGTCACTTACACCAAAAGTTGATTGAGCAACAATTTCATCTCAAATTGTCATGCGACAGATCTATTTGAATGTATTATCATCGCATGACAAAATGAAATTATTGTTTAGTGTAGACACAGCTTAAGACTTGAACAAGCACCCTCCACATATTTTTTTCTTTGAGTCAGAGCACCCCCTACTGGTAACCCTACTGGTACTGTTTTTTGCATTAATCCCCATATTTGATCCAATTTCTGGCTTTTTTCTTGTATTTTTTGTCGTGAGAGTGGAGTTACTGTCCTAATGGAGCTCATTGCTGTTGCCATCGAGACCATTTTGTCACCATGAAACAGGAAGCAGTTTTAATGGCTGCTTTGGACTGGATACATATTGGCTGAATGAGAGCTGCGTTGGTGTCAGTTTTCTTTTCAGCAAGCATGAGTTCAGATTGTAGTTGAAAGAGCATCATTTCTGATATGTGTTATATGCACCAAGACAGTAGAAAATTGAAGGCCACCCATTTCACTACCAGTTTCATATTTCTTTCAGCAAAATAGAGAGGAAATTGAAAATAAAGACCTTTGTTAAACTTGTTTTATATATGTGTATGTCCAGGATACGTATTGTGGCACTGTCTGAAGAAAAACAGGATGGTGATAAGAGGAAGACAATCAACGTAAAGCGCACACATTCCTGTTCTGAAAGTTGTGGCATTGTGAGCTGACACATGACGCAACCAGCAAGCAGCCAAGTCCAACACTGCTTTAAGGGTCTTATTATTCCTGTTCTTTTACAATTTTCCCCCCCAGTCCATTCCTCTACCAGCTGTCCTGCTAGAGTTTCTTCATTACAAACCCCCTCCACTCTTTGCCTGTCCCTCCATCACGAGTACAATCTCTCTTTATACACCAAGCGAAGTGACTGCCTCACCTCAGCCCTGGAGCTCAGTCTTTACTTCACAGAATCAGATCCTTGCCTCGAATTCTCATTCTGCAGCCGTCCCTTTATGCCCCACATAAACCACAGATTTATACCTGAATTGCGCTCCTGCTGGATTGTGCAGCCTGTGTTCACACAGCTCTTATCTATCCATTATTACTTACCCAACAGCGAGCAGTCAACCTTGGGTTTGTGACCAGGTGCCGAGATGTTGATCTTGATTATTCTTTTTCTTTTTTTGCCCTTGATTTTCTCTCAGGCATATTTGTAGAACAGCTTTTATTGAATAAGTCACAGGTTTGAAAGTTAAGATGTGTGCCTTCAGTAATATGCAGTTATGAGCTTTCTTCCCTCTAAGGGAAGACATGATAGAATATAATGCTTTGCAATTAAACTTTCTCAATGTGGCCTCAGATCTCCTTTTGTCTTGACCTGTACATATTATGTTCTTATTTACACTGGCTCCACACTTTTATAGAAGCCTCATGTCTCCTGGATTGTGTTGAATTGCAACAATTTGTAAACAAAGAAAGAACAACAGCAGAAACAAGAACTACAGCTGACTGGTTTATGCCTCAGCTGAGAGTACTGTGGTGGATCAAGAAAAAGTTCTGGGGTGGCTTTGTGGTACCCTTGCAGTAGAGCTGGATCGGCCTTATTCAGTGTCTGCCATCTCAAATAAGTTAGCTTCAACCTACAATGATTGTGCTCAGCCTGAAGTGGCACAGCCCAATCAGCGTCCATTGGAGCAGGAAGAGGTGGAGCTAGGAGTGAGAGGACAGCAGGAAGTGACTGTTCATACAAAGATTAGCATAGATGATAACAGCTTCAGTAACAGATTCTTCAGATCTGGACTGCATTTCTTGCAAAAGTAGAAATTACATTGTTGCTCCACTTTGTGCATGTTTTGGTAAGAGTTTGATCTACAAAGTGGCTATCGCTCGGTACTGCACACCATGGCAGTAGCATCCACCTACTACATTATTTAATTGGCCTGTGATGAAAGTAACTGACAGGATGGTTGTCTAACCATCTGCCAGATATGCTTTTGAAAGGTTATGCCATTTCCCAAACACTTTATATGGGCTGTTGCTCAGATGAACTAGTGAAATATATCAAACAGCCCTGTTGTGTCAGGTTATCATTTTTCTTGAGTTACAAAACATTTCCTCAACCCATTGCTCGGATACAAGGTTAATATTAGGGATAATAATAAGGTGCCATGACGTTGACCTTTAATCTTTGACCCCTGAAATTAAATGAGTTAATTTGTGTGACAGAATTGAAATTTGTGAAAAATTTGAAGAAATTCCCTCAAAGCTTTCTTAACGTGGTGAGTTCAAAGAAATACCTGCATAAAGTCTTTACGTGTGATTCCTTATAAGGTCATAGAGAAGCAAAGGTTGTAATGCGCAGCCACCACCAACTCCTAGCAAATGGGTAAACTTAGGGGCCGTCAACATGCAGACATCTGTGCAAATGTTTAATCGTACAGGTGTTTCGTACACATGGAAATGATGTTTCACGTGCCAGAAAACGCACGTTTTTGAAAATGGTTCCCTCAGTGGATAAATCTGAAAACGCCAGCTTCCAATTTCCATGTGGACAACGAATACGGATAGCTTCAGAAATGATGATGACATAGTTCAGTCTCTCCCTTGGCAACAACAGAAGCAATGGCGAAATACAGTGTTGCGTAACAGCAGAAGCTACTGAGCTTGTTTTGACTTTACCAGCAAAATCCTATGCTACTCTACCACCGAGAGCAACAAGAGAACATAAGATCAACTTCTGCTAGTGTTCGTTGACATGTCTTATGATGTATGCACATACGCCATGTCTTCTTCTCTGGTTTTGGTGTATGTCTGCAGCAGTGTTACAGCACCGCCTACAGGCCTGACATATGTACTACAGCATTTTCAGTGTTTTTGTGTGGACAGACACACTTCTTGAAACAATGTTGTCTTTACAGAGAACGTTTTGAAGATGAAAATGTTTTCGTCTCCATGTGGACAAGACCTTAGACGCTACACCTGGCTGTTTGTGCTTGTGCTTCTAAATTAGAAATCATTTGGAACAAAAACTATTTACATAAAAAGGGGCTCATTTGTGAAAATACAACCAGCACAAATAAATGCTGTTTCCCCTTTAGCTCAGTTTAACCCCTTGGCTTGTGCTTTTTGTAAATTAGCCTCTTTTCATTTGGCCTTCAATGCCAAGCGGCATTATGTTGTATTGTATAAATCTGTGCCTCCCGTTGCTAATTACCTAAGTATCTCTGTGGGCTTAATTTGTAAGCCAAGAGGTCATTGTAAGTGCTGCGTGGCTGTTTCTCCCTCCTGTTAGGGTCGTGCACAACAAACAACAGGCTGCCATGTTTCCAGAGCAGACACCAGCCTGCACCCGGCTGACGGCGGTACCGTTCACCGCCCGGCGGCAGATTGAGCCTGCAGGACACATCTTTGGAACAAGGCTGACTCACCTTGTGGCCAGCCAGACGCTGTTTAGGGAGTTTTCGTAGGTACGTGTGTGTCTGCATGACTGCACAGTCATCCCTTTGTGTGAGAATGTTTTGAACAGAGGCTGTTACAAACTGACCCATGACCCCCACAGGGTCTTCCAAGTCAACTACAGCGGAGAACTGGAGGGGAATAATGACAATGATGAGACCACCTCGCAGTCACCACCGCAGGGACCGGACACTGCTAATTAGAAACATGGGAGGAAAGGAAAGTGCCCTTGTCTGAGGAGCCAGATATCAAAGGAGGCTGCAACAAGCTCGATTATGTAATTTTTCAGAGAGAGGTGTGTTTTTGAATCTCTCTGAGTCATGAAATTGCACAGCCTGTTAAAGAAAGAAGGTGGGTAGGTCCGTTTGATACATGAGCATTTGAAGCCTCTTTCATGAGTGGTTTTTATGTTTCAGGCCAGCCAACTATTTCCTCGTGGTGTATCTAAATCCAGTATTTTGTCAGGTCAAAGTGACAATTTGCTCTCACCACAGCCATGTGCTTCAGCAGGTGTTGTATACTACAGGCTCGAGTAGTTGTAGTGAAATCAGTCCAAGTTTCTCAGCTTAATTCATGGCAAATGTACCAAAGATTTGACCAGACATTACAACTTTTAGAGTGTAGACAAGTTTTTTTTTTGCTTTTACCATGTTCATCGACCAGTAGGTCCACAATAGGTAATATAAAGTTTTGGAGGTATGGCCCCTGACTTTTAAGAGTGAGGCCTGTGCACAAGTGCCTTAAAAAGAAAGGAACTTGTATAAATTGCATGACATTAGTGGCAACTTTTCAGTTCTGGATCAATGGTACCAAAAGATCACCAAATAATTGATATAAGAGTGATAATGTGCAGGAGTTTGTCCACATTTTTTGGCCAGAAACTACTCAAATTTGGTCTGTTTGGTATTTACTGAAAAATAATTATATGAAAATGAAACGGGTTCTAATTTCTAAATCTTTAACCAAACTTGTATAGTACTATATAAACTTGGTATCTTATCAGCCCTGAAAGATGTTACTGCCTAGGCTGTGAGATTAGTGTTGTACTGAAGCACTTCAATTTTCCCCTCCCAGCCAAATGCCAGCCGAGTTTCAGCCAGCTAAAAGTCAATTACCAGCCAACCTCCAGACAATTGGGGTCAAGTAAGCTTTTGCTTTTTTTTTGTTTGTTTTTGCACTCAATTTTTGTACTTGAAAATTCAATGCTAATCATTTTTCTTAAATTTATATATCCTGCAAAATTTAAGTAGCCATGTTCACATGTCTACCACATCATCATGGGGATCACATTGGAGCCATATAGGTGGGCAGGTCCTAGCACTTACCTGTCATGGACCAGATACGACTCTGCCAAGGTAATTAGGAGAACATTTTAGAGGCTCCTTCTGTAGCTATTTTTAACCACCCTGCATTCACATTTGGTTCCTAAAAACCAAGACTGGAGTCATACTTGTGGCCTTAAAGTAGCAGGCTATATGCAGGCATCGTAGCTGCTCAGGCCAAAGACATACTGTCTGTTTATCCGTGCATTTGTCTGCTGGCGTCATGCATATTGTTGTAAGAGTATATGTGATGCATCTATATGCGATACGTGTCACTAGAGGATACCTTTAATAGGCAAGAGAGAGCTCAGGCTGTATACAACTACCAGGTATGTGAGCTGTTAAATGACTATGGCAACAACAACTTTAATCCTGGGATAACAGTGGAAAGATAACTGCAAATAGCTTGTATCATCGTCAAATAAGTGTAATCAATGGTCAGACCACATCATCATCACTCACTCATTACACACCTCTGTGCTCTGTCATAACTGTATTGGTGTTGCAGTTTGATCAGTGACTGTGTTAATTGATGACCCTCTGCGTTCAGATGTAGTTACAGCAACACAGAACACAGTGTGCACACTTGAATGCCTCATTGTCAAGCTCTTTTATCATGATGTTAAAATATACTAATCAGTACTAAACCAAAAAAACTAGGAAACTAAATAAACTCAAAATCAGCTGTAGCACAGCTAAGCCCAATGCTTAAAGCTACCTTGACAGGCTACCCAAGGGCTAAGTGACTGACGTGCTCGCCTTGAACACCTATACTGAGATTTTGTAGTAAATGACGTCCTGCTTCGTGATTGTTTAATTATGTTTTTTATTAGCTCACCCATTTGAGTCCAAAAAACAGTGTCCATTAAAGTAAACAATCCACAATTCCACAAAAACAAACTTCACACAGTGATGTCTCAGTGGTGTGGCATTGTGGTCAGAAACCATTGTGGTCTCCACCCCGTCAAGCAACACCTGATGTCACAAAGGTTCCTACCTGCATACACAGACAGACTCACTGATGACCCACAATGCAATTATACCCTCTTGTGGATTAATTAGTGTCCTACACACAGAGAGACAGACATATACAACAATAATATGGCCATTACATCAACCTTGGCCTAAAAATCACTAAAAATCAACAAAAAATCACTAACTTACATGGTGACCACTTGAACCAATACACCGGACATACTTCCATTAGTTTTGGACCTTCTCCACTGAATCTTGTCCTTTACAAAAGGTAAAAGTACTGTTGGTTTATTTCATATGTTTAAGATGACAACAATTCCAGATCTAGATTTTCTGCATTTGCTGCCATCTTGGTTGTTGTGACACCAATGGATTAGCCAGCATAACCTACCATTAAATCTACAATCTAACCCTTACTTGTGGTCCTTGACTTGGGATAGTGATTGAAAAACTAGATGAAGTGGCTGATATTAATTTTTTGTAAAGGTAGCATGGCTTAGCCTTGGAGATGTGTAGGGTAAGGAGCTCAGGCATAGGAGAAAACTTGAATTAGAACTGCTGCACTCCTTTGGTGGGCTCAATCCAGAGGGGGACCACAGGGTCGACCTAGAACTTGTTGAAGGGTTTTTGAAAACTTCTAGCACTTGAATGCTTCAATTAATTCCAGAAGGGATAACGTTTACATCTCCAGAAGGGGGACATCTTGGTCTACTTGCTTGGTGTGTGCATTTTGACTGTGACCTGGCACCAGATATGTGAAAGAAAACTGATGGTTGAGGTTATTAGTCCAGGACAGATGGAAATCTGTCCGAACAGTCAAGCCATAGTCATAGGACCCTGTCAGAGCAAATAAACCATGGAACTGCACATTTTCTGGTCCCTGAGCCTTTTCCATACCTGACTGTGATCTGATCTAACTACAAGTATGACCAACTGAAGATGTGATGTGGCTACATCTGATTAACCTGATCCTGATAAGCTGGCTCTTGTATTTCTACATAGTTTGAGCCCCTGCATTAGCAGCAGCTGAGGCTGGAGACATTTTGTTTTCTGATTGTATTTTGGAGATTGTGGGTCAAAGATCAAGATCATTGTGCCACATATTCATCCTTTACTCACTGACATGGTTTCCTCTGTATTCTTTTGGGTTATTCTTCAGACTTTGCCCCAATCTTTACTCTGACTTTGGACATGTGAATACATTATCTCAAGGATAGTTTATGGTATTATATTCAAATGGAGATTGCATGTTGATTTCAGGAGAGAATGGACTCTGTCTTCTAGAAAAACACCTAAAACTGTCAATCAAGGGCACGTATCTCATCTCCTTACTTTAAAAATTATGCCATAGCTCTTGGATGTAAGTGGAAGGACGGACAACAATCATTTAACCTTGTGCCTAGGGATAAAAGCAATTGTTTCAGACAGCGTGAACACAGGAAATTACTTCTAATGTCAGCATGACAGGTGAGAGAATATCATCTCTGCTGATTCCACTTGTGGGTGGGAGTTTTGTCTGGTCTGCAGAGGCATTTTGCACGCATTTCAGGGGCAGGCAGCTTTCCGTGTAGAATACCGGTACGCACGTCATCTTCAATCTATATCCGAACTAACAAGGTGTGACGCGGCAGTGCTTTCATGTTGGCATCGGTTTCTTGGGATTGAATTTTGCTCTTTTTTCTTTCTTTTATCTGTCTGAAATGGCGTAAACCAAAAGGTAGCAGTGTATTTCAGGAATTTTCGACATATTGCTTCTTGGATCTCACGGCACACTTTAAGGCATCCCCTTTCTCTGCATCTTTGGCTTTACTTCCAAGTAATTCCTGTCCAAGAAAGTGTGTGCAAGAGGGAAAAATAAGAGGCCAGCTGCTTGAATGTGTGCTCTGAATGCGGCGCAGTAGACTCCACTCCGTCCAGCTGTCTCGCACATCTCCCCCGGGTTCCTCCGCCACACTCTGCTAGCTGTAAAAAAGACCAGGCTGCATTCATGCCGTAGTTCTCAGTCATGGTTTGTGTATCCCATCCTTGCATGTATGTTTTCCCTCTGTATGTTTATCTCTCTGACAAGCTCCTCTACACACACTAAACCTCCATTTCAAGCCTGCTGTGTCTCCTTTTTTTGCCTCGCTGGAGAACATCTCTGTCGAAAGCAAGGCAGGATGAAAAAATAGAAATGCCCAAGTGACAGACAATCCCCACTCCGTCAATGCCACCTGGGTAATTAAACCTCTGGATCCATCGATAGAGAATGCAGGTGGCGAACGATTTATTCAGCGCTGTTTTATTAATGCTTGGGCAGCGTGGCAGGTACAGTAAACAGGAGAGAACAGCAAGCTTCCTTAAATCACACACGCCTAAACAGCATTCACACATTTGTGGAGTGGGCTGGTTTGTTACAGGAACACTCCGCCCATGAACACGCTTGTGTTGGAGCTGGAGATCAGGTTGAATTCCTCTTGCAGGAGCCTTTTTTTCCTCATTTTTGTATTTTTTCTCTGCCTCACTCTTAAGTTTGACTGCTGCTACAGCTGATTGAGCAGCCTGCTGATGGCTAACCAAGGCCTTTTCCTTTTTGGAGTTCACACAAAAACGTAAACGTGAACTCTCTGCAGTGGCTTGCACAGACTTTTTCAAGGGCAGGGGCGAAAAGAAAAAAAAGGGCACATACAGCGCGTTGTCGCCACTGAAGAACGCATTAAGTTTCTTGTGTTTTCGAGAGCACACATAGAGATCATTAATAAATCCCTAGGGTCTTCTCCCAAGGCAATTTCAATTAGGCAGAGGCCTTTTCCTGTATTCTAGTGCATTTTAACACCATATTGGCACCAGATAATCCAAACTGGTTCTTTGAGATAAATTTCTGGCTCAGTATAGATCAAAAAGGGCCGAACATAAAAGTAATTGAAACTGAAATGATTCATAAAGATTCTTGGTCCTAATGGTCTTCTGGAGTATAATGTGTTTTTTCTACCCAAGAGGGCACTTTAGCAATTTAGCCTGCATTTTTCAACTTGTTCACCAACATCACATCTCCACCTCAGATGTGCTTGTAAGTCAACAAAACAAAGTCTCTGCTTGTGGAGTAGAAGAAGATAACAGAAGAAGATAACACAGCATAACATAACATAACGCTGTAAAAACGAGTCACAACAAGCACGCAGGACCATTTAGAGTTGCTAAAGAGTTTATCTGATGACTGTAGGCAGAGGCAGACTTGCACTACCCATTGACTCCCAGAGTTTGAGCTAAGCCAGTTAGCGGTGGATGAGCTCTGTCCGTTGCTTCCTTGTTACAGGACACTCAGTAGAAACAATAGAGTCTATCAGCTTGTTGTGGACTCGGGAGGCAAGACATGAGTCACTTCCATTGTGACTTAATGCAGCTGTGTTGTGGTGTTTGCATTTGTTGTGGCGTTTGCAATTGCTGTGACCTGTCTCAGCCACCGTAAGTTTGTGCCCCCTAAAGAAACCCAGAGGAACCATTTTCCTGTCAACTGACCAGCAGTTTCCCACCATTTAGAAATAATCATCAAGAGCTCAAATTTTCAAGCAATGAGTGCGTATTATTCATTTGCTGAGTGTCATACCAGCAACAGTTCTAGTTACTTCTTCTTTTACCACTTTTTGCCCTCAATGTGTTATTGTTCCACACAAAAAAAAAACATCCTAAGATTGATCAATCACTTGCTCTTAGGAGCTTGAAAGTACGAGGGGACATTCGTCAGCCTGAGCAAACTCAGCTCTCCCTCCCTACCCACCCAGCGCCGACCTGCACCCCTCACACTGGCAGCCCTGTGGGCACGAGTATCGCGGATGACTCACAGTTTTCTGTTTGTGTGCGCGTTTCCATTGGTGTTTGTGTGGGTGTGTGCCTGTTGTTACAAACACACACAGACGCACACATGTATCCATCAGAGCAGGAGAGGAGAGTCAAGCGGGAGATTGACTTTAGCAAAAAGAGCAGACAGCCGTCGCCTGCTGAACGCTTGAGATGTTTCCTTCATAGCGCTCGGCTTTCACAGCAGATTACAGACACTTGCTGACTGGTCCTCAGTTTAGTGGCCGAGGACCTTCCTGGAATACTAATGGCGGCTCCATGACCAGGTCCTCCCTGTTTTTACGCCCATTTCCTTCCTTTTATTTCCTGTTTCTCACTTTTACAATTAAAGTGGCGTTCTGAAGCCCAACCATTTCTGTCATCCAATGTCAAAATGAAAGCAGCTTTTTAAGAATATGAAAGAGGACACTTTGGTTATTTTTTTTTATATATTTCAGTCAGAAATGTTCTCCTCTTCAAAGCCAAATGTACTCCTGATCTCACTGTTGAATAAGGAATGAGTCACCCTGACTCGCAGAGCAGTTAACCCCTGCTGTGCTGATTGAAACGATGCTTAAATGACGCACCCAGGGGGAAGAAGGAAAAGCAATCTTCTTTTGAAAATTAGAGTTTATTTTAGGTCATATTTAATCTGAATGAGAGTCCTATTAGGTTACAGTCATCAACGCTAACAATGCCTTCTGTATGAGCTGCTCTAAATGGGTTAAATTCTTCATGGTGGTATTTTTAAACCGCTTGTTTTGTTCTCCAAGCCGCAGGATTAAGAAGAATCCATCAAAACTATGTAAGACGCAAATCATTACATTTGTAATACTGGGAATTATTTCAAAATGGTGGACTTTGCCACTTTGCCTACCCTTTGATTCAAAAGACTGATGGTAATGGTGACTGTTGGAAGGGAAAAAATGGTCTTGTTTGTTGAAAACATCTATTTAGCCTTGAAATTGCCAAAATTGCCATCAATATACACTCACCACTTCATTAGAAACACCCTGCTGGGGCTTGGTTGATCCTCCTTTGCCTTCAGAAGTGCCTCAACTCTTCGTGGCATAGATCAACAAGGTCCTGGAAACCCTCCTCTGAAGTTTTGGTCCATACTGTCATGATAGAATCAATTTGTTGCCACAGGTTTACCAGTTGCACATCCATGACACCACTCTCGTTCCACCACATGCCAAAGGTGCTCAATGTCATGTTTAAGAAAAAGTTTGAGAAGATTTCAGCCTTCTGATATGGAGCAATCCTGCTGGAAGAAGCCATTAGGAGATGGGTTCACTGTGGTTATAAAGGGGTGGTCATGGTCAGCAACAATACTCAGGGAGGCTGTGGCATTTGGATTCTTACCAGATAGACTCCTTAAATCAGATTTGTCTTTGTTATGATGTTAGCTTCTGCAGTGTGAATCAGTGGACTTTCTTTCTCTCCTCCACATGGCCGTCATTAAAGCCTCGAGGAACAGGACATTAAAGTTCAGTGTGTTTTTAAAGGGATAGTTCAGGTTTTTGAAGTGGGGTTGTGCGAGGTACATTGCCTGAGCCTGAACGTGTGCCACAGCTCAGTCTTCTCTCTCTTCAGAAATCTCAGGAGAGATGCTAATGCTATACATTGCTTTACATGGTGCCAAACTCTCTGCGAAAGTAAAAGAACTGTGTGAGAAAACAAGCAACAAAACAGCGTGGAGCCATCACATGCTACAGTTTGTTTACAATAACTTACTTTTCCACTACCAAGGTGCTTTGATTAGGCACTATTTTGAGACACAGCACAGCCCACGTCTTACTTTTTTTTCTAAGCGTCCACAGCCTAATTTTTTGTTTCTATTTTGTCAAAGTACTCCTAAATTGGTGCATAGGGAGATGGAGGGACTGTAACCAACCATAACTGTATGAGAACTAAAATACTAGAAAACAATAATAGTGACTAAATAATAATGAAAAAGCCAATAAAATGACTTTGCTTTTTCTCAGTACAGCCTACATCTACAGCCCCTTCTAACCCCCAACATCAAGTCTATTATTTCACAAACATCTCCTGAGGTTTGTTAAGCTGCCTGAAAACAAAAAACAACTTTTAAAATAAAAGCATTTCCCCATAGGTACAAATGAGGACTTTTATTGTGAAAATATTCCAGTAAGTATCATTTATGATTGATGGAACTTTGCTTTGATACAGTTTAGCGGCAACTTTGTGGACATGCCATGTTTTTAACAGCTTCTTTGGATTTTTTTCAGACTGAAACAACACAGACATCGGTTTTAACTCACATCTAAGCTCCTAATACAGCAATTAAACTGGAAACACATGCCTGCAGCCCTGGATCAGACCGATGGGCATTGATATATCCCAGCCCATTGTCTGTGTCAAAGCTCAAGATGCACAGTAGTTGCATGTTGTTACTGCGTGCCTGTTTGAAGCCCAAAATGGTAATAGCATTTTTGAAAAATACAGGTATTATATAATATCGTCGGTATATTGCAATAGCCCTGGTTTTAGTTTCTAATTTAAAACTAGAGTCTCAAAATTTTCTTTGCAAAATGTCTGATAGCTTTAATTTAGACCTCTCCTCGAATGCATAATGTCAAATAATGTTAAATTCGGCTGTTCTCCAACTTTAAAGGATTGGGCACTGGGATTTAAATGGGCTCTGTTTGGGGCTTGAAAGTAATACTACCTGGCTTGTCTCTTAGGAGCCCAAGGCCAAAAATCTCACCATTTCTCAGCTCTTTCTCAGGTAAGAGGGAGAAAATAACAGCCATAATTGGACATGTCATGGTACTGCTGTACGGCGAGTGTTTGGACAAACTGTAAATCCAGAGTAAATCCACATTGCTGAGGCATGGCAGAGTCTTTAGTGGATTTCTATCCATGGAAAAACAAACTCTTTCGGAGCTGGGCGTCCTCTTTCCCTCCCATCTGCGCTGGCCCTGCAGAGTGCGCCTCATTGATAAGGGTTTCTGTCCTTGTCACCAAGGACTGATGTCTCTCTGTCAGCTCCCAGGCAGCCCTGTTCCTCATTCCCCACTATTGTTTTTCTCCTCTTCTATACCTGACAGATCCCTATCTCGCTCCCTCGCTCCTCTTCCTCAACCCCCCGATACCATCCGTTTTCTTTTTCCCCCCGTGAGACGCTCGGCTTTACAAGTTATTGTCTCAATCAGAGCTCCTCCTCTAAAGTCACATCGCCACCATTTCATAAAGCTCCGGGAGGGCGCTCGTCCCGTGAATCCCATAAGCTCTCTGTCTCATGCAATCGGGCATTAAAAGTAGAACATTACATCGGCCATTGTTGCAACATCCAATCAGTGGAGATGTGCTATTCCTGCATGCTCAAATACTCTCTTTGCAGGCACAAACAGCCATTTCGCCATTCCACCTCCCACCTCCACAATAAAGCTGTGACTGTGTCTCCTGTGGCTTAACACCTCTTGTGTTCATTAGTACTGTGCAGCACCGTGTCAGCAGCTCTTATTTACTAATTAGTGACTGATGACAATAGCTGGGATGCACAATGGAGGGGACAATAGTGATCCTCATCTCTGGCACTCGCCCTCCTTTGACAAGCTGAAGTATAAAAGTATGTAATAAGCTCTTATGCTCTCCTCGGACTCACATGTTCTGCTGGTGTAAAGTTGTCCTAAATCTAGATAGGGGAAGTTTGCCTCCATCAAGGTCGAAAGCGATGCTCCGACCGCGCCTGGCCAGTGGGAGTGTAGATAAAAATGTCAAAGCAGTCGTAAATAGGAATATAAATAATAAAGTCTCCCGCAGAGCTCGGTTAAATTGAACAGCAAAGGGGTCGTTTTGCGGCTGTCCCACTGAGATTTTAATCTATACTGCTAAATCTTTCCCTTTGTCTTCCCTGGTGAGACGGCAAACGCTGCTTCCATGTGATGTAACGCCCCTTCAGTTCTGACTCCCCGGGGTAGTAAAACCTGTGAGTCAGGGAGGGGAGGATCATGCATATTATCAGTTCGCACAGTGACTTCAAAAAACAGACAGTGGACGTTGAATGCTTACTGGAGAGAAAAGCGAAAACAGTCTTACTCGAGGGAGAAGAAGAGGTAATTCTACAGTTCATATACAATATGGAGGTGTTTAATGTCAGGGGAAGATCAGCTTTAATGCTAGCTCTTGGTTGTAAGTATGCAATTAAATGTTCAGTTCTTCGTGTGACCTATACATGCACTGAAGCAGGAACGATGCCTCATGTGAAGTGATGTCTGATAGCATGAGCACTGATTTAAAGAGTTTTCTTTGCCTAGCTTAGTTGACTGTCATAGCGCCTAACTTTTTGAGCCCTTGTTTTAAGGTTTTTGGTAAACTTAACCACTCTTTCTCTACATTTTGGTCATAATAGCCACTGTATTGTATAATGCCTAGCACTTAACAGCTGTAACGAACAAGTGTGAAATTAGCCAGCTAACAATGTGACAATTTAAAAGCAAAAGTCCCCTAAAGTTTGGTAAAAAAGAAAACTCAAATGATTATTTAGGACGAGACCTAAATTTATGAAATAAACTCATGTAAAGCTCAGAATTGAGGCTAACGTGAATTTCTCAAACATGTTAGCTAAAAAGTGCAAGATGCTAACTTGAATTGAAGTGTTCAGGCTATTGTTATTTTATCAAGAGTGAGTGACTCACTAGCTAACATAATGTAGCATTCATCCTTGCAAAGTTTCTCGCAAGAGTTGGTCAAAAAAATATACACTGAGAAAAGTGACAACTACATACATAAATTTGCTAGCTTAGTAAGGAACAAGATGCTAAATCTCCCCGTAAATTTGGTCAAACCAAATGAAACAAAAAGAGCTAAAAGATGTAATGAAATCCAAGTGAAAGTTTATGGTACTCCATGTTTTTGGATGTTGAAAGTGTGCACCATTTTTTTTCTAACTAGTAAAATATATCACTTCAAATGTCAAAGTATGACCATTTTGTCGATACCGCATACTGTACAAGCAGTTCATGCTGGCTTTGCCAATATGTTGTACACAGTATGTAAGAGTTTGTGGAATCTGCACTATGCCAAATATACGTTGGTGTCATATTACTTATGTCAGACATTTGGTTGTAATTGTCAACTATAGTGTTTTACTAATTAGCACTAAAAGGCTATGTAGAAAGGGTAGAAACTAGCAAGCTAACATTGTTAACCTTTTGAAAGCAAAAAAAAAAAAAAATCCTGAAGTTCAGTTAAAAAAGAAAAAACATCAAGGGCCCCAACCACAGAAAGGCAACAAGACAAGGAAAGTAACTACCTAGCCGGCTAAGTTAGCTTGTTGATCCACTCTCACATTTTAGCATAGCACAACAACAGGTGTATTCAGTTATAAATTTCTAAATACTTCTATCCCGAGGAAGCAGCTAAATAACTCATGACCTTCAATAACATTTATTGGCAAAATATATTCCAAGAATTGATTTAAACCAACACAGAGTAACAAGATGGAGAAAAAAAAAGACGTAATGGACTCATATGAAAGCTAAAATGCAGGCTAAAGTTTCCTTTTATTGTAGTTTTAAAAGGCAGTCAGTCGCCAAAAAGTGCATGGTAGCTTATCAGACTAACTTCAACAAATTATTTTGCTTCTACAGGTGTTATTTTTATTATTTTAGTTATTTCTCATTAATATTGTGGCCAATTTTTGGTCATAGCAAGTATATGCTGTAAACTTAAAACATAAACATTATTTTAAAAAGTAATGCTAGACAAGTAAGCAAAAAATAGCTTAATAAGCAACATGAAACTAAACCTTCAATATAAAAACAAAACAGAACAATAAGAGCAAGAAGACTGTGTAAAGAAGTCAAAAGAAACTATGATTACTTGTATGTCCCAGATGTTTCAAATGCAGCTATCGCTAATATATTAGCTTACTGTTAAACTGTTGGCCGCTTCTCTTTGCAAAACTGGGAAAAAAGTCATACATTTTGACCGTATGTTAGTTACTTTCTTTGCTTTGAGCTTACAAGAATTCTTATTAAATTCACTGTACACCAAGAAGGAAGCTCTAAGCTTTCAGACTTTCACACGAGTGAATTCAGGCACCTCTTTGGTTGAGGCGGCTTGTCCCCCACAGAAATTAAGAAAATGAAAATAATACACTATCTCCTGGCTCTGTGGGACTTAATAAGCTTTGTTGAACTGAGTCGCTGAAACTGTGAAAACACAAAGAGTGTTTGTGACATTATTGTGCATGGGAAAAAAAATTCTTCTGGGCCTCTCCGCATCACTAATTTCCAATTATCACACAGCCTGCTGCTGGTGCTGGGGGGTATGGGGATTTGATGATCCTGCTCTCCCCCATCAGGAGGGTGTTTATTCACTAGCATTGTTCTTTTTACTGATTCAGGCAATCAACACTAGTTGGTTATGGTTGACAAAAAATTACATTTATGGTTAAAAGACATTAGCCATGACAGCTGGCGGGGGACAGAAAGCTGATACAGGTCCCTGGTGGATATTAAACATGTAAATAATCCGACATGCCTGCAGATCTTTACTGAGACTTGATTTGTTTCGCATCCGTGATATTAAAATGAAGAAACATGGGCTTTACTTTTCAAATAAAGTAGGCGACTCAAATGGATTTTATAAGGAAAGTCTTTCTCTGCTGCCAGATTAAAATAATGTATAGCAGTATGGCAGGAAGGAGGTGGGATATATGGCTGAGTGAACAGCTGGATCCAGGTTGGGGATTTACAACATGCATGTGCTCTCATAAACAAAGTATGAACTATTTCACCACCCATATGCCCTTGAGATCATTATCAATGCAAATACATGCACACCTTAAATTGTCTTATGACAGAGAGGCACTGATACCTGCCCCAGTCATTCATATGTTATTGGATTATGCATAATGACAAGAACAGGTATGCAAATGGTGAGGCATTGAGCGGAGTGATAGAAACATGACAGTTTTGTATGGGACTATTATTCTTAGATACACAGATATGTTCACAGATTCAGAAACAGGTGCATAATTCCTATTCTTAATTCCAAAAGTTGTGAACAGACATAATTATATGCACAGACCTTCCCCAATTCATTTCAAACATTGACAAGCAAGTTACTGTCGTCCATTGTGAGCTGTCTAGCTTAACAGTGTCCCTATTGTTCACAGAGTGCTTCTGCCAAATTATTATCATTGTTATTATTGTTATTTATTGTTTATTTGATGTGGACACAATTACATCGGGCAAACCAGAGGTATTGTTTGAGTATTGTAGCACATGTGCTTATTTGCAACACTTGTCCACAGGAGGCTTTTGAAATGATAAAATAATAAAAATAATTGAACAAAGAGAGAAAAATGCAGTGTACAATAACATTACAACAATGAAAGAGAAGTAGTTTTTCCAGATTAAATATATACATGGGATATAAAGCAAAGGCAACATGGTCAAGCAATCAACCAGTTAAAGCTATTCATGTGAGCACTGTTGTTTTGATTTTAACCATCGTTTGAGTCCTTTGTTAAAAGCATTACTGTTTGTCTCTAGTTTTAGATAAGTGGGTAGAGAATTCCAAAGTTTTGTCCTCTTTACAGAAAGAGCAGAATGACAGAATGAAGTCTTGTATCTTGGGACAAGACCAGCACCACTGGTGGAGGCTCATGTGGTCGCTCTGATGCCTTGTGGTCAGTTAAGAAAATAGTAGTGACACATGATTATTTAGACATTTAAAAAACAAGTTTAGAGTACTAAAACTCATAAAATTTTCAAAGATGAGAAGGTTGTGTTTTTTAAATCAAGTCAAATCAAGGGATGAAACTGCTGAAGCAAATGCAGTCGATTACTTTGAAGATTCTTGCCTTAAAATCCACCAAGATATCCAATTTTGGCATGCCTGTCAACCCCTCAGTTTCAGCCCTGTACAGAACAGGCTTTGGTTTTCCAGTGCTGTGATCCAGAGTTTACTGTGGCTTTCCACTGGGGGCCAGCTGGGGGTTAACAAATACCTAGCTCAGAAGTTGTCTCCCATCTGGGGAGGGCAGCATATCCCACAATGACATCTTTGGGGGATAGGTTTCAAACAGATGGTTTCAACACACATTTTGAAATAGGGTAGGGTGAAAAACAGGGAGCAAGGATTTTTTTCTAATGTTGGGAGGGTTTGCAGATCGTCAATGTGCAGGTATCTTTGTGTAAAAATGATTAAGGTAATGTTAAGAATAATGGGACCCTTACTATCCTTTTCTGTTTTAGGTTATACCCACAATCGGTTTTAGGAGTGCGATCACAGATGACAAAATAAATCTTTAATTGCAGAAGGAAAGAAAACAGAAGTTTGTTTGAATGTTCTTGCTCTTTTGCAAGAGTCAAAGGGTGTCAGTTATTTGCATTGGACAGTTTACGCCCCAACATGGTGCATGGATTCCAAATATTTGGCTCATTATTGGTCGTCCTCGTCATGCTCTTGGTTCATTTCCAGGGGTGGACAGTAACAAAGTAGATTTACTTGAGTACTGTACTTAAGTACATTTTTTAAGTATCTATACTTTACTTGAGGATTTTTTTTATTTATTTTTACTCCACTACATTTGAAAGACAAATATTGTACTTTTAATTCCACTACATTTCTATGAAAGGTCTTGTTACTCGTTACTTTTAAGTATAGCTCTGAAGTCAGTGGACGAAATTTCTTTTCTCTTCTAAAATGCGATCCGTGTGTGATTTGTTCAAGTGGTTATGCCATATTTGTACCTCGCACTCGCGCTACTCAGATCGGGCAGCAGTGAGCAAACGCTGCTCAGATAACGATTCATCTTGGCAGTAATGATGGCTACGGTAGATACAGAGCACCAGAGCACCCATGGCCATATCTGAAGTCCGCGTTTGAGACTGTCGATATGAAGAATGATTCATATCATTTTAGATGCTCTGTTTGCCACACACAAACTTCATAACGGCCTTTTGCTGTCCACAAAAGTGTACTTTCAATACTTAAGTATTTTCAAAAGCAGGTACTCCAGTACTTTAATTTAAGTAAAAAATTTACTGAACAACTTTCACTTGTATTGGAGTAATATTTGACCAGGAGTATCTGTACTTTCACTCAAGTAATGGAGTTGAGTACTTTGTCCACCACTGTTCATTTCTACCATAAAAATGATAAGCCAAGTATACAACTGACGAGCACAAAACACGTTTGGTGTGACGCCATATTTCTTTTGTTCGTCAGCCACTCTTCCGTTACCCAGATCCATCTTCGACCTGCTCATGAGTAGGCGCCTGCCTTTCTGATCCTCCCAACTCTCAACCACGCTGGACCCTGATGCATCACTCGCTCAGGGGCATGGAAGGAGAGGAGCTCAGCAAAAAGAGGGATCCGCTATCCATCTCCTGCAGCAGTGTACTGTACAGTAGATCAGTGGTCTGCTCTGACTTTCATCTCCAACTCCAGCAATCTGCCACCTGGCCTCTGCACAAAAACTGTTCTTCAGAGGCTCAGAGCCTCAGCTCTTTCTCTCTGTCCCTTGGGTCTCTCTTTGCTTGGATTCATCTGTCCAATCTGGATATTAAAACACAAGGAAAAGACACATCCACCCATATGTGAGCGCTCTAAAAACACAGTTACGAAACAGCTATGTAATCCACTGTGTGTGTTTTATTCCTGATGGAGGATGGATTTTTGCTTTGGGTGATTTTCTTACACATTCAAGTTCTAGTCTGGGGTTGTCCGCTTTTAGTTTAATTTCCAAATATCCACCTTTTGGTTGTGATTGAAGTAGATGGCCAGACCTGTATTGTAAAGTGAGTTAGGGTGTAAAGGTTATGTGCCGGAGCCCAAATGTGCCAACCTGCCGTCTCCCCTGCTGGCCTGTAAGCACAGTATTAATGCTGCTCCGTGCTATGGCAGTATGCACGTAGTTAGTCAGCATATTGGCCAAGAGGAAAAAAAACAAAGCAACAATGGCAACCGCTCATTTATGTTCAGTGCAGACATACTATCCTGCTACCTTACTATTTTTAAGTAGCCAACAATAATCCTGAAATGAGCCCCTGCTACATGGATAAAATGGCCTCTACAAAAGTTTGTCTGCCTTTTGTCTCTAGTTAATGATGAGTACTGATACTTGAGCATGGCAGCAGTCATGTGCTCCATGTATCGTGCCCAAGTATCCATGAAACATACTCAAGACCACCTTAAAGTTCAGTACATTTGTGTACTCACTTAGAATGTGAAATTGACTTTGGACGAAAGACTTCTTGGATCCTTACTCAGATCCCTAATCTGAAACCACCCCAACACCAATGGGCTACCAACAGTAGAATCACCGAGTGCCACCCTAAAATGAGGCTTGTCCCTTTAGGTAGCAAAGTCCATGGCTCATGGTTTTAAGAGGTCCAGTTTGTTAAGACCAGATATGAAATTAACAACATTTTTTTTAAAAAATTGAATACTTTATTAAAAATTTTTACAAGCATTGCTGGCATATTTCATGATACAGAGTGACAGAATTGAACCCAGGTACTAATAAAGTCACGGTTTCATTGTTCAAATCACAAACTAGTTGAATCATTACCTCCATAGTAAATTCTGTAAAAAAAAAAAAAAAAAAAAAAACTTTAGAATTATTAGCTAAAATGTGGAAAACGTGCTTATCTCACAACAATGTTAATTTTGTTGACTAATTGTTAAAACTAGACTACAACCAAAAAAAAAAAAAACAAGTGCACGTGGACAAAAACTAAAACTAAATTAACTGACATTTCCTTCAACAAATAAAAACTAGACTAAAATGTTTGACAGAGACTTAATCCAATCAGACCTAATTTCTTCATGTAGACAATAGGGACAAGTTAGGAATATATCCAATCACAGCTACTTTGGTTGTGTGGAAAGGTTGGATGAGTTAAGAGGGACATCCAATCACAACTGCCTTAGCTTTGTGGTGGTGGGATATGTTGGGGAGCGATCCAATCAGAGCTCCTCTCTTTATGAATTGATATATTTATGTACAGCAGCTTGACTGTTTGTTGTCAGTTCTGGTATTGGAACTGAGATGCTCTTCAAGGTAGCCGAAATAAAGTTGACTGCATTTCACACAAAAGTTAAATTTGTTTCTGTTAATTTATACATTCAAACTTTACTAGCATTCAGTAAAGGGTTATTAGATGTTTCATTTTACCCAGGTGTAAAACGTGAATTCAGAAATTAAAGGAAACATTAAAAAAATGCCTTACACTTCACACTTCATATTTTAGTTGACTAAGTTCACAGTAGATTTCGTTGACTAACCTGTCATGAAATTTCATCAACTAAAATTAGACTAAAATTAAAACAACTTAATCATGACTAAAACTCAAAGATATTTTAGGCAACAGACTATAACTAAAACTAAATTTAAAAAGTGTTTTCAAAATTAATACTATCTCACAATGCTAACATACCCTTAAAAAATCTGTATCTGGATTTGGATCACCACCAACTCCTTCCTTTTGCCATGACTAACATCCCCTGAAAATGTCATCAAAATCTGTTGAGAATTTACCTGGTCACAATATCCTGGTCACAAACTAATAAACATGGTCAGGATGTAAAAAGGGAGAGCTTGCTCAAGTTTTCAGATCTTCGAAGCAAGATGATAAATATTTTTGAAGTGTCAGCCTATAAATCCACTCAGATACTGGATTTTGGTTTGCCTACAAACCCCTCTATTTCAGCCCTGAACAGAACATCTGTTTTAGTCTAAAGACTCATGACCTATGTCAGAGGCTGAACTCTAATGTTTGCTGTGGCTGTACAGATATGCTGGGGCCACCTGTGAGCTGAACAAACACCTGACTCAGGGAGTGTCACCAAACTGGGTAAAACAACAGACGTAATTAGGGGAAAATGTTCAAATGGACTGTTTATGCACACATTTTCAGAAAAGTAGAGCAAAGGGGGGGAGGATTTGTTTTCATGTTGGTTAGAATTGCAGACATTCCATAGAAATGTTTGTGTACTCAGAAACCCCATCAAAAACAGTATTTTGTGTAAAAAGGGTTTGTTTTAATACTAATTTATCTGATTTTCTAAGGTTTTCAGCATGTGGCTTGATTAAGAAGGGAACAAAACAGCTTTGGTTGTGCTTTTGTTCAGGTGTAGAATATTTTGAGCCGTCTATCATTTGATGTCCTCAGGGTTCTGTCTGAGAGAGTTAAGATCTTACTGAATAAGTGGTTTAACATCTGCGTAACACACTAATATTCGGTGAAAGATATGTCAAATATTATATTATCTTAGAAATTGTTCAGATAGCAAGACAGTAAAGTTACTACCATTTTGTTCCCCAAGGGACTCAGAGAGCAGTACCAACCAACATTGGAGCACTGTAACCCGGTGTGGCGAAAACCTTTCTCAACCTCCATCCTTAAGTCACTCAATGAATCTCAAGTCTCCGGGCTGTAATTGCCTTTTCATGAACCATGGGGATTGAATTCCTCCATTTTCTCCTCATTTGTCACAGGAAGTCCATTGCTGAAAGCCTCCACATTAGCCGCATTAACCTGATTTCAGCCGCCAGCACTTGAGGTTAATTATACTGAAAAAATTCTGCGCTGTCTCCATCTTGTGAAGAACACCTCTCTACTACGATGACGCACCTCTTACTGTGTTATTCTTTCACTGGTCGACCCTTCAAGTTGGTTATGAAAACGTTTTAAGAGCAGGTCATGCTCTGGACTTTGACAGCACTCAGGGGAGAGACAAAGGGTGCTCTGATTGAAAGGCCTGATCATTGAGGGTGATTTAATATCCGTTGTAAACCTCACCCCGCTGCACTCCACTTCCTGTATCCGATGTCTTTTTCCTTCCCCCCGATACCCCGTTTTAACCGCCCTCTCATTTCCATCTGTCCTCCTGCAGGGTTTCTGCCCCCGGTTGTCTTTCACACTGTAACTTTGTAACTCACTTTCACAATAAAGTGCTCCGAACTCTGCTTTCTGCCGCCACTCGACCACAAGAGTAATCCATCCATGCCGTGGAGAGGCAGCTCTCAGTGTGCTCCGTTCCATTAGCTCTGGAGAGATGCAGTGTGGTGGCGTTGGTCTGCGGCTGAAAATGCTGCATTTATACTGTTGTGTGACTTTGGTTTCGGTTCATCATGACCTGAGTTTATGTTGAGAAAGAAACTTAATTTAGAATTCAGCTGGAACTGAAGCCAGTTAAGATGAGAAAGATTAATGTTTTCCTCCAAACAGACAAAATTAAACGCTGTATTATCGTCTCCAACCTTCCCTGTCATGCTGCTTTAACACCACATTTCTGAGGTCCAGAGCCCTCACTTCCCTCACTTTGCCGTTTGATTTAGCTTTCCTGGCACTGGCAGGGTGAATTTGTCTTGGGGACAGGTTGAAATACAGTTTGTCAGCCCTCTAACACAGAGGAGCTTCTCTCATTGTGTAGCTGTCGTAAATTTTGGGGAAAAGATGGCAGATGATGCCAACATAATCTGACAGTCACGTGCTTTGCGTCTGTCTTGACTCCAGAAGTTGTGGAGATAGACTGGAAGATACAACGAAAGAAAACATAAACCAAGTTGATTCACAAACATCAGGTATCTGCCTCTCCGTGTGATAGCTCTGGCATTACACAGATTTTATTCTTGTCTGATGGGAACTGTAATAATTCATGTTTTTATCAGGACAGATTTTAATACTGAAGGCATAAGAATACACTTGATGTGTGACATATATTGGTTTTGCCAATAAACTATTTGGAGTGAATTTCGCCACTTGATTGCAAGGGTACAGCTAATATTGTTCAGGGTCTTCTCAGCAATCAATCAGGCCTTTTCATACAAAAGACAATGTTGCACAAAGTGCTTCACATGGACAAAAACAACAAAAGAACTTTGCAAGACAAACATAAAAAAAGACAGCTCGAAAAAAACAAAACCATATTGAACAAAAACAAAGGAAAAAGAACTTCTTTATTGACATTTGCAGACATGTGACCAACATGATGTCCCCCATCCGACTGTAGAAACAAATATATTTATTATTTTAATGCCTGTTTTAAATATTCATATTTAATCTCATGTGACTTTCCTGTTCAATACAAAAAAAGAGATAAACTAACACAACATCGCTCAGTTCTGTGGACGGCAGTTGTACTGCTGTTGTCAATAGACCTAAATGTATTTTTGCCAATAATTACCGTGAAGATGCATTTCTGAGCTACTTGAGTAAGAGGAAATATCATTAATATAAAAAAATGCCACCTGTTGAGTCTGGCCACCTTAAGAAGACTCACAAACAGAAACACAGGCATAGACTAGACTGAAATAGTCGCTGCACAGCATTCAGACCGCATGTGGATTGGCTGTTTAGAGGGAGGTTCAAAAGAGGAAAAACAACCACTGCTCAGTGAGATAATGTGGCGATAATGTGGTTAGTTTTGCATACATGATGATACTTGTATGAACAAAATGTCTGCTGATGGAGACTTGGTGGGTTTGAATTAGAAATGGCAGAAACCTCAATGGGAACTGGATGACATGAGAACATCAAGGTTACCTGTGGATGCAGGTGAATGAATGAATTTAGGGCTTGTATTGTCAAATTTAGTGAAATACCGGAGTGACTCGGTAAAAACACTTTATCTGAACTGAACCGGACTTTTTTGTGGAAACAAGTGGCCAACTAAGGGAGAGGAAGCTAGAGTTTGTGGAGAAAAGCTACGGGGCGATAATGCAAACTCCACAAAGAGAGGTCCCAAACAAGCAACACTTTTGGCACCACTATGCAGCCCTGTTGAGGGTCTTGCTAGCTAGAAACAGTATATAGCTGTCATGGCAATTTTTTCACCAGGACAGAGAGAAAGCAACAAACATCTACTCTACAGTTCCATGGACAGTAAAGTAGGTATACCAAAATCGTGGTCCAGGACACACATCCATCCATCCTCTATATTGTCTATCCCTTCCAGGGTCATGGGGGGCTGGAGCCCATCCTTGGCGGCACAACCCGGATCAGTCGCAAGCTGAGCACAGGGCAACACAGAGAGCTAGACAACCATTCACGCTCATGCTAAAGGGCAATTTAGCGTCACCAACTGACCTAACGTTCACGTCTTTGGTCCATGGAGGTAGTTGCAGTGCCAGGAGAGCCCACGAACTCCACACAGACACTGGGATTGATATAAACTATGTGTAACTCCAAGCAACGTAGCAAATGAACCTTTTTTATTAAGTCTCTGATTGTTGGACCAGCTGTTGTGAGTAACTTTTTTATTAGCTCTGAAGCTGTTTGCCCAGTGTCCATTTCATGTATAGAAGCAGCAGAATAAACAGTCTGTTCCTTTGGCCATAGTCCGGACTCTAAATATAGCTCCCCCCATTATGATTCAGAAAATAGCACTGAGCAGATGCTACATTTCAAGACATTAGGACCCTGATGAAAGCGGCATAACACACACAAACACACATAAAAACCTTTCGTAGCTGGAGGCAGTTGTGGCAGAGTTTCTGTCTTATTTGGGTTTTTGTGTCATTTCTGACTTTGGGCTATTGTGTCGACTTCCTCTGCAGACTTCGCAGGGCTGAGGTGGCTCCTGCAGGACGGAGCTGAGCTGGCTGAGCATATGGCGAGAGGAAGCAGCCTGAGGAGGCCCCTCATCTTCAAACTGAGGGGAAAAAAAACATACACTGTCAACAATTTGCATTTCATCCCCATTTCGCTGAGGAGCCAAAGTGATAAAAAACATCACTCCATAACTTCAAATAGCATCCACTCAGAGCTCATTGATCAAACAGTGAGAGAATCTGCAGTTTTAGATCTTGGGCTTGGGGAGTGTGCATATGATTGCTGGAGTTTTGTTTTCATTTTGCTCTTGGAAGGACAATTTTAGTTTTGGGAACACAAGAAGAATACAGCAAGTGATTATTAATTGTGTTGTTTGTGAAGGTCCCTTATGGCAAAGCTATTTCTTGAATGGTTGTTTAGTTTGTTTGCATCACCAAAGTTTACCTTACCTTATCCCCCGTTAATGCAGAAAGCTAAAGAGCCAACCACACGGCAACCACTCAGTACATTTAGTCATGTCAACAGAAAGAAAGAAAGAAAGAAATTTCGGTTAATTTGCAATAAAACAGCTCAGAAGATCAGAGTAAAATTTCAAAGTTTTAAAGCTGACTGAAAGGGTGTAGGTAGAAGCCGAAGCTTATTTAAGCCTACTCCTTCTACAAAAACATAACTATCACAGAAATAAGATTACAACAAGAACAATGCTGATGCATTGTTGTTGTTTACGTTCATTAGAAATATATACATAATAACATAGACTTATTAACTTACATAATCCATGGTGTATTTCAAAGCCAATTGATTCTGACAGTCTTTTGAGCCTTACCACTGTTGTGCATGTTTTTATATTTTCAGAAGAAGAATATAAATTTAACCCTGTAACTGATAGACAATGATATTTGAGATTTGTGCATATCCTTGGTTTTTGAAAAATAAAAGTTCCTCTAAGATTGTATTGACTATCTCTCATCATAAACAACTTCTGGATATTTTCTGGTAATTGTCCAGTTTTAGCTTTATACATTGTTTGTATTATACCGTATTCAACTAAGTCCAAACATTTTAGGATATTGGTCAGGACAGCCATCTGGAGCTCAAACTGAGCATCAGAATGGGCAAAAAAGGTGATTTAAGAGACTTTGAGCATGGCATGGTTGTTTGTGCTGGCTGAACTGGTTTTCTTAGGGTTCCATGCACAACCGGCACACACTGCTTTAAGAAAAAGGGAGCAGACGTTGATTGGTTTGATTCATATTAGACCCAGAACACACCTTTGAATAATCAAGGCACATAGGGGTGTTTATGTCCTAACTAGGTCTTAAATAGACCAATAAGTTGGTGAAACAGTTGTGCAGCAGGTAGTGCACGTGCCTCACAGCAAGAAGGTTGCTGGTTATAGGTCGGTCCGGGGCTTTCTGTGTGGAGTTCGCATGTTCTCCCCGTGCATGAGTGGATTCTCTCTGGGCACTCCAGCTTCCTTCCACAGACCAAAACGTACTCGTTACATTGATTGGTGACTCCAAATTGCCTTTAGGTATTTGTGTGAGCGTAAATAGTTGTCTGTCTCTCTATGTGGCCCTGCGATCAGCTGGGGACCGGTTCAGGGTGTACCACGCCTCTCGCCCAATGTCAGCTGGGATAGGCTCCAGCCCCCTGTGATCCCAAAAGGGATGAGCATGAATGATGGATGGATAGACCAGCAAGCCCCAAAATGCTGTGCATTGCACTTTTAGATGTTTTCCTTTACGCTGACAAACTAGGGCCCAATACTGTTTTGGGTGAACATTTCTAACCAGCAACAAGGCCCCCAATTTAGCTCCATGGAAAGGTTGCAGACATAGTTTGTTAGGCTAGGGAGGTAAGGTTAAAGTCCAAAAGCCATTTAAAAAGTTGTACCGTATATTGAAATATAACAAAGCCAACTTAAAGCTTTAGGAACTCATAAGGAACTAATTAGCAGACAGATCTTTCAAGATGTATTTGAATGCTTAGACTTTATCTTACTTTCATCGCTGTATGTTGTGTTGTTCTTAGGCTAACAAAGCTGTCTTAAAGCCACTTAAAAATCCCTCTATAAGCAAATCCTGAAAATTCTGGACAGGGAACCACAGCAGTATCATTACTGTGATATACAGAACATAAGCTTGCACCATAAATATCATTATAAAGGCTTTAAATGTGGAGAAATCCCCTCATAAATTATTAGCTTCATCATTACTGGTTTAAGTACCAAGGAAAAACTCTAGGTTAAGTTTAACTGGAAGTAGAGTTAGAAAGGACACAGCACAACAAAGGGACATGTGGAGATATTTCTACCACAATGAAGATGGGAACTTTTAGAATCTGAAATGTCACTTTCACTTATTCATGAGCTCCCTCACTGTACTCAGCTTCACTTTCTCTGTGTCAGCTGGCACCCACAGATCACTCCTTGTGGTGAATATGCATTGTTAGGACAACCGTTAATGATTTAATACACAATCACTCACTGCAGGGGTGTGAGCGACAAAGCACTGTTTGAAAACCGAACTGGGACTGAATACAGCATTATGAGGATTGTTAGGACGAGTGGAGAGGCCCCCTGCAGTGATGGCAGGAAGCTTCAATGTGGGTAAAAATGGAGTCCTACCCCTCATTAGGAACCAGTGTCTAGGCCACCGTTCAGCAGTTGAATATGTGAGCTATTAAAAGTGAAAGCAGCAAAGTGAGAGCCGACAGGAGGGGAAGGAGATGTTGGAAAAACAGTCTACTTTTATGTCTAGCAAAGTGCGGTGGAACGGGCCCGTCTGGAGGTTTTCTGTGAGTGAATCTGGGTGGTAGCGCTGCCAAGTGTCTGACATCTGCCTAGACAGAAAGGTAGAGATCTTCTTCTGTGGTGCGGAGGAGCTGGGCATCTGACCAGCCACCTGTCCACCTCAGTATGCAGACGGCAATAAATTGGCGAGGCAAGCACTGTCGTCGGTGAGTCAAGGCTGCGTTGGAATCATACAGAAGAGATGGAAATAGACAAAGTAGCAGAGGATGAGCATTGCTGTTGAGCTAAATTAATATTCACACATAATCTCCAAAATAGATTTCTTTTGATCTCAATAAAGGACAGGGTTTTGGTTTCATAAGTCTTTTAGTTTCTGCTTGTTTGAGTGAGTATCATGTCAAAGCATTCATGTTAAACGGGGCACACATATGGATTTTCTAAATCTGAAGATATTTTTTATCTGTTAGAGACCCCACAAATGAAAATAAAAAAAATCAGGCATTGAACAGTTTTGATTGTACTATATGTGGTGTACTTCAATAATCGCAACACATTCTGTCCCACCACAGATCTAGAATCTTGTCCTCCAAGCCAGAATCTTGTGTAATCAAACATGATCTAACAAAAATGAAGAAGAAGAAACATAGCAACAACCGGAAAACACAACACGCAACATGGAAGAGGACATACGAGAAGAGGGACTGACTATTTTTGACGGAAATGTCACGAACTAAAAAAATAGAAAAGACTGTGGAAAAAATCCTGGAGACAGCGTGGACACGTTAGCTGGTCCTAAATTTCTGAGGTCCGCTGAACTTTATGTTTCAGGTCAGCCATGCCTGTTTTATTTACGTCTGCCTCCCTTTTCCTCAATCAGCTTGCTTCTTGATTGGCTACATTCTGTTCCACGTCACAATTAACGAAGTCAGGACTTGGGAGTTGTCGGCTTTCCCCACACACATGAAGATTTTTGGTCGTAAATATTGAACAAGTTTAACATTCACAATTGTCAGTCCTGACACGTTTCTGAGCAGATTATCAGGACAAATTCAGTGTTAACACACCTCAGACCACAGGATAATCTTATAAAACATAAAATAATCTGGTGATTGCCATCCTTGGTCGGGAAGGGGGAAAGTCGGGACAAAAACAGCCCGATAATCTTTATGTGTGTACCCCGCTTAGGAGTAAAGGAGGCAGATTATGTCCACTGTGATCCAACCATCCATCCATCAGTCTGAACTGCATGTCCTGGTAGGGGTCACAGGGACCACAGCAAATCCAATTTGTCACTTGAGAAGAGGTAGGGCCCAACCTGGTCTTGCTGCTAGTCAATTGCAGCAAGTGTGTCCTGGGCCTGAGGGGAAGGGTTAGGCTTAGAGAAAGTGGACAGAGAGTTAGTGCTGAGGAGTACCTGGAGACAGGTCTACCCACAGACAAGACCCCAGATGTCAATAGATAATACCACTGCCTGGAGGCATGATCAGTAGTTTTTCTGTCCATTTGCTTCCAAGATTTGGTTCCATTCTACTTCACTTGAAAATGTTTTTGTAGGCCCTTTTATGCCATCTGTTATGATAAACATGTAAATATCCTGGACTAAACTTGTGCACTGTAGTGACGAATACAGTTCATTTAGCTAACCTGGCTATTCGCATCAACATAACAGACCCCAAGTTTAAGCTTCAAAGGATGTTGAAACAATGTTGATATGGAAATATAAGAGTTTAATCATTTTTCTATGGGCTATGGTTTTACCTCTAAAAATTAACCCATGCATGTAGATGTGGTTTGGTCAAGTAGGCCGCTTTACCATCAATTAGAGGGTTGAGGGTTTGGTCCCAGCTTTGGCTGTTACACGTGAATGTGTCCTTGGGCAAGATACTTAACCACTTAAAGTCAATTTACCGTTTAGTTTGCATAACAGTCCTTGCATTGACATTTCTACATTGAACCTAGTCTTTAGCTGGATATCCTGTATGGCTTTTCTGTAATAACCCTTGGGCACACTTTGAGTATTGGTCCTAATCCCTGGTTGCTTTTCTTTCAATAGGGGTTAGTGAGTGGTTCAAAGTACTCCAAAATTCCATGCACACCTCTGCATATAAATAAATATTTGTAGTTGAAAGTAAATGCAAAAGTATTGCTGAACAAACTCATCAGCCAGAGTGTAAAGTATGAAATATGCCTCACAGCGAGTCCATCTGCTTTCCATAGCATCCTGGCTGTAGCTCCACAGTGTCCGATGAAATAACTTGACGCACGTCTCAGTTCCACTTCTAAAGCCTCTCCCTGTCTTTCCCTTCCAGCTGGCTCCTCTCTCTGTGCATCTGTGAGCCTCGGCACTTGCACGGGGAAGTGTTTGTGTTTGCTTTCAAGGCGTTTAGCTAATGCTATCGTAGCCTGGAGTGATGAAGAGAAAAAAAACAGCAGCGAATGCCTCTCCATATGGGTGCATAACTAGTGTCTTGGCTTGGCTGAGGTCTGCTGCCTCTCAGCCTGCCCAGTCATGGCCTCCAGTTATATTGTTATGCCCCCACGCAGGCCACAGCTGAAGCTCATGGCATTATGTTTTTATAGTTTTATATCTATTTGTGCCGTTCATGTGAAGGCAAAATCTCCATTATTGTTGGAAGAATTTTCTTCAGACTTGGCACACATATCCACCCTTGCTCAGGGATAACTGATTAGATTCAAGAGGTTGAAGGTCAAAGTCATTGTGCCTTTTGTTCATCCATTTTGATGAGCATCTCAAGCATAATAACAGGGATTTTCTTCAAATTTTTCAGAGAAGTTCACTCTTAGGGGACTTTTGTGAAGCTTGTCCACTCTGACCTAAAGATGAAGCCAGGATGTCATAGGTCATAGGTCAAGTACACTGTAATTCTAGTTAATTTCTTGCTAGTAAACAAAACATCACATCCATTCCCCTGAACAACAAGTATAATCAATGATGAACTGATTTGATTTTGGACCTCAAAGGCCAAGGATCAATTGGCCTCACAATCACCCTTGCTTGTGAATTTGAGTTTCTCAAGAAAGCTGTATATTACGTCCTTAGACTTTGCTTAAATGTCCTCTCCAACTAAAGGACAGAATAATTCAAATTTGGGGTTTAAAGGTCAAGGAAATGGATGCTGACATTCATCCTTTGCCTTCTACACCATCTCAAGAACATTTGTTTGGATTTTTGTCAGAATCTGTCAATTAGTCCTTCCTGACTGAGTAATGAAGTGATTGGATTTTAGGGGTCATAGGTAATAGTCAACAAGCCTCATGATCATCTGCTTGTTAACAGAAAATCTTTATTTTTTCTTTATTTAGGGATTTTGTTTCAAGTTTGGATAAAAGTTTATAATCTGAACAAAAAAATATCGGATACGGTTTTGGAAGTCATAGGTCAAAGTCAAGAATATGGAGCCTTGTGTTCATTCTTTGCTTTTGGACAAAGTCACTGCAAAAATCTTGACAACATTTCATTAAAATTTCTTAACATTCACACAAATATCAACTCTGATGCACGGAAAGACTTGAGAAATTCGGGAGGTCATAGGTCGCAGACCAAGCTCCTCGATCCCCTTGTCTTTGAACTTATCTTTTCATGAGCACTTTGAGGAATTTTCTTTAACCTTGGCTCTGATGCCCATTCTGATTTATCAGACTTTTAATAAAGATGAAGGCCATTGTGCGTCATACTCACCCCTTGCTTTTGGGCAGAATTTTTTAAAAAGGAATTTTGTCAAACTTCACACATTTGCCCACTCAGACTCAAGGATAAACTAAGTATATTCTTGGATGTCAAAGGTCGGAGGTTTTTGGATTTTTTTTTTCAACCTTTGCTTGTTAACTCAATATATGAAAGATACTTTGAGGGACTTACTTCAGACTTTTCGCAAGTGACCAAAAGTGATCCAAAAGTGACTCAAGGCTAAATAGATTCGATTTTTGAGGTTAAAGGTCATGACTATTATGCTTTATGTTCCTCCCTTGCTTCAGAATGAAAAGCCTTGAGAATACTTTGTGGAAATTTAAGGAGAGTTTGTCAAGCTTTACGCAAATGTCCTCCCAAAATCTATGTTTCCATGTTTCTCCCTTGCTTGTGAACGTGATATCTCAAGAACACTTTGTGGGATTTCTCCCAAATTTTCCACAAATGTCCATCCTGATTCTTGTATGAACTTATAAGATTCTGAATGTCATAGCTTGAGGTTGTTGGGCCTCATGTTCATCAATTGCCAATAGCATTTCTGAAACCCCCAGTACTCTAAACTGTATTTTCCCCTGCACTTCTTCTTCTTCATCATCATCACTTTTAATCTCCTTGTGCACCTTGTGGAGGTACAACATCTTAAAACCACCAGGCAGTCCCTCCAGTTTTTACTTTTAATGGAGCTCATCTGGTATTAAATCAGAGAAACGATAAAACTGAAGTCATTTTAATGAATTCCAGTTTCGTAGTAATACTCATGGGACTGCGGGAGCTGAATTATGAAAGGGTTCTTCTCTGGCACCCTCTCTTAGGGTTGAATTCCCATGCTTAGTGTGATATAATCAAACAGGTAAAAGCTTTAGGAACAGTTTGAAGTCCTTGTGGCTGATTCCTATAGGGTTATCTTTCGCTTTAACTGAATATCTGAGAAAATGTACCCCAACAGATGCAGCTCTTATCTAACTTATTGTGTGTATAGTTAAGATTGTCCTGATTGTATTTTCTCTGTTCCACTTCAATCCCCCCTTGCAGCAAAGCAAACAAATGGCGATTTCATTGGGTAACTTTGTGCTCTTAGTGCCAGGGCATACTCTGGAACATAACAAGATTTTTTAAATAAGCACTGTCAGACTTTGCCCTTTTATTATATCCTATTAAAGCGTGTGCCACCAGCTCTGGGCATTCAGAACAAACTGTGCTTGCATAGACACTGCACTGTGATTAAACAAATGAACCATTTTCATTTACCAACCAATAAAACTGCTAAAAGAAGTCCACCTGCTCCAAACATGTGTCCCCTGGCATCAGCAGTTATTAATCTGTAAGCAAGTATGTTAGTGAAACTGAAATGAAGCTGTGTTTACTCAATTTTGCCAATCATTAAGCTAAATTTGGCATTTCTACCACTGCAAACTGAAAGACTCTAACAGCTGTGGCATATTATTGAGTTTCGCCAAATGAGAATTTCCCACTTAACGCCCAAACAGAGCACCATGGGCCTTTGTTACCACCCACCATCTGTAAATCAAGAATTCATTGGTGTCCTCTGCTTGTTTTGGTCTTCCAGCACCAGAGGAAAATATATCCATGTCTTCTTGGTTTTGACTGTATTTCACCCAGCACTCATTCACACCATGTTCCTCCTGTCTCTAACTGGGCAGGCAAAATGCACTTGGCTTCTGGAGGCTTGTTAGTTGGGAGGGTATCAGCCCAAAGCACCAGAGGATGGAGGACTGACACAGAGACCTGGATGTGAAAACAGAATAAAAGTTCAATGTGATGTTTCAGGTGGAATCACATGTGCTGGACTCAACAAGTACTAATTGAAATTATACTTTAGAAAGTAAACAAGTGTGGTGAGTTACGGAAACCTTGCATCCCAGTACAGACTCTATGCTGTTTTAAACCAATACTTTAGTATCAGTAATATGGACAACATGGCTCTATCTCTGTCAGTTGTACAAAAATGAAGACAAAACCTCATTAGCAGGTGCTGCAATGTTACAGTTATAAACATTTGTTGGAGCCAAGACATGACAGAAAGGAGCTAGCTCTTGAGACCAATAAGCTAATGTGACACCATGTTAGCTTTCTTAAATACACATATAACTTATTGGTAAAAATGTGATGATCCTTGAAGTTGGTATAGTCCACAAAACAATATATTTTAAAGTGGGTTTAGGGCAGAAACTTGCAAACCAGAATCTTGCTGCTTTCCTCTTGCATGGTGGAAGGATATGTGGCCCACAAACATACACAAAACAGTCACAAACATACAGGCTTTGTCAAGAAAAAAAAATACTGTGAAGAATATACTGAAGCATCTAGACAGGCCAATGCATATTTTTTTTTTTTTGTGTAGTACTCCCCTAAAAGTAATTATGAGGTTTTGGTGGCACCAGTGACTGCTAGCCTAGCATCAGTACTTGGATATTTTGCTTCAGGAGCAGAGCTGGCCAGTTGTTTGATTGGCAATTATATTTACAAGTGCCATAGGTCTTGAACAACCCCACATCCAAAAATACAGAACCATCAGTTTAACTTATAACCTTTCACTGTGCCTCTAAACACACAAAACACACAGGACACTGTTAACATATCTTGATGCTCAGAGTAAAGTATATTTTATCGAAGCATTCCCACAACATGAGAAGTAACATACTGGACACTATTACAGTAATACATTATTAGATATCAAAATCATCGAATTGTTACTCATTTTACCTCTCTTAAACCATAATCCCTGATGCTTGTGTAGTAACACAAGAAAGCCTGAATCAATACCAGTCCAGATGGACTGATGGTTTTGCTCCAAAGTCCAGAAGTGTTCTCCAGTTAAATGAATTGAAGTCACATCATATGTTCTAAGCCCCATTAACACACTAATGGTTTGACCAACTTTTGCCTATGTAGAGGGAAAGGTTGAGCCTTGTTCAGCTAATTTGTCAAGTACATTGGAAAATGTAAGCATTATGACAATTTTCAGATGTTTAATCCAACATGCTTTTAAATGCCTGAGTAACAGCTATGTTCATCTCTGAATGCTAACAATGGAATCTGCCTGCCCGTATTTCAATGTATATTAGCTCTGTTGGGTTCTGCTCCCTCCTCAGTAGCAGACTCCTGTTGTACTACTTGAGGTGCCCATTTAGGGGACAACCAGATTTCATTCTCTACACACTGATTGGCAATTAAAGTCCAGCAACACCAAGCTAAGATAGGCCAAAATTCCCCCAAGTTGAGCGCACAACCTATACCTTGCATCTACACTGGCGAATGGTTGAAATCCATCTAAGATTGTAAGGGAATGTCGTACTCCAACAAAGCAACATTTCTCTCAGCTTTAGATACATCGACCTGCATTGAACACAGCAAATTGACCGTGGGAACATACTTTCACTGTATGTTTGATGATTACTCACTGTTGGTAATTGTCATCTTATATACCTTGATGTGTGAATGGGCCTTTAACAACCCAAACCCAAATAGCATCCAGATTAAAATTCCCTTGGGCCAGTGTGAGGGCTGGGCAGAAAAATAACAATTCTATTAGGTGGAAAATAGGAAAGATATAAGCCACTATAAGCCAAGACAATTTGGGCCCTATGCTGATAACTCTATGATGCTGTACAGTTTCCAACACTGTGGACTTTACTGTGTTATTTAGAGAAAATAATCCCACTGTTTACAACTTAGGTATTCACTTTCTTTGCCAAAAACTACTTTGAGTTAAGAGAGAATGTTTGGTCTTTTATATTTCAGGTCAGGCTAATCCTAAATAGCTGGGAGAAAGTAAGAATCCACAACAAACAAAAGTTCAGGTCTCAGGAGGTTATTGAGCTTCAGGGTGAAATATATAACAGTTAAAGTCTCTCTGAGAGTTGAGGCTTTAAATTTCTTTTTAAAATAAAACCAAACTATGGGTTTCCTACAGAGATACAAGTGAATTTTTATTACTTAGATATTTGTGTGCCCTGTCATACCATGTAAACAAAGAAAAATAATCACTTTGTTGGGTTAAAGCAGTTTCAGTGTGCAGCATATCAAGTTAAAAGAGGCTGGCATGTTTCAGTAGCAAGGAAGACACTCAGATCTGACCATTAATATCGTATTCTCTCATGTGATGTCATATTTGGAGGTTCTATAAAGAGATGAAACATCTAGGCAACAACAGTTTTGCATGTTTAATGTTTTCTAAGTAACAACAGCCACCTTTACTACACCTGGACACTCAATTTTTTCATTAATGAAGCATTAAGGCAGATTTATGAACCCTTTCACACCGCACCTGTGCAACTCCATATTGTGCATCAAGTAGAAGAGGCACTGAGTGACACCTCCAACATCCATCTCATTCTCTTCGACTCTTCGGTCTTAGATAGAATACATTAATGTAACGTGATTTTATACAGTGCACCTATAGACGTCAGAGAAGTGCTGCTATATCTGCCACCCGGGGAGTCCCTGCACCCATCACTTCCCGTCACAGTGTTCCATTGCCACATTAGTGATTTCATACATATGCTAAGCTCTCCCTCTGGATTAGGCTGTTCCTCCCTTTGGAGAGCTGGAGCAGACGCCCAAGGGAGTGAAGTGAACAATTAGATACCTCTTAAAGTACCCACAGAACAGCTAGCCAAGTGCCATTTGAATTGATACTGAATAGGTTTCCTTTCAATGCTAGGGAGGGACTTGTCTTGGATAACTGATGGACATTGTTGCCTTCAAAAAGGCTAGAGTGGAGCAGTAATTATGTGAAAGTACTTGTCATTGAATTAATGTAGTATTGGAGAAGGTTTATTATTTTATTTAAGTAAAAAAAATCTTTGTGCTGAATGTTGGGTTCAGGAGAAAAACAGAGAAAGGGGATTAAAAAAATCAGATTGTTGAAAAGTAGTCAATGCTAACTGACTAGCTTATAAGTATTTTGTTGTCTATGAATTAGCTGTAGCTTGTCAGCAAACAATTGAGTTCAGTAAAACCTAGAGAAGAGCAGGAAATGGGCAAAAAATAATCTAATTGGTGAACATATGACAGATGCTAACTTCTAGCTTGTTTTATATTTTCAAATCTGACTAGTCTCATTTAGAGGAAAAGGACAGAGAAAATAGGTATGCTGAAAAATAACTACAATGACAGGGGTGCTAAAATGCTAGCAAGTTCATTTGTTTGGAACCTGCTGGCTAGTTATATGATAAAGGGTAAAATTTGTAAAAATATGCTAATCCTGAGCAGAATGTTGGGCCAATCAATCAAATAAAGAGTAAGTTAAGTTGCAAGCTAGTTTATTTATCATTTGAGGAAACAGGGAAGCAGTGAACAGGCAAAAATTTTTTGGATCTTTTCCTAGTAGTTAATGCTTACCAGCTGGCTCAATTGCATTTTATAACTACTTGGATTTTTTTTAAGCTAGCAACACAAACAATAGAACTATTAGTAAATTCAGAAGAAAAGCATGGAAAATGGCTTAAAAATCCAGATTGTTCAAAAGCAGTTAATACTAACTGACGAGTTTAGCTTTTGGTTTTTAATCTGAGTTCAGTCAAACCTAGAGAAATGCAGGGAAAAGGCAATCAAAATCTAATTGGTGAACATATGTTGGGTGCTAACTTGCTAGCTATTTTGCTGTTTTTCAAACCTTTTTCATGTACAGAGAGAGAAGGCACACTGAAAAAGAAATTACAATGACCTGGGTTAAGGTGACCAGATTTCTGAAATGAAATCCGGGGACATTTTCAGCTCGGCGATAAAAATGAATTAAAAGTCAACAAGATGAAATGCAGAAAATGGGACAATTACAGTTTCACTTCTTTTTATATGTTTGTTCAAACTTAAATGTGTGTGTGTGTGTGTGTGTGTGTGAATTCTTCCCTGCTAGTTAGTTTGCTTGTTTGTAACCTGTTAGCTAGCACTATCATGATGGAGAGATAGTGTTCGATTGGAAGAAAGAAGCAGCAGTTACAGCTGCAGAGATTCAAACTCGGCATTTTTATGAATATGTCTGTGAAGTTACAAATATTAACCTGCTTTTTGGCGCATAACCCTCAACAATACACCTGTTGAATGGTACATCTACCCACTATTGGCAATTGGCAGATGTTCATTTTGGACCATGCTTGGAAGTGAACTTGATATTTCAAGTATTCTTTAAGGGATTTTAGTCAAACTTTGCACAAATGTCCTCTCTGACTTGATATTGAACTGATTTCATATGAGAGGTAAAAGGTCAAAGGACAAGTGACCCTCCACTGTAGATTCACAAAAATGTAGCATCACTAAGGCACAAAACTCTCATGCAGCAGATCTAGTTTCCTCCTCTTTATTTAAAAAAAGCATCCTTACACGACTATGTGGATCCATATCCAGGCGTTCTGTGGTAAGTCTCTGTTTGAAGCTGAATGCTTTGATGCTCTCCTCTGTACAGTACAGCAGGAGGTAATTCACAGCTCATGAAACCGATTGACTCACCAGGAATGAGCCCGTTTACATCCACACATCCTAACGCATCTTCCCCAAGCTGTCAGACTTCCTGCTGATCAATAGCCACACTCAAGTGTCCTCACAGGAGAGCGCAGAGAGAGGATGGAGAAATACATCAACACATAATACACCGCATTTATTTATATTCCCAGCATGTGTGCCCTTTTCTTTATTCCCTCTGTAAACACTGCTGTTGATGGCACCGGTGATAAAACAAGATGTCAGCTCTTGTTGTCTGCCTTTACTCATCACCGTGGCTCTTTTAGCCTCACACCGTGCGGACGCTGAAGCAGCAGACGTCGAGTGCCACTTAAGAGTTGAGCTTTCCTCCCTACAGCTTGATAAATCCTGACCGGAACAGTGTTTTCAAGAGGGCCGCAAAGGTGGCGTCAGCGGCGGACAAGAGATGGCAATAATGTGAAATTGGGAGCGTGTACTTCAAAGAGGAAGGAATGGATTCAATCAGGGTTGCTTTCGCTGATCAACTGGAAACAAATGAGAGCTTGGATTTAAGCATGATGTAAGAAAAGTCAGATTTCCTCACAGTCTTGCATTAAGCAAGAAGAAAAAAGACGAAGAAAGTGCTATGAAACTCTTTTGTCCAAAAACAACTAATTAGAAGTGGAGAGTAATGTTTCACTGAACCTTGATTCATTTTTAATGTGTCCTGTCCTGAATGTAAAACCCTCTCCTCGCCGTTATCCTTGCAGTAATCACTTCATAGCTCTGGGCCATGGCTACTCCAGCCAGAGGGTTTTTTCTCATAATTTACCCCTTGTCACTCTGTATTTCTGTATTTTCCCCTGACCTTGAGTCAAGGTAAGCTCTCTATAATATCACAGCCTAAGCTTGCTAATACTCTGCAGTTTGACCTTGCTCTTGTTGGATCGCTCCGTTTCTGACTGGTAATGGTTATTGTTTGGAAGTCATGACCCTCGATTTAGCTCGGCCGTTTTCACCCGAGCATGAGAGTGAAGTTGACAAACAGCCACGCCTGTAAGTGGTTTTCATTCTGACCTTAGACCTCACTGTATAAATTGGACTTAATGTATAGCTGAGGTTCAGGTTTTCCCCACAGATATGTATTTCTGAGAAGCATTCTCAAAAATGAATATTATTTACTGCCATGTAGCTCCTGGGATAAGAATGTGAAAAATATTGACAGCAATTGCCCTTAAAAGTGCAACCTAGTGCATGACTTTGATTTAAAATCAAGGCAACTTTACTAGGTACAACTGTTCAACTGTTTGTTAATGCTAAAACTAATTAGCCAGTCATAGCAGTGTAAGTAAGTATGTAGATATGGTCGAGACAACCAGCTGGAGTCCAGACAAAGCATCAGAATGGAGGAGAAAGGTGATTTTTTAACATGGCATGGTTGTAAGTCCTAGACTGGCTGGTCTGAGTATTTCAGAACTGCCGATCTACTTGGATATTTATGAACAGCTATCTCTATTCAGTAAAACATAGAGAGAAGCAGGGAAAAGGGAAACAAAATTTAATTGGTGGACATATGTTGGATGCTAACTTGCTAGCTAGTTTGTTTGTTTGTTTTCCAAATCTTTTCTCATGTACAGAGAGAGAAGGCACACTGAAAACATAATTATCATGACCTGGGTGCTAACATGCTAACTAGTTTGTGTTGCTAAACCTGAGGGAAATGGCTAGAAATGGCTAGAAGTTGTTCATTCAGTGGAAAACAAGGAATGGAGTTAAAAAAGAAAATCCAAATTGCCCTTAAAAGTACTTCCTACTGCATTAATTTGATTTAAACTTAAGGCAACTTTATTAGGTACAACTATTCACAACTTGTTAATGCAAAAAACTAATTAGCCAGTTACCTGGCAGTGTAATTAAGCATGTAGATATGGTCACGATGACCAGTTGGGGTCCAAACAAACCATCAGAATGGAGGAGAAAGGTGATTTTGAACTACTGGGACATGCATGAACAGTTATCTCTAGGGCTTACAGAGAATGTTCGGAGAAGAGGAAATATCCAATGAGTGGCAGTTCTCTGGTGAAATGTCAAAGGTCAGAGAGTAATGGCCAGTCATGGTCTACTTGCCTTGCTTACTATCATCAGGACCAGGTCCTGGATTTGCATTTGAAATGGATGGATGGAAAGAAGTCCAACTAGGAGGAGACCATTGGGTACTCCTAGAACAAGCTTTGATTCAACAAACATCTCTTGAGGCCAAGGGGTGATCGTATCCCCGGGGTGAGGCAAGAAAACACTACAAAGAAAAGGTAAATCTAAGTTTACTTTCTTTTCCTGCCACTACAAAGACCTGGCCTCGGGCCATCATAAGGAGATGGATGGATTGCCATGTCAAAGTTGAAGGAGACCCTTGTGTAGACCCAAAACTGACCTGGATCACAAATATATCCATCTGTCCTTAAAATGGTTGGTAAGCCCCCAGGTGAAGCTAGACCTTCCTTGAAAGGGGTTGTCAGAGTCTTTTTGCTTATTGTGCTGCCACCAAGACCTGGCCCTAATTAAGCAAAAAGAAAATAATAGATAAGTGATAAGATAACTGTGAGAAAACCCCAGAGTGGACCTAGATCTAGCATGGATTATATATGCATCCATGCTTGCCTGGGAATGCTTGGTATCCCTAAAGTGGAGCTTGAAGGGGGACGTCAGGGTTTACTTGCTTGGCCTGCTGCCATCAGGACCTGGCCCCAGATTAGCTTCGGGAAATGGGTGGAAAGATGGTTGGAGACATGGATATGGGGGGAAACCCTCAGATAGATCTAGAACTCTCATAGATTATACATATAGCCCTTCTGGTCTAGGAATGGGTGGTATCCAATTAAGTGGAGCAAGAAAATCTGGTCCAGGTTAAACATAAGAACTCTATGTAGCAGGAACTTACTTGTGGGGAAGGGGGGCATCTGTGCCAACTTTCTTAGCCTGCTGCCATGAGGCCTGTCCCCCAGATAGGCGTGAGGAACTGGATTGATGGGTTGGCACGTCCAACTAGGAGAATACTCTGGATAAACTTAGATCCAGATCACATTGTATATGCATCCCTCTTGGCCTGGGAATGCTTGGTACCCCTAGAAAGAGCAGGAGGATGTAACTGAGTAGGGGTCAACTCACTTGGCTTGTTGCAAAGACTTGGATGGAAGGAAGGAAGTGGGTAATACTTGAATCTGGTCCCACAACATTAACAACTAGTCTTTAAAGGTGTAGTGTGTAGAAGTTGGCAGCATTTCGGCAAACAGAAACCGTGAAAATAAGATATAATGTTTCTATTTGTATGTAAAGTCCGTCGAAGTAGGTGTACAATCATCCCCATAAAACTTTCGTTTTCTTTTTATTAAGAAAAAGCTTTCTATATTTATGTACCGCGGGTCTCTCCTTTGTGGAGGTTGACATAACGATCCGCCATGTTGTCTACTGGTGGGTTTTGGGGACAAAAAGAGCATAATGCGATTTTTGAATACGAGTCTGGCCACCAGTCCTGAAATCTGCCTGGATGCATGCGAAGAAGAAGAAGAAGAGAGAGAGCGGGCATTACAAGAGAAGAAGACAGCGCCGTGTTTGTTGAAGAGAAAACGATAGCGTGTTGCTGCTTTGTACTGAAGGATTCAAATTGCCCTGTTCATGATCCTTTTTGGTCTTGACCGGCTCTCGTTGCTTGGTTATGTGATGTTTTAGTAACGGACGGGCTCATTCCAAAATCTGAACGCTAGATGTCGCTAAAATGCCAATTTCTACACACTGCACCTGTAAACTTTTGGGTATCAAATAATTCTACTGGTTCCCAAACAGTATGTTAGCGTTATCATTGTGCTAACGGTAGCGAGGGGATGCTTATTTTTTCATGGGTTACTATTATGGACTAGAGTATCATTTTAATGCTGATAAATTTACGTGGTTTGGTTCCAGTCTTGCTGAAGCTGACAAGAAAATTATCGAGGCTACAGCTCCGTCATACTGTGACCCATAATGGAGTCTTTTGAACCCCCTTTTAGGCTTGTTTATGCATTATTTAAGTCTGTGTGTGATACAGTGACCTACTATGGAACAAGCTATTTTTAACACCAATTACCACCTCCCCTCTTCCCAGGAGAGGGAGGAAGAATGGGGGGCATGAAAGAGGGAGAGAGAGGTTTTCATTAGAGGTGGAAAGCCATGTTTTATTGTGCTCTACTGTACCACGCAGGGACCTCCTACCCCTTCAACCTTTCCTCCCCCTCTCATGATCAGCAGACAATATCTCCGCTGTGTTAGAGTGTAGGAGGTGGCGTCCCCCCCCACCCCTCCGCATTTCTCCTCCTTCGTGGTTCAATTAGAGAAGTGTGTCAGGCTCCGGCATGCTTCACATCACCACACACACACATCCACCACACGCCATCCAGATAACCGAGACAATTTATGTCCCGATATAGCTACTCCACGGTCACAGGTTCCCAGCCAACCGCGTAAAGAGCTTCACACACCTCAAGTCTTCAATTAGCAACAAGTTCAGTCCAAGTGGTCATCATTACTTCTTCCTGATATGGCGAGGAGGGGGAGTCTCATGGGAACAACAGGAAACGAAGGAGCTGAATGTCTATTTAAAGAGCAATGACCTCCTGACTACACTACCAAAGGTTTCATGTATGCAGTAAAATCTAAAGACAATAGTGTGGTCCTACAATTCCAATGAAGTTGGGACGATTCACAATCCTATTTCATCTATAATCAAATTGGATACACCACAAAGACAAAATATTAACTGTTCAGACTGATAAACTTTATATGCCTGCAATAAGTTCCAAAAAAGCTGGGACAGGGGCAACAAAAGACTGGAAAAGTTGAAGAATGCTCGAGCAGCTTCTGATTGGAACATCCCATAGGTGAACATGGTTAATTAGAAACAGGTGAGTGTTGTGATTGGTTATAAAAGGAGCATCCATAAAAGGCCCAGTCATTTACATGCAAGAAAGGGGCGAGGTTCACCACATTGTGAACAACTGTGTGAGCAAATAGTCCAACAGGTAACAATTGCAAGGACTTTAGGGATTTCATCATTTAAAAAAGCTTGAGATTCTCCAAAAAAAAGTCATACGCGCCTTAACATGGTCCGAGTTTAACGCTCCCACCGAAAAGATTTTCCACCGTTATAATCTTCTGAGGCTTAGTGAGTACAACTACTTTCAGAATGCTTGTGTAATGTACCAGACTGTCTACAAACTAAACCATAAACTATGTGATCTCATCCCAATCTATGCCCCCAGGCACACCTATACCATCAGGAATAAAAATCTAATCACTGGAAAATAACGAAGGCTAAAATGTACAAGCTTTAGCATTGTGTGCAGAGGACCACAGATTTGGAATGAGCTTGATGAAATACTAATAATGTCACATTCCATCTCCAACTTCAAGAAAAAAACAAAAAACTCAACTTTTAGCAAAGTATGTTTAATGTGCTGATTAATCATTATATTAAAACCTGTATCTTATTACATCTATTAATTTCTCTTGGTTAACATTGCTACTGTACTTTGTATCAAATCCAATGTAACCAGAATACTGAGATTGTTTATTGTTTATTGTGTGTCTATTATCTATTTGTATGTTGTCCATATTATAAGGGTATCTGGCCAATATCCTATATTCCCCCTATTAAAAGCTTTTAATGGCTTCCTTGGGGTGACCCTTTTCACACATCCGATTGTGAAATAAAATTTAAAAAAATAATAAAAAATAATAAGAAACAGTCCATAATATCATCAAAAGATCCATAGAATCCAGAGAAATCTCTGCATGTAAGCAGCAAAGCCAAAAGCCAACATTGAATGCCCATGACCTTTGATTCCAAAGGTAGCACAGCATAAAAAAAATCAACACCATTCTGTGAAGTATTTTACAGCATAACCTAATGCAAGTTCAAACTCTACCATGCAAAGCCAAAGCCATGTATCAGCAACACCCAGAAACACCTGGACTGATGGAAAAGTGGAAAAGTCTGCTGTGGTCTGAGTTGAAATTTCAAATTGTGTTTGGAAATCATGGATGTGGTGTCCTCTGAGCTGAAGAGAAAAAGGACCATCCAGATTGCTTATTAGTTCAAAGTTCAAAGTCAGCATCTGTGATGATATGGGGGTGTGTTCGTGCCCATGGCATGGGTTACTTGCACATCTGTGAAGGCACCGTTAATGCTGTAAGGTACGTAGAGGTCTTGGAGCAACATATGCTACAAGCTACTAGACTGACCTGTCCACAGTCCAGACCTGTTTCCCAATGAAATTGTGTGGCGCATTACGAAGCGCAAAACACGACCACAGAGACCCCAGACTGTTGAGCAACTGAAGTCACACGTCAAGCAAGATGGGGAAAGAACGTCATCTTTAAAGTTTCAAAAATTAGTGTTTCATATCTTGTCTTTGTAGTACATTGAATTGATTATAGGTCAAAGGATTTGAAATCTTTGTCAAAGGGTTTAGGTTGTGAGAGGTGTAGTCAGATATTTACCTCTGCCAAGGAGGTTATGGTTTTGCTGGCGTATATTTGTCTGCAAGATTAAGCAAAAACAACTGGATGGATGTTGCTGATATTTTCAGGAGATGTCAGTAATGGCCCAACATAAAAAAAAAAGATTCGATTATGGTGGTGATCCAGATAACCACCATCAGCGAACAGTCGTTTTTGCTCAATAGCTGTCTATCTAATAATGATATCAACATTAAGTGCTAGGTGTTGGTTTTTCAGGGTCAAGGAATCATATTGTGATGGTAACTTTATCATGGAACTATTGCTTATACATGTAACAGCAATATGTGAGCTACCTTGACGGAGGTTTGCGCTCTCCAAGTGCTTTCTAGTTATAACAGAAATCCAAATATGAAGCCCAGGTGAAAAAAATCAATTAGTAAGTCGCTTTTTAAGTATTTGGATATTTTTTCCCTTCAGGGATAAAAAGTTCCCAAGAAAAGTTTAACTGAGGTGATTGTAATTTGCCTCTAGTTGTTCATCTGCGGGCTAAGCTCAAGGGGTCTCAAGAATCTATGAAATAGCTAAATTGGCTTCATTTTGAATGAGGCTTTGTAACAGCTCTGAATGATAATATAATTATGAAAATCCGTGGATGCATCGAGAGACTCAGGTCGCATATCAAAGATTTGAAGCAGCATTTCATGCAGTTTAAGTCCCCCAACCTTCTGCTCCTTTTGATGACACAACACATCCAGTGTTCATCAGGGAGACACCAGATGATAAGGATTAGGAGATGATTACGACTCAGAGTGGGGCTGGGGGCTCTTATCAGTCAAATTAGTGCAATAATGGCGTCAAGGTCAGGTCTCTATGCTTTTTACAAGATGGCTCACGCTTTTCACACCCTCACAAGCTCCATATTAATGTGAGAGGAGCGAGATGGTGTCACAGCATCTGCAGAGATTCCTGTTCCTCTCTAGATGTAATGATTCAATAATAGTTGCACCTATTTTTCTAAGAGTTTTTATTTGAACAAAGTTCCCTTGCTCTATATGTTTATTCCAGTAATGGTATGTCTTGTCCTTGCATTTTAGGCTTTCATTCTCAAAGTTGAAGTTTCACAATTATACCAAGGTTGCTTCCTCTTGTAACATTTTTACTTCAGTATTTATTTATCAGAAAAGCCTTGCTAACTGATTCTATCAGGTGAAAATTTTAAGAGGGATCCATTCATCCAGAAGTCATTCATAAATAATGAAGATGGATTTCACACTGATGCAATGAAACTGAATAGTTTTGTCTAGAATTCTATTTGGAGCCAACGTCAAGGTGCACATATCTTATATAAAAGAAAAAAAAGTCATTTGGAAATGGAGCCAGGCAAGCAATGCATGGGCAACTTTGACCAAACTTTTTGACAAAGCAGACATGTTGGTGTATTTATTCTTGACAGTTAAAGAGTTATTTTGACCTTCATTTTAATTTAAGAACATTTTTAAGGACATTTTTTTGGTATTGTGTCACAAAATTAGCACTCTGTTAAAGTGGTCATATTTTGAATTAACTTAGGTTCAATTAATCAGTTTTATTGACTGCTAAAGTATGTTGACAATCCCCAATGTTCAAAAACCTTCTAGTTTTCACATATTGAGTACCCTGATCCACCTCTGCTCCCACTCTGCCTAAGGCTTTCTGCTGGAGCTCCTGGGAATCAGCACAAGCTGTCGCTGTATCTGCGATGGACTTTGTTGTCTCACCCTTTGGTTCTTTAAAGGTGTGGCAAGGCCCACTGGTGTGTCTTTGGAATTTGTACAATCGTAACTTACAACTATACACAACCAGTGAATGAGTTTTTAATAAACCAAACCATTTTTGTGTATGTTTATTAATTATACAGCTGAAAATTTGGTTTTGAGACGAAAAAAATTTAAGGGTTGTACAATTATAAGATTTGTATTAAGTGTAAGGAATTATTTCTTATATGCTATTATTCTGAATTTGTATCCTGTTGAGTAATTGAATTACTGATTGCTATCAAAGTTTTAAACAAATTCCTCATGAAATAAATATTACAAGACTAAATAGATTGTCATTCAAATTTTTGCTGCTATTACTAGATAGAAATACACTAAAAGGTACAGCTACATGTATAAACAAGCTTTTTTCTTATTAGTGTAAACATGGTGTGCCTTTTTTTAAATTTCTTGCCTAGAAATCCACTTGGATATTGGATTTTGGCATGCTTATAAACCCCTTAGTTTCAGCCCTTCTCAAAACAGGCTGTTTTAGTACAAATCCTTATGGTCTGTGTTGCACCACAACCCTTTCAAGAAGTGGATGAAGCTTCAGCTCTCAAGCCCTGTGCTCTTATGTTTACTTTGGCTGTGAATCCAAATTCATATCCAAACATGGTTCTTTAAATGAAGCTGTGGGCTGAACCTGGCTTAAAGAGTATTTCCAATCTGATCTCATTATTGGACATTTTTGAATGGACTGTTTGAGAACATATTTTCTGGAAGATGAAGCAAGAAACAGAGGGAAAGGAGGAATTTATCTTCGGTAAGGGGGCTGCAGACAAGTCATGGACATGTATTTCTGCACAAGAACTAATAAAAATTGCGTTTTGTACAACATTGGGCCTTTAAGATCATGTTTCTAACCCAGCATTCACCCTTCTTAAAGCTCTACTTTGGCTTCAGGCTATTGAAGCTCCTTATTTTGTTTGGTGCAAGACAGATATCGTACAGTGGGTTTAATCTAATTGCATGTCCATCTCGACCCTCCCTTTTAACTTAAAAACACATCATAAATATTTCTCAACTGTGATGAATATATCCCTTGATGACACTTTGAAAGCTCCTCTCTATGTACCCAACAGCCTGACTCCTGCCCTTTCCCTGCCTCATCACTTATTCTCCTCATTACTGACAGATTCGCCAGTGTGACCCAAAGTGGCGAAGCGTATATTTGTCAGCAGTTGTCTTATTAGAGCAGAGCGCTGGATCTCTCGGTGTGAAGGGAAAACATCTCTATAAGCTGTTTGGAGTCCCATCTCATATATTTTGTATGTGTTTATATGTTACACATGCATACATACATTTTTACTGTTCAGATTTTCAATTATAGCCACTACCTGCCTGCCTGTCCCACACTGAGGATAAAATGAGGCCGACTGACAGGTGCGGGTGGATATTATGCTTGTGGAGCGACCGCGGCCTGCAGGAGAAAGAGCCGAAGAGGGAGGCAGGGAGATATTAAGGGGAGAATAAAATGATGGTGACAGCAGAAAATGGCAGCAGCGCTCCAACATGGTGCTTATGGATTTATTTGCAGTGCGCAACTCGCTGAGGGGAGATAGAGAGATGTGTCACTGGGAGTCTCCGGGTGACATTTTGTTATCAGTCTCTCTAGTTGGGTTTCACTCATGCAAGATCAACTTTAATGACATAATAATCACTATTTTATGCATCAAGAGTGATGATGCATTACATGTACATTTTAGTCATGTCATTTTCTGTAGTTTTCTAAAGAACAGATCATTCCACGAAGACTTTAGCACCTTCAGTTTAAACTTTTTTTTTTTCTTCTTTTTTTTTTTAACCAAAGAAAACTTCAATTTAACCAAATGGCCATTTTCTTCAAAACAAGTCATTTTCTCAGAAGAACTTTTCCTCTAATTGGATCCAATCTGGAAATCTGGTTTGGTAAACAGAAGCCAATTTTAAAGTGACTCTTTAACCAAGTAACTTGGAACTGAGCTCAAAATCCCTTCATTGCTTTGCCAAATTGCAAACCGAATGAGAGTATTAGTGAGAATTCACCACAGGCTGCATGCCCAAGGTTGCACATAAGAGGGTGGAAAAGGGTGAAGTTTTCTGGCTCACAGAGGTTTTGAAAGGGCCCATGAGGGTCAGCCAAGACATGGTCTATCCTGTACAGAGTGGTGAAAGGATATCGTATTTTTGTAGGCCAACCCGCATCAAACCGGCTCCCTCCACTAAAAGCCTGTAGGATTTTTGCATGTGTCATCAGACTATTGCTGATAATAAGGTCTGTGGTGATCAATAGTTCATGAAACTTGATCACTTTGTCTATTCTGATACCTCGCAAATGGCCAAAGGTTTAACGACTTTTTTAGTTTAAACGTAGTATGTAGTAGGTGCCACAGGCTATGGAGTTAAAATCATGCCAAAACCTCACAAACACACAACACAGGTTTTACTTGCGTCGAACGATTCACAAACAAACTCACAGTACAAAACATCATTCACAAACTAATGCATTTTGTTTTGCAAATAAGAAACGTAGCTATCAAACAAATACATCATGCTCAAGGGACAAATACAGCATGTTTTACACATACAAAGAAACATATTCAATTACAACAAAATATATCCTTCAAGTACAAACTAAAATCTTTCAATTACAAAAAAATCCTTCAAGTACAAAAAAAAACAAACAAACAAACAAAAAATTCTACAAGTACAAAAAAACTGTCATGTGACTTTGGGCACATTCTTACCACTGTCACATGTCTTGGCACTAATTTTCCACCTTGCCTTCAGATTCACACACAAATGCCAGTAAACTTTCTGAGAAATGTCCTGTAATTCGACATCACACAGTCACCTGCTCAGAATGAGAAATCTAGTTTGGGGGATTAAGTTTAACACAATGAGTAGCCAACAGGGAAGTTTTTGGTGGTTGCTGGTGAAAAATCAAATGTTAACTGAACTCCAGAAATGTCTTTCTTGGGTAGGATGATAAGTCTATGGTATCGCAGGAGCTAACCCAGCTTACACCAATTAAGCTAACTTAACTTTTTAACACAAAATAATCAAACAGCTAACAGCAGTGTACCTTATCAATAGTCTGAGCTTGTTCTCTGCTGCTGGGAGCTCTTTAAGCCACTTCAGAATCAGAATCAAAATCAGAATCAGCTTTGTTGGCCAGGTTTGTTTGACATACAAGAAATTTGACACCAGTTTACTTTGCTCTCTAAGAACAGACTAGATACTAGAGCAGTTTTTCTCAACCAGGGGTCCACGGACCCCTAGTGGTCTGTAGTGTACTTGCAAGGGGTCTTGAAAAATAAAATATAATTTTAAAAAGATCCTATGACATTATTTCACTTAATGTGACTGAGACCTTTATCTACCTAAACTACAGAGGGTAACAGGACTGTTTTTTTTCTTTAATTGCATCTATTTCACAAGCGTAATTTATTTATTTAAGTTTGTTTTATACAAACTTAACACGATCTGCATCCTTTTCAAAATATGAGCCCCGAGCATTTAAATTAGCATTTAAATTTAAGCTATTGTCACAAACAAAGAAGAAGATCATGGACCCTCCCCCCAAAGAAAAGGTTGAGAACCACTGCACTAGAGTGTATGTACATATACAAACATTTTTTTTATTTACAAATTAAAATTAGAGGTAAGGAATAGAATAAGTATAGAATAAGTACAATATGTACAACGTTATCTAGTACCTGATATGACTTCACAAATCCTAAGATATTCCTTTAACAGCAAGTATGTCTGTGACCCATCATAACAACCAGGGCTTGACTTTTAAGGCACTACATTGCCTCCAGGATGCATTTCAAAGTAAAAGCCAATTCAATGATGAGACTTAGTTTTCACACAATGATTTTATTCTGAATTTGTTGGGGGCAGTTATTAAGTATTTATGTGACTTCAAAATTGTTGAGCACTGATATGAACACCCAAACTTGCGAAGGCCCGTCTGAAATTGTCCTTCTGGTCACAGTTGCACTCTTAAATGTCATTCTAATGGTGTTCTGGCTGGGATGGTGATCCAGGATAACATTATTTAAACAGTCCAATTAAAGAGTCATTTACATTCACAGAAGTTCTTGACTTTCCTTGTACCTTCTGTGCCCACATCAGTGTAGAAGAGAGGGTACAAAGAAAGTCAGGAAGTATCACTTGTAGCTGCCATGTCCTCTTTATCTCCCTGTTTGGTAGGTACAATCTTATCACAGGAACAGTAGCGTACTTGTAAAAAAAAAAAAGAAAAAAAAAAAAACAGCTCGTCTAAATTCAGCAAGTTCAAAAAAGGTTGTCTATTGATTTTTTTTAGTGGTGCTCCCGCGATGCTTTGAAAACACCTACAAAGACGTGATTCTCCGCGTCACCTCTACTTCTCCTTGATGGTGCGTGCACACTACACGGCGGCTGCAACAGACACCATCAGATAACAGAATTAGATGCCAAGCTCCTTTCCCGTCAATTATCCGGTTGCTCTTCCATGTTAAGACTCCTGCTGCTTCTCAGTCATCCTCTTCTCCCCTACATCTTTGAGGGGGGATAAGTTGAGATGCCGTATCGATTTCTGCCATTTCTCACATTGTTGCCTTCAGTGGATGGGTGGTTTTGGTAGCGTTATTTAATTCTTTTTTCAGACTTTTTCTCTCCCTCTCTCTCTGAGGCACAGCTTCAGAGTACCTCGTCAGATGAAACAGGCAGAGTCTATAAAAGATCCAGGAATCCAAAGTAACTATACTAACAGTTAAAAAACCATTTCAAGTCTGGTTGGAGCAGAAAAGGCGTGGATAACTTTATAAAATAAAACTCAGGGACATCAAAGCCTTCTGGAAATGTATCGTCTAAAGCCCAAAGGGAATATTATTCTCCACTTTTATTTTTCCCTTTTCTCTCTTTGTTCGTTTACATTTCCCGCTTTTTCATCTTTATTCTCTTGGACAATGAAAAAGGTATCCTGTGATTTCAATGTCAGTGCGAGAAATGATTGGATACTTTCTATTTTCTTTCATGTATGCAGATGAAACGTGTAAAGCCCCGAAGGTAACTGTCTAGATCAGCTATTCTTAGCTACAGTCATACACCCCAAGAGGTATAAATACAGTAACAAGCAAGTAATTGGACTGATTATGAAGGAGCTTAACTGATTTGAAAGGTAAAAAGCAAGTTAGATCACATATTAACACAGGAATATTATTGTCTTTTTGGTTAACTTTTGTTTAAATTAAGACAAAATTACATGACAGAATTTCTTCAACAGTTAATAAAAGCTATAACAATGGAATTTATAACTTAATGACAAGAAAATTAAAACCAACAAAGCAAAAGAAAGAGAGAAGTGAAAGTACAGCATTGGTTAAGGTTGTTAGCTTTCATCAAACACATAAACAGCTAGAGGTTAGCTTAGTGTAAAAAAGTTAAGTTAGCACAACAAATAAAAAAGTTGGAATGTAATTTGAACAAAAGACTAGAAGTATGACGAAAAACAACAAAATCTGTATGGTTTGAGCATCCAAGTTGAAAATGTAGCGCTAAAATGTTAAACTAACGTTCATGTAGTTCAATTCAGGTGCTTAGACTTAAGGAAAAAACAATTTAGGGAATCAAAAAGTTAAAGATACATGTTCTATGAAGTTTTGGTATGTACCATGACTACAGATAGTTTCAGAAACAATAACGTCATAGTGCCACCTCTCGCGTAAACGGCATGCTTGATGCCTGACCCTGTATGTGCATGCTCCATATCTTCTTCCCTGGTTTTGGTGTATGTCTACAATAGCATCACAGTGCCACTTACAGGCCTGGCATGTATACTACAGAGTTTTCAGTGTTTCCTGTGGACCGACACACTTCTTGAAATGATGTCTTTACAGAGAACGTTTTAAAAAACAAAAACGTTTTCATCCCCATGTGGACAGGGTGTTAGTCTCTGTTATATTTGTTAACATATTATTGTTTTGTGGGCAGCTTAGTCTGCTGGCTTTCCTCCCATAATGCACAGCGTTACATGTAGTCAAAGCAATGCTGGCTGTGACGTAAGGCAGCCTAATGTGCGGCTCCGCCTGTGTGAACATGAAACAATCCAAGGGAAATATGCGAATTTGTGGCGCTCTTTTTCTAACCGAATCGGAACAAAGCAACTGAGCTGTAGTTGTGAAACCATCTTGGGCAAAGTCCCTGTCTCAGAAGGAACTCGTAAAACTGACAAATCAGGATTAATGTTGCAGTGGGAACTCTGGATGACGTCCTAGCCCGCCATGTAAGGAAGTGGTACCTGCTATTGGAAGCTGCTTCATTACCTCCACCAAGGGAGTCTGTTTGTTTGTTAGCAAGACTACACAAAATCTACTGGACGGATTTTGCTGATATTTTCAGGAGATGTTGGTAATGGCCCGACTGAATGTTGATTACATTTTGGTGATGATCCAGATAACTGCCATTTACGAACGAACGTTTTTGCTCAATAATCGTCTAACAAATAATGATATCAACATGATTCCAAGTGCTAGGGGTAGGTTTTCAAGGGCAAGGAATCATGTTACGAGGGTTACTCCATCATCGAACTATTGCAAGTGTGAAAGCAATATAGATTAGATTAGATTAGATTAGATAGAACTTTATTAATCTCTTGGGAAGACTTCCTTAGGAAATTAGGATTCCAGCAGCATTGCAAGTACACAGGTTAAAAAAGGAGACAGGTATCAGGAAAGTGAAAAAGTTAAAAAAAATTGCTGATATAAATAAATTCAAATAAAAATAAAAATATGACTACAGGCTACTGCCCCTTCCCGTCCTCTGTCTTCCTGTTACTTCTCCTCCCCCCTGGGTGTGGCGTTGCACATGTTACTGTCGTATATGTGAGCTACCTTGGCAGAGGTTTGTGCTCTCCAGTGCTGTCTACTTAGTTTTCTGACCTGCTTACTTGTCTTTCTCATAGTTCTCTGCCATTGGCTGTTGTTCCCTAGTATTTTAATTGAGAGCCCTATTTTAAAACACTTTATCCATGAATCATCAAATACAGTATAATTCACAAAACTATAAACCAAGGGAAAGAATACAAAAGAACTTACAGCATGCTAAGCCATCACCTACCATCCCATTTTAGCACAAGTTGAAATAAGAAACATTAAAGACACAGGTTTGGTTGATAAGGGGGTCCCTGTGGTCATCTTGTGGTCAAGAAATGTGTGGGCTTATGTGAAAAAAAAAAATCCTCTTAAACATTTCGCTCTATATCCCTTTAATATTTTAAGGTATAATTCACAACAGGAATTAAGTTAAGAGTGAGTGCAGAGCACCTTGTTTGATCATATTCCTGTACATCCCCCCCCCCAGTCCTGTCTTCAAATACTCTACAAAAAAGACCTTTCTCATTTCACTGCCCCCTCTCGAAACCCTTCAAGGACCCTCAGGGATCCGCAGGCCTCACATATCATTAAACTACAAATACTGAGGAAGAAATGGGGTTACAGCAGGAGGGTCTGTTTCGCCGCAGAGGTCCTTCCTCCTCTTTTTGTGTTGGCCGATTCCTCCCCGCAGGTGCGCTAAATGAAGAACAGACTCACTGCATTGCTCACCGGCTTTGTTTTTAAGTGCAGAACTTGAAAGGCTGCAGACTCCCACCCTGTTAATTAGGCAATTGAGAGATCTGAGGCACAGGGGCAATTTGGGTTAAAACAGCAACGCGTGTTAAGCATTTATCCAAATGGCATTTGCCATCAACAACAAAAGGTTGGGGGCAGCTGTGATCTGAACGTGAGTGCTTTTAATATTTACTCACTTACACAGGCACAGGGTTTTATGCCGCTGCGCCGGTAACAGCCAAGAACCGAGGCAGTTTGTTCTTGGTTAATTGTCCATGCAGCCTTTCTTCCATTCATCCCTTCGTTCATTTCCACCATCCTAAGATTATTTTTTATTCTCTTCAGTTCTGTTGGCTGCATTCATTCCTAACCAATTAATTTGATATCTTATGAAATTTTAGCAAGATTTCTGTTAAAATTAGTGTCCATTCTGACTCAAACATGAACAGATTAGTTTTTGAAGGCCACAGGTCAAAGTAAACTAGTCTAATGTTGAGCCTTTGCTTAAAACTGTGATATCCCAAGAACTTTGTCCACTCCAACCAAAGGGACAAGCTTCTTAGATCATAGGGTTCAAAAGACAAGGTCCTTCAAGCTCATGCTGATCTCTTACTTGGGAATTCACCAAGATCTTCAAGAAACAAGATAATAACAGAGACGAAAAAGATCAACAAGCGTCACAGTGCTGTTATTACTGACTTGTCTGGAGTATCTGAAAAACTCAAGATGGTCAACACAGCATTCCTGTACACTTCAAACTCTCCATCACCCTGAGACAGAAGCTTGTTTATCCCAAGGACAAAATACCCAGACACAAGAAGAATAATGTGGTCTACGTTGTTTGATGCAACAAGGAATGCCAAAATCTGTACATCAGGGCAACCAAACAACATAAGAGCATGGCACAGTAGAGGAGAGCTACCTCCACTGGACAGGACTCAGCAGTCCAACTACATTTTAAAGACACAGGACATTCTTTTAGGACAATGTCTTCATCTTATCCAGACAAGATAAGTTGTGAGAGGTGTCAAGGAAGCCATTGCTGTGAAGATGGAGAAACCATCCCTAACAGAGGCAGGTGACTAAGACACTTTCTATGTCCAACATATAATGCAATTTAGAAACTCCACCAGAGAACAAGGGACCAGAGAGAATGTGACCCAAACAACCCAGGAAACACCAACCAGTCACACCAGTCACACCTCTCAAGGGAAACTAGGTCTCTGCTATCAACTCTCAGTTAACCACCCAGATCATTTACATATATATGGTCGGCTTAGGCTTCATATTCTGGCTCTTCCCTGGTCAACTCTTAAGGTGCGTTCACACCGAATGCGACTTGGGCGACCTTGGCGGCCACTCTCCATGCAGAGTCAATGTACAGCCACGATCAGCCACGACCACACGCCACCAGATCTCACGCGATGCGACGAACGCGTTGGTTGCATTTTTGGAGACATGGGGGCGGCGCCCTTGTTGCTGCAGATGGGAACTTTGGGGTCGCTTTGGACGCGGAGCAGGTCGCTGTGCTCTGTCGCCAAAGTTGAAATATTTGAGCTTTTCAGGCGATGTCGCGCCGTGAGAGCCAATCAGCGTTGTGTGGGTGCACAATTGACACCTGTGACAGACTGTTTTTATTCCGGTCCACTGAGTGACAGTCAATGTCTGTGTGGGGAACATTAGTTAGTGAGTACATTAGTTCCGCCTAGACGGACTGCAGAGAACTCCCAGAAGATGCTGCTGCAGGGCCATCAGCTGCAGTGTTTTGTGGTTGGTAGGTGAGTGAAAAGGATCCAGTTGGAATAATGTCAGCTAATATGTCCCATTATATGATATGATATGATTGCGGGGTGAAACTCGAGCAGGCAAGACGTCACTGAGCAACGGCGACGGTGACAAAATGAGCTATGAACCGGCAACAGGACTTGGGTTTGCGTCGCCATCTTGGTCGCCAAAGTCGCGGTCTGTGTGAACGCACCTTTAGAACTGAAAACTTCTGGAGGAGAGGTGAAACTGTTGGAGAAGCGGCGGAATGGCGAAACAAATTTGAACCAGTCCAGTTACACAGCATTGGATAACCATGACCTGGATGACTGAAAACCTACACAGACAGACTGTTTTCTGGGATTATTTTCAACACTTGCTCATATGTTCTCTCTCTTTTGGAAGTCATAAACCAAAGGTCATGGGCCTCATGTTGATCACTTGCTTGTAGATGTGAAATCTCAAGAAAGCTTTGAGGGATTTCTGTTAAATTTTGTACAAATGTCCACTCTGATTTAAGGATAAACTGAATAGCATTAAAAGACCACGTTTAATAGGATTCACATTCACATTTAACAATTTCTAGAGTCATGCTTTACCAAAAACCATGGTCCTGCTTGTTGATCACCGTCTCTATCTTGATTTTATCACAGACGCATAAAACTGATTGAATGCATTGACTCATATTTAGAGATACTGACTTGTCTCTGGTCTCAGTGCACTGAAGTAATGGGTTAGATCTGATCAGATTTTGTTGTATTATTTGACTCATGAGATTTATTCTCATATTTATGGCACCACAGCTTGGTTTGAGAGATGGGGGAAAGGCAAAGAGGGAGAAAAGAGGCAAAAATGATTGATTTTAATGGATTTTGCTGGGGGAGAAATTCAAGTCAGTTCATTAAATTACAATCAGTGAGCATCACAGTGTAACTTCAAACGATGCTTTCATGAATAGTTTTTTTTTTTTGGGTGTCACAAGCACAGCAGCCATTTAATAACTTGTCTGTTTTTCATGCAAGGGGGGAGCGTGACCTTGAACAAACTATGTTTCAAAAAATTAATTTATCGCTAAAACAAAGCAGGAAAAAAACTCATATTGGGTATAACCCTGAGCTCAAGTGCAGTATATCTTCACTTGCTTGGTGGCATCCCTGTTGGGAATCTCTTATACTCTTAAACTGAATTTCTGCAGGGCTAATAAAGTGATAAATCCTTCAGGTCTGAAAGGTGTGAACAGAAAGCAATAGAGGCAACAATAAAAAAGAAAACTTTGCTGCAGTGTTTATTAGCTTTTCTGTCTTGTACACAACCAGCCAAATCATCAGTGAGTTCTGAAATAAATCCAGTCATGCCTTAATTTAGAAACAAAAAGTACAAATTTAGAGGCCTGTTTAAAGCACCATCTATCCTGTCTAATTAGATATCTGTATCTAATTGTTACCTCCATGCTTCTCCAAAATAGTAATTAGCGCTCTTTGTTTAGTGGAGGGTACATAAATGATGTCTCTGTTTGTTTACTGCGTAGTAATTTAATAAACATATTAAAAAAAAGCCCTTATTATAAGTGTAAAAGATTAAATTAAAGTGCCAGGGTTCCATGTGTCTATTAAAACCTATCATTGCAGGCATACTTTAAGGTGATGTACTCTTAGTTACAAGAACGACTTTAAAGGTCCTGAAAAATGCAAAAAGGGTTTGGGGAGCAGAGGAACATGACATTTTTTACTTAACTTTCAGTTCACAGGGAATTGTGCTATGTCTCATTAAAGAAAATGGCCCTTTAAATGATCTGTTTCTAACTTTCTGGGGTTTATGATGTCATAGCTATACAGCCTCCACCCATAGGTGTGTTTTGCGCTTGTCACAGGCAAACACTTACTATTTTGATAGGCTGATATGTGGCATCCGTGCATGAGTGCTAATCTTAAAACCTGATTTTATATATATTAGGGCTGTCGCAATATACCAGTATGGATGATAACCTTTTTTTTGTATGCATTTATCATATTGGGCTAAAAATAGGTATATGGTATTACCGTGTGACTATTTACTTCATAACAGGGGAATGTTTATTTCTTACAGATGCAGTGACCGGCTAAAGCAATACAAGAGGCTAATAGAGGGATGTCATCTTGGTCTATGAGGTGCGTTCTAATTTTGTGTTCAATAAAACGTCTTATTAACTTATCACTGACTTTTCCCTTTGGTAATATCACCACTTTGGTTTCTACCCATGATTCTCAAACCTTAGCTCCCTCACAGGGATCAGCCTGTGGCCGTCTGTAACCAGCACCACTGTTGGCTTGGTGTGCCACCAGCTCAAACAATACAGCCATGCTTCTCTCAAACCCACTGTTCTCCTCGCCATCTTTGTCATCTTGGTTGAAAAAAAAATGCTTGCATTGGTGATGATCGTATGAGGACATCTACGACCAGGCGTAGCTGTTCCTTTGGGGTGCTTCCCATGTTTGCTAACATATAGCTAACACGCACAAAGATGCAGATGCAATGCCTTTCACTTCTGCTAGCTGTTGGTCAGTGTTTGCAACACAAGGTTTTACTGTGTAAATTACTACTAGCTAGGGGTGGGTAGAAATATCGATTCATCAATGCATTGCAATATCCCCCCCCCCAAGTCAATATCAATTCAGCAAATCCTCTGAATGAATTCACCCCCAGGCCAGTGGAGGGTGCTGTGCACTTTTTCAGTGTTTATAATACAAAGCTGTCACCGGCGACAGAAAAAGACATGCATGATACAAATTACTGTAACCCCTCAGGTATTAACGCTATCCAAATAATTTCAATGGATTCTGAAAGCTGAGAAGTGGAGCTTTCCATTGATATTCATTTTTTGATATATTGTTTATTTGATGTGAACATCACAATTACATTGGACAAACCAGATGCATTGTTTGAGTGTTTTAGCACAGGTGCTAATTCACAACACTTGTCCACAGGAGGCTATTGAGATGATAAAATAATAAAAGTAATAAGAGAAAAGAGTGAAGACAAAGTACAGTGTACAGTAACAACATATACTAAATTATGTTGCAGTAGAGGCTGCCTGGACTGAGTGAGAGGATTGAGAGCTGATCATGTGAGTGATTTATCGGTGGATTATCAGTATTTTCTGTGTAAATAATGCAAAATGTTGGAAACAATAGCATTAGTATCATTCTAGAGTGTTTTCTTCCTGTTCTTTTGCTGCATTTTCTCTGTTTTTTGCCTTATTTACAACGTATTTTCTGTGTGTTTTATCATCTTTTTTGTCATTGATCTCCTTTTTCATCATAGTTTGTGTTTTATGGATTCAATAAATAATAATTTTGGAAATACCAAAGGAAGGAATTTCGAGATCTCTGTCTTCACCCGGACAGGAACAGTATATAGATACAACAATAAATGCTGTAGACAAACAAAAATGTTTGAGTGTATGTAAAATAGGTTAGGTATACATTTGGTTATCTCAGAAAATTTCTACATGTTCAATTTACATATGTTTATAAAGAGAAGTCTGTTGAAAGTTCGAATCCCTTTTCATTCTTTTCTTGTAATTACACACTCTTTTAAGCATTTCTAACATAATAATGACAAAAACATGCCAGAATTGTTTACTTTTATTTCTCGTGAAAGAAGGGTGAAAACATTTATTCAAAGGAAAATTTGTTGACAAAAAAGGCAAAAAAAAAAAAAGACAAGGTGGACATTTATAATTACAGTAATGTTTTTTACTTTTGTTCTCCATATGCACAAATAAGTTATTATTGTGCAAATTTTTATTTTCAGATGTTTTATTGTTCAAAATGTGAGGTGACATAGCACATATATTCACATTGGCATGAACATAAAAATTCAAAAATTGTTAACAGGTACTCTAATTATTTTTGTATTTCTACTTCTTACTGAATTGACATTGAAGCATTTAATCAATATTAAATCAAATCGCAACCTAAAGAATTTAAACCAGTTGAATCTTGAGATTCTTAACAATACCAGCCCTAGTACTAGCCATTGCATCCCATCCTGCGGCAGGAATTCCAGGTTATTGAGTATACGGAGGTGAATGGGATTGAAATAGCATCTCGTCAGTTGTTCTTAATGATGACTAACAGTAGTAGAGACTTTAGCTAAGCCTCATTTCCCTCATCTTAGGTGTATTATGATCATGACCCTTCTCTAGCAACACCAACATTGAACATCAAGTGGAGATGCTCCATTGTGCCCATTTCCCCATTTAGCCAAACCTCATGCTCCATACTTAATGTCGACCATAAGCTCCTCACAATGAAAGATCAGATTTTCTATGCCACAAGCTATCAGAAAGAATTATTCTGTCAGCCTCTAAAGATCATCTAAAGCCTTGGGCGGCCATTTTCCGTATCTGTGCTGCTCTTGTGGCCTTTAGCACCTTGACCTCTTGTTCCCTTTGTTGACCCTAGTCTTGACCTCCTTGCTGGTGTCAGAAAAAACAATTATATATGTCCAATATTTTGGTCTTTTATAGAAAATGTATTTATTTTTTTTTAGCCTTACTGAGCAAGAGAGTCACAGTGTTGGAATGTGTGATTTTGCTTTATTCTGTGAGTGCATGCTGAAGCCCAAAAGAGCCCTGGAGGCATCTTTACCATTAGCTGCTTCGGCTGCTTAGCATATATGACTCTTAACCTTTATGATATTGTTTTATACCCACTATCAACAGCCATAAGACATTTCCCCACATTCACGATATCCTACCACTATTACATATCTCACTATTTTATCCGAAGAACCCCAAGGCAGAAGCAAAACCTGATCTGAAATTTTTATGCAGAAACCAGTTAGCTCCACAGAGTTCTCTTAAAAACACATCCGGCAGTCCTTGAAGAATCCAGCTCTCCTAAATGAGGCTTCATTACGCCAGTCTCAAGGCGTGACCTTTAGAAGGAGGTTAATGTGTTAATGTGCTGACCATGGGATATTCAAAGGCGGTCAGCAGGCCTGTCCATGGCCTCCATGTGGACTAATTGTCTAGGTGTTGGAAAGAAAAAAACAGTCCTTCATCTCATGCAGTCAAAGGGGGAGGGTGCACAGACAATTAATCTGATCACAGAGCGCTCTAGCATGGAGTCAACATGAAAAGCATGTCCGTTTTCTAATAGGGCAAATGCAGAATCATCACAAGAGCGTCCCGTAAAGAGACTAATCTGCAAACCCAGTCGTGCGAGGAGCATGGGTTTCAAACAACTCCTAAGAGAGCCATGAGGAGCTTTGCCCATCTTGAAAGTCTGCCAGCTTTTCAAACTAGAAACAGTGGATAAGAGCCTCCATGAGATGTAAGGCAGAGGTCAGTAGGGCCACATGTGGCCCAGTAAATGGCAAAAGTCTCGTTTTTGATGATGTAGGTGCGTATTTAGCAAAAAGACACAAGGTCATGGAGCACTGGCCTTGTACCAAAAAGTTATCAGTTCATCATTGTGTCAAAGTGGACCATTCCTCCTTAATCCTAAAACAGTAGACCCTAGTCCTTAAATCACCCCATCCATCAATCCATTATCCAAAAATCTGAGTGGACATTTGTGCGAAGTTAAAGAAAATCTTCCAGAACACTCTTCAGTTGGTATGTTAACGAGCTTTGGTCGAACACGGGACCCAGTAACCGAGACCTTTGTCCTCCAAAATACAATCAGTTCATCCTCTAGTCAGATTGGGAATTTATGGACACTGTGAAAAAAATCCCTCTTGTTCTTCTTGAGGTATTGCTTTCAGAGGCAAGGGATGAACAAAAGGCCCAATGACGTCAAGCCTTGATTGGTTAACTCAGTGCCTCATAATTTTATCCAAAGCCAGTGTGGACATTGGCACAAAGTTGAAGAAACCCTTCATAACACTCTTCACTTATTATGTTTACAAGCTATGGTTGAACACGGGGCCCAGTGACCTAGACCTTTGACCTCCAAAACAGAATAAGTTCATCCTCTAGTCAGATTGGACATTTATTGAAACTTTGAAGAAAGCCACTCTTATTCTTCTTGAGGTATTGCTTTCAGAAGCAAGGGATTAACATGTGGCCCAGTGACGTTAAGCCTTGATTGTATAACCCAATATCTTATAAGTTTATCCAAAAATCGGAGTTGATATTGGTACCAAATTTTAAGAAATCCTTCAAAACATTCTTCAGTTAGAACATTTACAAGCTATGGTTGAGCATGGGGCCCAGTAACCTAGATCTTTGTCCTTCAAAATAGAATCAGTTCATCCTCTAGTCAGATTGGACATTTATTGAAACTTTTATTGAAATCGCTCTTGTTCTTCTTGAGGTATCACTGTCAGAAGCAAGGGATGAACATGTGGCCCAATGACCCTTTCCTTTGATTAATCACTGAATCCTGCAGCCACCTCAAAGGTGTTTACAAGAATAGCTGGGATGGATAAACAGCTTCAGCACATGATGCAGAGGCATAAAGACTCACCTTAATCCACCAAGACTGGTTCACTCCACGAAAGACGCTTAATTCTGTCTACAACATTTAACTGCTTTGACTGAAGTCACTCCCCTTTAGGCATCCACTCCACAGCCGTGCCATTAATGATTACCTGCCATGCCCGGGCCTGAGAGATGGGCCTCATTAATTTTAGATGTAAACCAGGCCTCACTTTAAACAGACTTTATACGCTGGATGATACAGGCGTCAGTCAAGAGCACTGAGCCTGAGCGCCTGTCATACTTTTGGCTGTGATGGTGAGAAGGCAGAGGCAAGCATGTGAAAAGTGTAACGCACATTTGTCATGTCTGAAATCGGGATTGGATGAGGGACGAGTCGTATTAGTCATCATTAGAGAAAAAGAGGAGGCAGGGAGATGAGGAAGGAAATGAGCATCCTTGTCGTATAATGCAGTCGAACGGTTGCAGTAAAATCTTATTTCTCTTCTTGACAGCTGCGTAAATGATAAGGAAAGAGGATATGACATGGGAATTCACATTTTTATTTCAAATTTCCTTAAGAACACAAATGATCCTCGATTTGTAAGCCTCTGCGCCTGAGGTTTTATGTTTTTATGTTGGTTTATCATCTGGGCCAGAATTGGGACTCAGTATCTCAAGACAGCTTCAAGGGATTCTTGAATAAAATGTTCATTCTGGTGCAAGCATGGACTGAAAACATTTTTAAGGACCTATAAAGTAGATTTTGGAAGTTGTATGTCAAAGGTCAAGGTAATTTAGCCTCAAGTGCATCACTTGCACTTGAAAACAAAATCTCAAAAATACATTGTTTTCCCTTAACCTTTTTCAAAGTATAATCTGACTTGAGGATGAGCTGTTTAGATTTGTGAGGCCAAAAGTTCAAAATCACTGGGACTCATATTCATCCCTTAAATGTGGAAACAATATTTCAAGACACCTTCAAGGGAATTCTTGCATGAAATGTCCATTCTGGTGCAAACCTGGACTGATAATATCTTTATGGCCTACCTACTGGATATTGGAAGTTGTATGTCAAAAGTCTAGGTCATTTATCCTCAGCTGTATCACTTAAACTTGAAACAATATCTCTAAATATATCAAGCTTTTCTCTTAACATTTTACAAAGTCCGATCTGACTTGAGGATGAACTGTTTAGGTTTGTGAGACAGAAAGTTCAAGATCATTGGGTCTCATATTCATCCCTTAAACATGAAAACAATATCTCAAGACAGCTTCAAGGGATTCTGCATAAGATGTCTTTTCTGGTTAAAACCTGGACTCATAACACCTTTAAGGACGTACCTGCTAGATTTTGGAAGTTATATGACAAAGGTCAAGATCATTTAGCATTAAGTGTATCACTTGCAATTAATAACAATATCTCAAAAATATATCAAGGTTTGCCTTTAACCTTTTACAAAGTCCAATCTGACTTGAGGATGAACTGCTTAAATTTGTGAGGCAAAATGCTCAAGTACATTGGGACTCATATTAATTCCTTGAACGTGGAAACAATATCTCAAGACAGCTTCAAACCTGGACTGAACATTTTTAAGGACCTTCCAGTTAGATTTTGGAGTTCTAGTTCAAAGGTCAAGGTTGTCAGACCTCTTTTCCGGCTGTTGCTATAGAATGTGGTGTATGAAGAAAGCATACGGGGCTTCCCTAAAAGCTTGCACAAAGTCTACTCTCACAGAGGAAGAACTAATCAGATTATTTAACTGAATGGTCAAGGTCAAAGAGCCTCAAGTTCACTACTTGCTTGAACTGTGTCACCCTAAAAACCCTTGGAAGAATTTATAAAACTTATCACAGTGTTCACTTTGACTAACAGGAAGAAAAGGTAGATCTTTGACAACGAAAAACCAGGATCATCATGCTTTAAATGCTGTACTATAAGCACACAATCAGAGATCAAATTTTGATGTCCACTCTGACTCAAGAATACATTGATTGTAGATTTTGGAGGTCAAATTGTTGGGTCCCATATTCATCCCTTGCTTATGAATGGGAAACTTTAGGAATGCATCAAAATGTTTCTTTAAAATTTTCACAAATGTCCAAGTTGGATTTGTGAAAATGCTCAAGAATTAAATACATTTTGCTTGTTAAAGGGCTCATCCTCACCCCTGCTTGTGACAAGATATCTTAAGAACACTTTAATGGATTTTCTTCAAAATTTGCACAAATGCTCACTATGCCTCAAGACTGAAGGTCCTTGATTTTAGAGGTTAAAGACCAGGAATAAGGCCTCATATTCATCCCAAGCTTTTAATGGCAAAATATCAAGTTTACATTGAGGTATTTTCTTCAAATTCTCCCCACTCTAGCTCGAAAATGAACTGAAGGTTACAGAGGGGCACAAGGTCAACATCACTTTGGCCTCAAATCTTGTTAGCATGATATTTCAAGAATTCATTGAGAGATTTCTCAAATTTGGCATAAATTGACCCTTCATCCTGAGGAGAACTGGTAAGATTTTGGAGGTAAAAGGTCATTTTTCTGCATCAGTTTGGCCCTGGCCCACGCAACCAGAAAAACTCTGCTCAGTCTCTCTTCTTGACCCATCAGTGCACTTTTCTCTGACAACTGTGTACCCTGTGGAGGCTTTAAAATACATGGGGGTTTTTCTATTTTACTTTAAAAGACTGACATAAACTGTTCTTTTGTTAAACTTTACATTTACTACTTCAAAAAAATAGATGTATGTTTACCATGAGTGCTGAAAGCAATAATCACGAAGCTGACTGACACAAAAATAGGGGTTTAACGTATATTGTTCTTGTTTCTTTTCTTGTTCGGTTCTTCTTAAAGATTCCAGATAGACAGGGAATTAAAAGTCTTCAAAAATATCTGACGGCGACTCTTAAAAACAGTAATCAAGTTATTTAGCCATCAAAAACTTCATTCATCCAAAGTAAGCGCTGTCACTTTCGGCTCTGTTGGACCTCTTCTGCTCCATTCTTAGACATTTTCACATTTAATGGATTTCATCACTCTTCGCAGCTTCATACAGGGAACACTGTCATTTTTCACCCGTATTGCAGCTAGTTACCACATGATGACACCTCTCGTGCCCTCCCACACTCTGCTATGGAAGTCGCAGCACTGACGGTGAATACAAATGTAATCTTTCAACTCTGACAGACCGTGTTCTTGATCCTGCGCTATAGCCCATCCTCTTCACAATCCGAGTGTCTCATTCTCACGCCATGTCGCTGCCTCCATCCTTCACATCTGTCCGTCTAATGGCCCAGCGGACGCTCTCTAGATACTTCATTATGATGACAGACAACCACCAGACAGGAACGATCCCTCTGAGTGAGTGACCAATCCGGATTTATCCCACTAACCCCGCCTGATGTCCTCCTTTACACGCCTTATTCAGGAACTTCCATTCACTTTATATTTGAACGCACCATTAGAGTAGAGTACAGACAGTCTCATAAGATTGACAGAATAAAAAGCTGAAGTATTTTAATATTCTATTCCCTTAAGAAAAATCCAGTGTATGAAGGCATTTCCAGTGTGAAAGGCAACAAGTAGAGGTGTACAACTGAAGAAAACAAGTACCAAAAAACCTTGATCCAGCAACAAACACGTCACGACAAACAAGCACATATAAAGGAGTCAGTATATCAAATGCAAAGACTGTAAAATTCTACCACCAGGGGGCTCTCAACCAAATTTGTCCGATAAGCCCTTACATTCAAATTTAATAAAAAAGTGCTTTTAAATGATACCATTATTGGGAAAACGAATGACCAACCAGTCCAACCATTACATTGCTCTGAGCTGCCAAGAACACAACCAGAAAACAGTCCCTCAAGCTGGTAATCCAAAGACTACATTCAAATCACATGGCCCAGAAACAGCTTCAGGATCGAGTAACCCCCACAAATTAGACCAAACTAAGTTACTGACCAACACAAAAAGTACAGGAAAAATTGGGAGTAAGAGCCCCCCAAACAAAGCAAATAAAAATGTGATATGGCCCAGAACAGACCATTTAATATGGAGCTATATCCAGGCTACTGAAATTTAATATTTGTTCTTGAATTTAAAACTAAGACCTGAAGGTGGAAAAAAAAAAATCTGAGACCGGAAAAATAAGATTTGAGTCTGAAATATGAAAAATATGTATCATGCAACTGAGAAAAATGATACATCACATGTTAACATAGATTTCAGAGCAAAACATGAAAAAACAATGTTTTATTAAAATAATTACAGAGCTGAATCAAAAGTATATTTAAACTGAAAAAATCTTTAACACTTATTTTTGATTAAAATTAGTATTTTTGTTTTAAAAACAAATCAAGAACAAACATTGTAATTAAAGTTTCAAATTTGATTTTTTTTAAGCGTTTTATTTTATTTAAAATGACAAAAGTTTGGCCTGGATTTACCTCCATAATATAATCCAACATAATTGTTTTGTTTTTTTTTATGATTCAACCTTTATTGAGTTTTAAATGGTTTTTACAATGCCCAACTAAAAAGACAGTATAAAATAAGACAAATTAAAACACACAATCTCACTGTAACAGTAAAACATAAAAATACAAAAACAAAACAAAACAATAAAAACAAAAAAAACAAAAGGGGGGGTACCAAAACAGTCCATTGCAGGTACTTAGTCCAAGCCCAATATGATAAACAGGCTTTCCATGGAACATCCACAACACCACCAAAGGTCTATTCATGTCGCATATTCAATTCATTATCCACAAGTAAAAATTCCAATAACCAGATCCCCTTTACTGCACCCAGTCCACCTCCACCTTCAATTCCATGTCAACCCCCTCAAGCACAACCCACAGTGAACAATATATACAGGTACATTTTAGTTACTCTGCAGAGAATATAGTCTTAAAAACAAACCCTGTTTCTCGTTATATTTATCAGTATCATTAGTCATACTATAGGACATCCTTCCAAAAGCAACTACTTTACCTAGCTCTGAAGGCCAGTCTTAAAATACCGGGCCTTTAATCCATTTATTTTTAAAAAGTTCTCTCTAAACTTGACATGTTTCGAGAAATGTGTCCATCCACATGAAAACGCTGAAAATGCTGTAGTACATATGCCAGGCCTGTAAGTGGCGCTGTAACACTTCCACAGACATACATTAAAACTATAAAAGAAGACATGGAGCTTGTGCTTAAAACACGTGCAATAAAAACAAGCACAAGAAGAAGTAGATTACCAAACTGCAGGAGAATGTTGACTGGGAAAATTTGAAGTAAATGCTCGTACATGGATTAGCATAGATGCTAACAAGTTAGGTAGGTGTGATTGACACAACAATCATCCAATCACCTGTGGGATATGCTTTTGAAAGGTTCCGCCCATTCTCATCATTGTTGCCCGCATGGACCAGCAGAATTTATTTTGCATAGAATATATTTAACGGTCCATCTGGAGTGTCAGGTTGTGAACATGGGACTCCTAGACCTTGACCTTTAACTTCCAAAAACTAATCTCATAATCCAAAAGTCAGAGTGGATATGAGTCTTGAGGCTTGAGGGAAAATCTCAAAAGCATTTCCAAGAGTACGCTTGCCAGTAGGGCCTAAACCTTTGATTCTCAACCTTGGGGACGGGGGCATTCTCAGGAGGCACAAGGCTTTGTCAGCATTGAGGTTGTCAGTTATATCAGCTTGTTTTTTTGGTGATTTTATGATGAAAACCACTGAAATTGTGTTAATTTTCCATGATATTGCTGATTTTTTAACAAGTACTGTAGGTCCCATGGGGGGGTTGGACTCTTCTTAGGTGTAACTAGAGGGGGGTTCTAAGGAAAAAGGTTTGGGAAGCACCAGCTTAAATGGACAGATAACAGTTAAATATTATGCCCCTGGCTTTGGCTGTTGATGTCTTTGAGGCATTGAAACTGTCATATAACAAAGCAGGTGTTTATGGTTGGACTAAGCATAAGTGGTGTAAAATGGAGGGAAGGACTTCGAAACTTTAATACACAGAAACAGCTTGTCCATGTTTACTAGGCTGGCTCGGGTTCAAGAAGCTGATTTAAAAACCATCCCGTCTAAATCCAAATTTCTCTGGCAGGAATTTTCTCACATCTGTTCAGGCAGCACTTTCCACTTAATGCTCAAGTTTTCTGCACTTTATGCTTCATTTCAGACTCAGAGGTTTTGACTGCTGCCTCACAGCAGGAGAGACCTGAGTTCAAACCCCACCGGGGCCGCTCTCTGTAGGTTTGCATGTTCTTCCAATTCTTATGTGGATTTTCCTCCGGGTGCCCCAGTTTCCTCCCACATCAAACGACACGCGTGTTAAGGATATGCTCCTGACACTACACTTCACTGAGGTGCCGGTCTTACATCAGGAGCGGTTCATTCAGCATCAAAATGTAGATTAATTTAAATGCAGGAGACAAAATCAAGACGGGAGTGAAATGTTCTTTTCAAAAACGTGATTAAACTGTAGATTACGGCTGGATAGACTATAAAAATCTTGCCTACAGTCTTTCAAACCTGATGTAAAAATCATCCAGCATATGAAGAAGTCATGGTTCTAAAATGAGACGCATGCTAATTGTCTCTTTTTCTGCTATAAGCTGTGTAACACTTGCATGTAAGCTGAAATGTTTCACAGTTAAATCAGTTCAGTTTAATGGAAGTCTCAATATTAGTGATTTACTCCTGATGATGCAGAGAGTCTGAGTTCTTTCACTCAAAGTTGAACTTTATTTGACTTTGACTTAAAATTGCAACATTAGCATAATGCTAGCCATCTGGACGGTGCCAAGGGAGCCAAAGTTAAGACGTAATCACCATGTTTCAAATCCACTTTTGTTTGACCTCCTCTGAAAGTCCTTAAATCATTCCAAAAAAGAGCAATTAGCACAGTTTTGAAACAGCAGGCACATTTTTCAATCTGTCAGTTTGATTTAACTTGGTTTTCTAGCTAGCTGCTTTTCAGCACCAAGCTAAGAACCAAAAGTATAGCAGGGGAGCTAGCAAATTAGCACATAAGCATTAATCAGTTTTTCACACTGCCTTTAATGGAATTAAACTTCATAAAGAATTTTAAAACAAATAACAAGAGGACAAGAAATAATGCTGCATTCCATTTACATCAAAACTGGGAAGAGGGGAGTGGGAATTACGTCATCTGTGAGTTATCAGCATTCCAGTTACAAAGTCAGAAAAAACGTGTCAATCTACCAGGCTACTGTTAGCTGTTGTTAGCACGCCCTGTGTTGTAAAGTTCGCAAATACCGTATGAAGAATGTAAATAACACAATAGCAGCATTTCCATATATATACGTCAAATAATACTATGTATTGTTAGCCATTGTCAGCATGGCCTTTGTTGATTTAGTGCGACAAACACTGGTCAAAAGTGCTAATAAACAGAATATTACAGGGTCTTAATAACTGTTTACACTGGGGGCAGCCATCTTCAATTGTCAACTCGGGACTGATGAGGATCTGCCGACTTCCTAGTAGGAAATTCCGACCTAGGGGGGCATTCAGTTGAATTTTCCCACTCGGAACTTGGAAATTCCGACTTCCGAGTACAACTGGAACACAGCATAAGGGATAGCTATAGGGACTTGGAATGCACGTAGTTAGCTTGCTAAATGGCTTAATGTTGACTGTGTTGGGTTATACTCACAGAGCATAACCAACTTGAAAAAAACAGTCAAGCTTTCTAATTTTCTATTAGCTTGCTTGATTGCTTTAAGCTAACTTGTATGCAATAATATGACTTGTTTACTTTGAGCTGAAATAGTTTACTATAAGCTTACTTGCTAGCTATAAGGGTTCTTGTTTGTTGTAAGCTTGTTTGTTTGCTAAAATTCAGCTTGTTTGTTACAGTAATTATTTCCATTTTCCTATTTTTTGCTACAAGTTTGCCTGTTAGCTACAACATAATCTATTTATAATTAATATTCCTCATTTCTATTTGATTGCTTGTGAGCTGAAAGGTATTTTTTTTCCATAACTATGTCAGATTCAGGTCAGATCAGGTATGTGAGCACATGCTGGTTGGCGTATCGTTGCGTCAACCTGGTTCCTGTGTTGCTCTGGCCTCCTGATAGCCATCGTCCAGGCCCGTGCCAAGTCCATGTTCCAACTCTGTTAGGTAACCTCCAAGCTGACTCCTGGCCACCCCCATGGTCTGGTTCAACCCCTCTGGGTCCTGGGCACCCAGTGCATAGTGAGCTGGGTCAGGTTCAGGAAAGCCTGCAAGGTGCTCATACAAGCGCAGTATCGAACAGCAGACCCTTAGTTCAGTAGTTCTTGTACCTACTGTGCGGCATGCCTTTCTGATTTCCACTTCTGTCCTCTGTTCTGTCACTCAAATAAAGGCAAAAAAGCTAAAAATATTACAAAGTTAATGGTAATAAATTCTAATGCAAGCAGGTTATAGCAACAATAAATAGGCAACACAAATAAAATGTAGAATTTTGTTGCTCTAATCACTAAAGGTGAAATGTTTAATTAATAAAATGATACTGTCTTAAATACAGGATAGATCATGTGTTTTCTAACCTCTAAGGGCTCCTTCATGGCTCTGAGCCCCAGACCCCCCCCCCCCCCCCCCCCCCCCCCCCCCCCCCCCCCCCCCTTATGTGTGGCCTTGGGTCTCACAAGAGTCTATATATAATAGCTAGACCAGAATGACCAGGGACCTAAAGGCTGACTTTCATACGGATGGGTCAGGTACCAATTACTTTTGCTTTCTAGACTGAGTGTTACTTTAAGAAGTTTTTCATTTGTTAGTATTTTCCCTTTTTGAGAGTGGAGAGACTTTTAAATTGCAAAGTTCTTCTTTGTACATAAAAAATGTGAACCAGAGTTTGACTTGGCAAATAGCAAAGAGTGGAAAAAGCTCACTTTAAGATAAAATACATTAAATTGTCAAGAATGTGTAAAAACTACTCTTGCAAATTTTCTGTTATGAAATGTTTTTCTTTCCACAATATTTCCAAACTTTTCTTACAAATATCTCAGAGTAATCATTCAAAACATGCCAGCGACTGTCGCCACCTCCGAAAAATGATAACACAAGCTCTTTTGTAAACAGCAGTGGCCTCGACGCAGCTTCTGAGGCAGAGCGAGATTTCCCCCCAGAGGAGGTCAGCGGCTGCTCTGTCCACCATCAGGGGGTCTTTTTGTTCTCTGATAGCTCCCATGTTCCCCACATTAATCGCTTAATTAACTGCACTTTCTGCAATTCAATTAAAGGGAGCCTAATGGTGTACAATGTGTGGAACAGCGTTGACCCTCGAGGCAATCCGCAGTCCCCTGACAATTACCAGGCCTTCTTCAAGAACGGTCTGTGGGGGCAAGGGATTATGATGTAAGCGCTTTATGGAGCAGTTCATGGTGGAGGCAATATGGCAGCATGGAAATAATGTTCGTGTGGAGTGAGATAATGTGGATTACTGTAATTTTGAATGAATCAATTGAGGGGTCTGCTTTGTGAATAATTCAATTAGGACCTTAGGAATAATTGAATTGGACCTGTTGTGTGGCAGCCTCCCTGTGGCATCCATTCATGTCTTTCTATATGAGCTGGAGCAGAGAGCATTATGGCTTTGGACTGTATGGCCAGCCAATATTACATATGCTTGCACATTTATTCATCTGTTAGGACACATCTCGAAAGTGCAATAACACAAAAATGCTGTGAACAATGCTCATAAATCTTTGCACAAATGTCTACTCTGACTCAAGGAAAAATTAATTAAGTTTTGATGGTCAAAGGTCAAAGGTAAGGTAATTGTTCCCCATTTTCGTAGCTTGCTTTTGGACATAATATTTCAAGACTGCTTTAAGGGAACCTCATAAAACTTGGCACATAAAACCATGTTGGCACAAAAATAAGATGATCCCATCTTCGCAGTAATTGGTCAAAGGTCAATCATAGAATCTTATTTGTTTTGTCCATAGTTTGTGGATGCTCCATCTCAGGAAAGTTTGAGATTTTTTTCAATCTTTGCCCTAATGTCCACTGTGGCTCAAGAAGAGACGGATCAAATTTTGGAGTTTAATAATATTCAGAGCAGAGAGAGGGGAATTATTACTTAAGGGGATTGTTTTATTTGAAGACTGTAAAAGTGAGAGCTACCAGGAAAAGCTTTTAAAAGTCGGTGTACAGTGTAAAACTTTGGAACGGTCTGACTGATGAATAAAAACAATGTCCAAACATAGAGCAGTTTAAGAAAAAGTATAAAATCATGATTTTGAAAAGGTACAGGGATGAGACTGTATAAGGTTGATTTAGTTTCTGTTATGTTTTTTGTTTATTTTATTTTTTTTCTGTGATTACAGTTTGTGTTATCATATTATTACTATTTGGTTTATTTTGTTTATGTGGGAGTGGATTAATTACTGACTGCTTGTGTAAGGTAAAGGAGTGGGACCAGATAAGTTTCAGCTTCCCCCTACTCCTTTTTGAACATGCAAATGACAAATTTGGGTTGTTTTTTTTGCACTTTGGTTGCTGTTTTTTATTTTGTTACATGTTTAATTATTTGTTTATGTTCAAAATGAATACATTAATTAATTAATTAAAAAATAATTAATTGATTAATTTATTTAATTAAAGGTCAAAGTCATTGTTTCTAATTTCAACTACTGTTTGAAGAAGCAATGCCTCACGAAAGATTTGAGGGATTTTCTTCAAACTTTGCAAAGACAACATCATTTTCACTGAAAGATGAAGTCATTAGATTTTAAAGGTAAAGGGCCCTATTTGGCAAGTCATCTAAAAGCCTGTGGTGCACAGTGGTTTAGTTCGCTGATATACAATGTCTTGGTGTAAAACCAGGTTCAAAGAAAAACAGATTATGTGCCTTGGTTAAACATGAGTGTGTTTTAGGTATAACATGGATCAAACCAATCAGTTTCAGCTCCCATTCCCTTAAAATCGGTTTGCACAGGCCAGCTGGCATTTTGCTATTTACATTGTGGGTTTAGTTATTGCTAGATCTTTTATTTCCTCTCCTTTATTGTGTCACTATACCCAAAGAATGTACACAGGAGAGTGTGTGAAATATGTTAATGCTAAGATCAAAGTATTTATTTTCTATGAAACATTCAACAGCATCACAAACTATCAAATGGATGAGTCTGGCACTTCAGCATGAACGTAAAAGTAAAACAGCATTTTTTAAATCTACAGTTAAAAACAACAGGATCACTCTTGTGTATCTTTATAATAGAACTGTGTACCATACAACACCTGTAACAGTTTATATTCTCATTTTCTTGTAGGTGTCCGTGATTGTATATTCTATTGTGCGCCTAAAATATACTGGACAGCTTGTTTTATTATCTGTGAGCATAACTGTTAGTGATAGTTGTTAGTGTGTATAAAGAAACATAAATGTAGTTATGCGAGAATCTAAAATCACAAGTCTGTTTTCCTATTTTTTAAAATTCGATTCTTGGAGTATTATGCGTGCTGAAGCGCACAGGAATAGCACACTTAGGGGCCACACTGTCTCAGCTCTCTGTACAGCTCTATTATGAACTAATTTTTAAACAAATCTTAATGGTAGAGGTGTGCTGCTGTTTTGCATCCCGTATAAGTGAAATAAGCTCAGTAAAGTGTGAATGCGTGCCAATCCCGAATGCGTCCTCAAAATAGCAGAAAGTCTTTGAACCACAGACTTCAGATTTTAGACCAGGTAGCGGGAGTCATTTTCTGCATCCTCAAAGGGGGTCATCTGCTTCCTTGACAGGCATGTTTGTGTCCGTGCAGTCTTTATAACACTTTTCTTGGATGTCCTCAAAACTTTCTGCCATTACTTTTCTGGTGCTGTGTTGACACTGTCATACCCTCTGTGCCTTCACTCTGATTCTCACACTGCATCTTGCATCTGCATTGTGTTGTGAATTCTGGAGGACTTACCCACCTGACATACTGAGGTGGCATCTTCACAGTCAACAGCAAGTACATCTAGCTAAAACTGGAATCCTGATGCTACAGGAAAGACTGCACCACTTTGATTTGACAGTTTGATTAAGACAGGGTCAGATGGAGAGGCAACACTTTTGCACGCCTTCTTAACACGTCCCCTCGGGTCTGTCCGACCCTTTTTTGTCTCTCATTATTAAACTGCACATGCAGCAAAGTTCCTTTCCCATAATGTACCTCTTCTGGAGTTAATTAATGGCCTAATTAGGCGAACTCATTAGCAATGAACTGTAATTCTCTTATTTCATCTGCTCATTAGCCGACAATATTCATAATTAGTGGCATTAGGACGATTATTGCACGGCGGCTTGGGCAGCGGCAGGTCTCGTTTAGTGCTGCAGGCGCCCTGCTGTGCACGCCGTGAGGTCTGTTATTGACATCATAAATCAGTTATGATGGATACTTAAGCTTTTAAAAGACGGGAACGCAGGAGTAGGAGGTGTTTGGGTGCAGCGAAGAGGTCAGTGTAGGTTGGGTTACCTACCATGAAGAGAATCACATCATCAATAAAAAGTGGACTCGGAGCGAGCATCTTCATACTGCTCCGTATCACTGGATAACACTTCGTCCTCTGGGGAATGAGAATCACAGTCATTAGCAGGGAAACAACTGTTTACATGTCAGCACCGCTCACCTCTGCTTTACCGTGCGGTGCCTCTCCCAAATGACTTCAATTCCCCACAAAAACACGCTGTCCATATTTGTTGTTGTTGTTGTCAGTTTTTAATTTAGAGCATTTTTCTTTCTGCTTATTATCTTGTATTACAAACCTATTTCAGGCACGCACTCTGAAAAGGAATGCAACACAACAATGAGGACGAGTTTATTTATTTAAATCACGATTAATCATACAGAGCTGAATAATACAACTGCGTGGTAATTCATCACAAATCTGAACCCGTGCTGCAGCATCCTTTCAAATGGTTATTGTGCTTTATGATTTCTCCATAATTGGAATAAGACTCTGCTCCAGTTAGAAACAGTGTTTCTGAATAAGAAGTGGCTTATATGAAAGTGGCCATGAGTGTGTTAATTACAACACTGGATGGATTTGACAGCTTCTCGCTACAGCACGTATTTTTGATTTATGGCGGCATCTAAGAGAAGACACTAAACTGTTTTTTGTTTGTTTACTGGCATCTCAGCGAGGGAGGCAGGTGATTGGATGGTTCATTACGTGATTAATTTCTCCTTTACTCCCTGCATGAAAGGGTTTAACAGTGCAAAAGGAGGCTCCAGGAACTGTGTTATTATGAAGGATCTGCCAAACAAAGTCAAAGAGAGGAATGTTGACAATTTTTTAAGCCTAAGTATCCATCCATCCATAGTCTTTTGACCAGACAATTGCCCAAGTCCCTCTGATCCGTGTCCCAAGTCGAGTCAAGTCATTTGGGTTTCCCCTTGCTTTGATGCTTTGGGATGGGGGGGCATGGTCCGTCGTTCACGATCATCTATATCAATCTGTTTTTTTGTTTATTAAGTCATCTATCTGTCTATATTAATCATTTTTCATTTATTCATTCATCCATCTATCTTTCTTTCATCATTTTCTGTTCATTTTTTCATTCAACTGTCTATCTATCTATCTATCTTTGGTCTGGTCTCCTGTCTGGCTCTTCATATAATGCCTGAGCATCGCATGTAACAATCACAGTGCGTGCGTCCTTCCAGCCTGTCAGTGCTTCTCGCCTACATGAAAAAATACAGAACCTGTCCAAACCTGATAGAGCGCGGCGTGCACACAGACTGCTCTGATCATGCTAGAATGATATGATATCCATGTGAAAATAAAACATATGCTACAATTTTTCCGAGTCATGTTGTCTCAAGTCAAGTCGAGTCTGATGTCATAGTCTTCCGAGTCCCGAGTCGAGTCCCGAGTCTTTACCTGGCGAGTCCGAGTCGAGTCGCAAGTGGTCAAATTAGAGACTAAAGACAACTCGAGTCCAATTGTCTGCTTTTTACTAGGGCAAGATCAGAGGCAGCCATCTTAGAAGGTCAGCCTAGTTGTGTCTCTGCCCAGATTAGGGCTGTCACCTTATACTTGATATTCAAATATAAATTAAAGCATAAGAGTAGAAATCCAAACTCAAACTCAAATATTTGAAAACAAAAGAAACACCTCAACAGCACATTTGGATACTCAGAATAATGAACTACCTCATCCAGAAGAGGACGATCCTAGCACAGTCTGACCAGCAGACAACTCGAAATATTTGAGGAAAACAAATCAGTGGGCCCATTTGTCAGCCTTTTACCCAACGCCGTCCAGCGGTGCCTTGTCCAGTGCTCAGCCCAGTGCCTTTGAGTCCTCTATAGCAGGTCCCACACAGAGGTGTGGGAAAAGACTGTCAAGGTCATATTGCAAAATGTTCTAATGAAAATGTGTTTATCCTTGGTTATTATCGTGTAAACTAGAGACCAATCAAGTTTGGTTTTTGGGAGAAGTGATGACCCTACTACCCAACAACATATTCCAGCACCTCCTTGGGTATTTCAAGGTGTTCCCAGCAGTGTTAATTTTGACAGCACTTTTTAATTTAGTTTTAGTCTTTTGCCTAAAATATCTTTTAGTTTTAGCCATAATTTAGTCATCTAATTTTTTAAATTTTAGTCTAGTTTTAGTTGATGAAATTTCACAACATTTTAGTTGAGGAAATCTACTGTAAATTTAGTCGACTAAAATATGAAGTGTAAAGTGTAAGGCAGTTTCCTTGAATTTCTGAAGTCATGTTTTACACTTGGATAAAATGAAACATCTAATAACCCTTTACTGATTGTTAGTAAAGTTTGAATGTATAAATGAACAGAAACAAATTTAACTTTTGGGGGAAATGCAGTCACCTTTATTTGGGCTACCTGGCAGTGCATCTCAGTTCAAATACCAGAATTGTCAACAAACAGTGAACCTGCTCTACATGAACATATCAATTCGTAAAGAGAGCTCCCCAACTTATCCCACCACCACGGAGCTAAGGCAGTTGTGGTTGGATGTCCCTCTTAACTCATCCAACCTTTCAACAACCAAAGTAGCTGTGATTGGATATATTCCTAACTTGTCCCTACTTCCTACATGACCAAATTAGGTCTGATTGGAATTAGACTCTGTCAAACATTTTAGTCCAGTTTTTATTTGTTGACAGAAATGTCAGTTAATTAATTTTAGTTTTTGTCCATGTGCACTTGTTTTTATTAGTTACTGTCTAGTTTTCATCAGGGTCTCCTTCTACCTGGACAAGCCTTGGAGACTTCCATAAGAATACAAGGAGGCATCTAAATCAAATGCTCAGACCATCTCAACTGGCTCCTCTCTATGTGGAGGAGCAGCAGCTCTACTTTAAGCTTCCTCCAGATGTCTGCCCTATCTCTAGAGGCTGAGCCCTAACACCTTCCTGAGGAATCTTATATTGACAGCTTGTATCCATGATCTCATTCTTTGGTCAACACCCAAAGCTTATGAATGCAGAGTTGTGGAGAACATGGCGCCAAGCAGCAATGAATTTACCAATGACCACAGAGTCGACAGACCCACCAATCAGAGCGGACTGGATCCTTGTGGGGAAGGGAGCCTTAAATTGACGAGAGTGTAACAGAGCATCTCAGGTAGAGTTAGAATACAGTTAGATCAGGGGTACTCAGTATGTAAAAACTAGGTGTTTTTAACATTTTAAACAAACTCTAGCGGTCACCAAAATTGAATATATGAAACAAGTAAATGCAAAATATGGGCTCTTTCATGCAGGTGGGACTTTAAGGTCTTTTGGCCTCAGCCTCTAGTGGACACTTGAGGATCTGCAGTTTTTTGCACTAGAGCATTGGTGTTGATTGTCAGCACCAGAGGTTGCCACTTGGTTTTCAGGCTGTGAAGCTTAAACAAGAAGCTAAAAAACACTAAACTGTGTTATTAAGACCCCGTTTACACGAAAACGAAAACGGAGAGGTTTCATCGCATTTTCCCCTCTCGTTTACACAATAATATGTAATGTCATCTGTATTGTTGCTTGTGTTCTAATACGCTCTGTTTGTTTTATTCCTATTATTGATGTTTGCTTTGGTTTTATGTGTTGACACTAACCTGCTAATGGGACTGGGGATGGAAATTAGCCGCTTGGCTATAATCCCATGCATTTACATGTAAATGTTCATTAATGCATATTGTCCCATTTAAAAAAAAAAAAAAAATCTTAATAAAAATATCTGAACAGTGCCTGAATCGGCAAACTTTTGAAACCAGGGTCCAGAGTAGAAACCTTTGAAAACGTGTCCGTATCCTCTCTGTCTCCATGTAGACAAGATTCAGCATTTCACCCTGAAACGTTGAAGTCACCACATGCACAGTACTCTTTCACATGACGGCTGCACGCACATACCAGGAACAACAACAACAGCTTCGGCCGTCTACACGTGTGCTGCTTACTGTGCTCGGTATGTTATCTAGACAAAACTATCCAGACAGATTTGATGTCCACACAAGAAACTCCTGCGTCTTCGTGCGTCCACTCGCCATTGTTGTTTGTGAAGAGTTTGTCTTCACCGGAAAGCGTATGTGTGTTGTAACACCGCTGTTTCTCGACAAACCTACATCACCATCTACTGGACTGGCATGCACGCTACAGCGTTTTGAGTTGTTCTCATGTCTCCTTGTGGATGTGGATTGTTGTTGAAAACGCAAAGGAAAAACCTTTCCGTTTCTGGTGAAAACGTTGTCATCTAAATGGAGCCTAAAACGAGAAGTAGTTATCAATAGGGACAACACTAAAAATTATATCTCATTCTGCACTTAATAGCATATTCCATCACTAATAAAATAAATATTTTAAAGTGTTAGATGAGGTTTTTGAGCAACCAAGCCTTGTCCAAGGCTTTAACTGATTTGATTAAGTTCTTTAACACAACAGTATCGGTTGCTGTTCAGTTTATTAATGCAAATCTCTGTTTAGAATGGGGAAAATTATAGAAATAACAAATGTCACATAGATTGCCCCACTCCTCCAATCCCCTATTGCCAACACTTCTCTTTGAGCAGACAGGCTTACCTTGCTCTTGAGGTTTTTTATAGTCTGAAGTGACTTTTGAGGTGCAGCACTTCTCTCCAGTCCTTTGCCGGGTCTTAATCAACATGCCTCCTGCAGCTTTTCTGAGAAATCGTGCTGCCAAGGTAGGAGATGATTGGATGTCGCCACTTTTTGGGTCCTGCGGTGCTCTTGGAATGACCTCAGGCGCGGGCGGCTTCACACAATCTGGGAGGCAGAGTGTGAAAGCCACGGCATGAGATGCTGCTGAGGGCCGACTCAATCTTAAACAGGAACTATCCTTCACCAAACATCTTTTTTTTAAAGCTGTCATAGGCAATAGAAAAGATATGAATGACAATGTGATTGAAAGACAAAAGGCTGATCCAGAAACAAGTGAACTACTAATACAAAACTTGTCAATTTCAGCTCTCCTGCAGGCCATGAAATGGAAATGTGGACTCGACCAGTCAAAGCCTTTCCTCTTTATTCCTAGTTATTTCGCTCTTCATTGACTCTCAGCTTTTTGTAGCCAGGAGTGCCTCCTTTTTTTTTGGATGCGGCTATAAGACCAGGACCTCTTCGATTATTCTCCAAGAAAATGCATGTACGGCCTTTAATCCGGCCTCAGACCAAGATTAACTCCACTGCCGCCTCCAACTCTCTCTTTTGTTTGTTTTTCTATTTCACACATGCCCCCTTTGCTTATCTCCCCGAATGGTAAACGCCATTTGTTTGCTTCAAAGTAATTCAGGGTGTATTGGAGTGTGATTGTGTTGCTGAGAAGGGCTGCCAGGGCAAAGATAAGCGTGTCAGTGGTACATCCTCAGAGCCACGGCTGGACTCCAAGATGCTTATAGAACTCTATATTATGTATACAATAAAGGATACGGCTGTCATATAAATGCATCAGCCACACGTTGCAGCTTTGGGTTATGATTGGAGTTGGATAGACTGCTGTGTCTTTCCCCCAAGGGTGTCCTCAGCCTGAATACAAAGTTAAACAATCTCCGACCTCAGACAAAAAGGGGCCAAAATAATATCAGCAAACAAAAAGGCTTCAGGGATAAAGGAGTCAGAGAGGAAGTTTCTGACTCTGTAATTTTCTTATCTTGTTTGTAATAATTTTCCTCTAACTCCTCCACTAAATTTTGTCTGAATCCAATCCTTTAACTCTTTTATTCGGACTCCTTTTTTCTGTCGTCTCTTTGTCTGATTCCTCCCTTTCAGACTACTCTACTCCTGACTTATTTTCACTATAGACTTCCTTTGACTTATTTTTTTTTTTAATGACTCCTTTTTGCCTTTGCCTTTGGATTCTTTATGCCACATACAGACATTAGCATATGTAGCTGAGGTTGACCAATGCTGAGAAATCATAAAATTTTGGTGAAAGTTTGTTCTTGGGGTCAATTTCCTTATGTCATGGTTCTGCTGGTCCTGTTTTATTTTGTATGCCTTTTCCTTGTGTTCTGGTTATTTACTCCTTTTCCTGTTTTATTTTGTATTATCTACTCCTTATTTCCAGTTTTGATCTCTTGTCCTGTGTCTCTTGACTTCTTCTCTTGGTCCATGTCAAGTTACCCGTTTTGTTCACGTTTCTAGTCTTGTCCTTGTGTTTCCTGTTTTATTTTGAAAGTCCTCCTGTCTCCCCTTAATGTAGTGGGTTTTGCTTCCTGTCTCGTCCTGTCACACCTGATCCCTGATTGTTCTTCCCCAGCTGTTACTCGTTTACCCCAATCACCTCATGTATTTAACCCTCGTGTTTTCCCCTTGTCTTTGTGGGCTCATTCCCATTTCTTCTGCTTTGGGTCCATGCTCTCAGTATTTCCCTGATCTCCAGTGTCTCCTGAGTTTGAGGTATTTTCTGTTGGAACTTTGCTTTGTATTTCCTGAGCTTTTTGTTCTGGACTATTTTGTGTTTGGACTTATTTTGTAAATTATCTTTGGACTCTTGATCCCTTTTTGTTTATATTAAAGCCTTTTTGTGTTTAAATCTGCATTTGGGTCTTCCTCGTTGTTTTTGTTAGTTTTTTGGGTATGCAAACCGTGACACCTTGTGTTCAAAGATGGTTGGTGTATCTAAAGTGGCGAAACATGCTGTGCTGGTGGAGTAGGAAGCCCCTGGATGGCCCCTTGACTAATTGTAGATGGATTTCAAATGTTCGCCAACGTAGATGTTATGCATAAGTGGAGTGCTAAACCTTGTACAAGCATATCCTGACAACACTCGACAAATGGCATATAAAACGCACATGTATGCCTTTTCGCCATGTGCAGCTGCAGCTGGTCTCAGTACTCCATGTACTCCAGGGTAGCAAAGGTAAGTGGAGGTCAACTGTTGTTGGTGTTTACAAGTGTCATGGATTGAATGTCGGAAATTTTTAAGACTACGTAAAATTTTTCGGCATGTCCAACAAACATCAGCTTTTAACTGACATTGACTTAGTTCTGCGTGACCTAACTTAGCTTGAAACAGCTCAAACTTACCCTGTACATTGGCATAAGTTGGCAAAAACGTTATTGTTTGAATGTGGCTTCAGTTTCATACGGAAGCCCTGAAAGGACATGATTTTGCACATTTTTCTAACACCATTTTCTCATGATAATGAGTTAATTTCGGTCGTTTTCTTGAGATCTCGACTTATTTATGTCATTATCTCGGGATAACCAAGCTTGTTTTCCAGGGAAAATGTGAAAGATTGTTTTCTCCAGATAACGGGATAATCTTTCACATTATCAAGGAGAAACAAGCTTGGTTTACCGAGATAATGGCATAAATAAGTCGAGATCTCAAGGAAATGACGGAAATTAATTCATTATCATGAGAAAACGGTGTTAGAAAAATATGCAAAATCATGTCCTTTACGGGCTTCCATAGTTTCGGACTCTTTTTCTATCTTAAGGCCTAATGCTGAATTTTAAGGCTTGAGGATGTCCTAATATGTGAACTGTATTTTGGGGGCCAATGGAATAAAATTTGCATTGCTAGATTTAACGATTACGTAACGAAGTGCTGATCTTGTCATACAAGTAGCAGCATCTTGATAATTTTGTAATCATATTTCTTGCTTGAAAGTGCATAGAGGCATTGCATTGTATTGTATTTTTATTCAATTTTAAATCTGGTTATATACTAGAGAAAATTGTAAAATCTTTCCCCTCAGGCAAACAATAATATAATCAAGAGTTAATGCAATAAGAAGCCCAGTAAGAGAAGTCTTCAGGTAGTTTAATGACTAACTGTATAAATCAGAATGGGAATTGTATACAGTCTTCAGGATTGAGTATTCAGCAAATATGACACCTTAATGTCCTTAGAGCTTCCACATTTTTCTCCAGCATAGAGCCTGTGGAGATAACAAGCCGGCATCAGGCACCAATCATGCAGCACATTCCGACGCAGTCCAGAGGTTCGCTCGCAACCGGGGTGAAAAATGGACTCATCTGCGAGCACCCTTATCTTCTTGACTTGTGACCCGCATTCACTCCCCAAACTCATTTACAGAAGCATCCCATCATCTGCCCCTCACACCACAGAGAGAGAAAGTGGAGTGGAGGTACTTGTTATAAAAGGCACGGCTACAGTTCAGTGGACATTTATGGGCCAAATCAAGGACTGCAGTTCATTTTTCAGCACTTGTACAAGAAGAGGAATCAAGATATCAATTTCTGCAATTTAAGTAAGAGACAGCTGGGATTGAAGGGTTGGCTATTGTTGCAGGTACAGTACTCACAGTGTAGGAATAAATGGATGATCCGACTCCAGATGTGTTTCAACACTTGATCCCAGGAGTGCTTGGCCAGTGTTAATCAATGGAGCAATTTATAGGTAATGTTACCCAGTTTGAACTGAACTGACCTGCAAGTATATGTGCAGGCTTAGCTCTCTCAGTCAATTCTGCACAATTAGAATGAAGGAAAGTTCAATACTAAGTCATGTCAGTGTTACTTAAATATTACCATCATAATACCGCTGTAAAGTCTTTTCGGAATGGAACTTAGGTGGGCTTTTACTTCCCTAAGGGGGAATATCACAATTTCACCACCAGAATCTCAATTTAATGTCATTCAGGCTACTCAGAGTTGTAAGTGAATCTTTGCCACTGGTAATCAATGAAACGATTGATGGTTGATGTTTCTTAGCTTCCAAGGACCTCAGCAGAATGCCACTCAATTAATCTCCCAAGGTAAACTTGAGATAATTCATTAGTTGGTTGACCTGGGCAGGCATACGTAAAGGGCTGGTCCTCTTAGTCAATAAGTTAGCTCTGTACAATTAAAAATGGAGGAAAGTCAACACTCAATCATGTTTTCATTGTTTAAATGTTACTATAACTTGAAGATGGTTAAGTCTTTTACTAAGAAATGAAACTTGGATTGGCTTTTCAATACTTCCCACACAAATCCTGTTAATTGGTCTAGTAAACCCTAACTTTTTAAACCACATTGCAACAAAAATACTTTCAGTGGGGCATTTTATAAACCTATTTGGTTTTAATGAGGAGCAATACAGAGTATTTCTTAATCATACAGACCCTGAGAACTCAAGCCCCTCTCAGTGGTCCTTTCAGGGTCCTACGCTTTTAACATAACCCAACCATAACCCACTAGATACAGAGCCTAAGAGGGAAAATCACAGTTTCACCACTAGAAAGAGACCTTTAGGTTTAGTTCACACCAAACGTGAAAAAATATCAGTGTTGTATCTTCGTGGGACAACATTTTTTACGTCACATTTGTTTATATTTCTTTTGGCGCATTTTCTACCTTCATGGGCAACCATTGTGGATGTTTCTAAAATCACTGACTTCTTGAAAACAGGAAGGTAAATGTTCCAGAAAAGTCTGAAAAAGATACCCATCCATTTGATGATCCATAGCAACTTTTGGAGCCAGACATGGAGATTTTCACCACAGTGTTCGGGTGATGTCCCCTCTGTGGCTGAATCTACCCCACTCCACTTTTCTCTTTTCAGACACCCACTCCTGTTCCCTCTCTGCTCCATTCTTTCTCTCCTGGATGCTCCAGCAGTCCTTTCCCCAAGTTCCAACATACTTTCTCTGGTGAAAAACACACTAAGTCACTGCTAGGAAGCCAGAAAAACACACCAGGAGCCAGCTAGCAGCTGTGCTAACTGCCGCTGTGCTGGCTGACTTTATTCACAATCCATGAAAAGTGTTGACTATGAGCCAAATACTCAAAACTTTCCAAAAACTTTCTCACTGTTTCTCCTGTCTGTCATGTCATCCTTGTCACCATTGTAAAAAACACTAAGACGTAAGATGGCACGCCCCAAATCCCTCTGAGTATCATGCTTTTCGATGCTTCACACCTTCAAAATAGGGCCTTTAGTGTCTGTACCTTTAAGTCCTCATGAGCTGTGTCTGACCACTCCCCTCTCAGGAAGTGGCTATGGCTTCAACTTTCCAGCACTGTGTTCTAATGTTTACTTTGGCTACACAAAAATGCCTAAATGACTTAATCTGCCAAACAAACACTTAGCTTGGGGGGTGTCTACCATCTAAGGGAGGTTGTATATCCCCCAATGACATCATTAGGGGAAACATTTCAAAAGGACTTGTATAGCATTTTTTTTTTAGAAAGGAAACAGCACAGCAAAGGCAGAAAATGGGTTTTGTATACAGGTCATGAACACATAACAAACCAAGTAAGCTTTCAGTTAAAAAACATCCTTGAATTTCTTCCAACTTTTAGTTGAAAAGCACTTTTGGAGTCTTTATTCTGTTCCAGAGCATCTTTGTGCCCAGTTGACTTTCATCCTTACACCTAAAAAGGGCCAAAGAAAAGAGACAGATGTACCCAGATGACAAACCTGATATGAAACCTTAAGACCATTTTCAGGCTGACAGCTACTTTTGTCAGATTTTCCTTTTCATGTGTCTAAAGGTTGAGCTGCCCGCCATCCCTTTGGCGCTGTGAGCGAAGCAGGCGGTCCAAGACAGCAGAGCTTGCATGAATAGATGTGCCAGGTTACGTCAGATGAAACATGCCAGCTGGATGGCAACCTCCACAGGACACCGAGAGGGCACGCCGACGCCTTGTGATCTGCATCTCAGCATTGTCTCAGCCTGAGGGGACCGCGGCGCTGCATTCATTGACTTTCAAGGGCCGTGGATGTATTCATGCTGAACACCCTCTTTTTGTTCAGCTTTCCTGCTTTATATACTTTCCCCTTCAGGCTTTTAAGTGTTATGTTGATCAAACCAAACTGCAAACAACCTTGCGGGCACTGGGGCGATGTTTGGTTGGTTAATTCTAGAAGGACCTGTATACCATTTCAGTACAGAGGCCGTGAGGTTTTTCATTGACTGTTCGAGCCAGAATTGTCAATGATAAGGACCCCAATGTAAAGAGCAATGCATTTACTGTATGGGGTAATCTCCTTAAAGGGGAAGTAATACCTAAAATGCACATTTTCATTTGTTTAATTTTCTCATAATTTATCATCCTATTCTTCAACTCGTGATCAGGACTACAATTCCATCTCTGTATGACCAAAATTTAAATAATCTACTAAATTCTGTCTTGATTATTAAGTTATATATCATATAGCATAATTTTGCATTAAGATTAAATGCATTATAATTAAATCAGACACAAAATCTTCTAAATGACAAAAATAATCCTGGAAAAAAAAGAGGAGATTGACAAAAGTTGGGATATCTCCAGCTTTAAACTTATGGCATTAATTTGCATAAGCTCCCCTAGGTATTCCATTAGCATATTGCCAAAGTCTTGATCCACACATTTTTATGCTTCCACTTTTTGACAGTAGATCTGCAGCTAAAGCAAGTACTTCACAATCACAGCTGTAATTTATATTATACAATATAATATATATTAACATATACTAGAATATGCAGCTACAAGAAGAGGACGAAACTTAGGAATTGAAACTGACGCACCAAAGACTTGTTACGCAGCTAGTGGTAAATAGTCTCTCTCAGTTGCAGAAATTTGAACCCACAGGCTTTGAATGATCTTTAATATCCATCAATCCATCCAGTTTTCCATCTTCCTTAATATCAGGCCATCCATCCAGTTATCCAACCATTCTTCCACTTTTCTATTTATATATCGATTGATTACCTTTTCCTCATTAATGATTTGGGGTGCCAGAGATACCCTCTATGGATGGTTGATGCATCAAGCCTTTGCTTATACAGCCAATGCCTTTGGCCAGCCCTGTTTTTGTCAACTACTACTTTGTATTTTTTACTCTGCCAGGGAGGTTATGTTTTGCCAGAGTATGTTTGTTAGTCTGTTTGTTTGTTAGCAAGATTACGCAAAAACTACTGGACAGATTTTGTTGATATTTTCAGGAGATGTTGAGAATAGTCCAATTTAAAAATGATTAGATTTTGGTGCTGATTCAGATAACCGCCATAACATGATTCAGAGTGCTAGGTGTGGGTTTTCAGGGTCAAGGAATCATATTATGATGGTAACTTTATCATGAAACTATTGCTTATAGATGTAACAGCAATATGTGAGCTACCTTGGTAGAGGTTTGTAGCTCTGTAGTTCGACTCTATATCCTCTGTTTCTGTCACCATGCTTTCAAACATGGCTCTGCTGACTAGGGTTTGGCAAAGTATTAAGACGTGACAACGAGGAGACGCTAAAGTGCTGCATAGCTTTCATACTGAGGTATAAACCAGGCCTTACAGATGGTAGAGTTTGGACACAGGTTTTCAAAAATGACCATTTAGAGCCATTCGATTTCTTTTTGAGAAAAACTCATGGACCACTCACATTATGTTGTTCAATAAAACAATTTCAAAGTGATGTTCAAATGTGAAAACCATCCAAATGACTGTTTTGGCCTTTCTAGTGTGAACACCTTTTTTTTTTACTGTTAAACACTGATGACTCAGTTTGAGCTGAACTCCACACTCTGAGTCAGCCGACTGTCTGAGATTACTCTTCGACTGTGTCCTGATGTCTTCAGCCCTTTATTTCACCTGTGAATGCCTGATTTGCTGCGTAGACCAGGCTGTGTAAACATCTCCGTAGGGGAAATCACGACGCTGTAAACACAAACCGCTGCATCAAACAGGCACAAACCAAATTAGATGCAGCAGTGGAGAGGATTGGGCCATAGGTGGGTGCTGGGGGTTCGATTTAATCAATCATCCCCTCTGAAATCACAGGTCGGAGGAAGTGGGGGGTTGAGGAGCAGCAGGAGGGGGACGTGGGCTTGCTTTTCCCATTTTTTCTTCCTCTTAAGGCCGAAGCTCATTTTTCACCGGGGCGCAGCTCATTCGTTCATTAGGCAGAGAGATAGGGGCGTACGTGGCGGATCCGCGGAGCTGCTTCATTACTCTCTGAAGACCAGTGAGATCGGACCGCGCTGTAGAATATTTAACCCCCTCTCTCCCCCATCACCTTCCCTGCTGTTGGCGAGAAATGATGTGTGTTCAACGGGGTTTGAGTTCCTGCTCATTATACAGGCGTGATCATAACTCAAACGAAGAGGTGCAGGATTCACGCTGAGAGAGCAGCACTTCTAACAGCAAAGAGACGTCAACCAGTGAAGGCACCAACGCCTCGAGGAGATAAATAACAGCGGTGGATTTGACTGATATGTTGATTGCTGAGGAAGATAGAACGCCTTTTTAAAACAGCATGTCGCCACTTAAATGATTCCTTAAACAATTTCAAGGGGACGAGGCCGTTAAAGTCAGCTTTGGTCTAAGAACATTCTAAAAATAAAGGAGCAGACTCTCCAGTGGGCACAGGTTTTATTGGTTTGTCCGCCAAGACAGCTTTATTACTTATGCATTTGCAGGTCAAAGGTCGCTTGATTAGCCTCCAGTGCATTAGACACATGAACATGGCAGAGCAGTGGCCATTAGACATACCTCATCATCCATTAACAGATGGTAATAACGCTGCAATTATTGCCTCTTTAGTGGCTTGAGGTTAGATTTTATGTCGCAGCGCAGTCATTTTCAGAAAAACTCTTAATGCCACCTTGCTAGAAAATGGCGAAAGCATTGTGATTTGCACTTATGTGGAATAATATAATTAGCACATGTAGAGAAGGGTGTTCAAGGATCATTGTGGTTCATTATCAGTGATAAAATATCCGAACCACTTTATTAGAGAGAGAGTCAATAGAGCACTCTGAAAACTTTGATAATGCTGTGAGGTTAGGTTTCAGGTTCATCCATCAATCCATCCTGCAATGTATTTATGCCTTTATCCATGTATCTTTATGATCTTTAATATGCATTCATCCAGTCATCCATCCAAAAAATGTATCCATCTATCTTAAGATCAAGCCATCCATCCAATTATTCATCCATTAATCGATTTGTCTATTTATCAATGCATTGATTCGTCAACTTTCCATGTGTTTATCTATAAACTCATCCATCGGTCTTGCAATGTATTTATGCCTGAGCCATTTTTCAATCTAACCAGCGATACATCCATCCATATTTTTATCTTTACATCAGTTTATCAATATTGTAATGAAGTTATTAGTTCCCCACCTTTTTTTTTTATCTATCTTAACATTATCCAACAATTTATGCATCTATCTTAGCATCAAGCCACCCTAAAATAAATCATCCATTAAGTCATTTATCTTTCATCCATCCAATAGTTCATCCACACACCTGTTAATAAATTCATCTATTTAACAATCCATCCATCCATCCATGTATTTATCTATGCATCCATTTGTCAGTCTTGCTATTTATCTATGCCTCCTCCATCCTTTTTTCAATTCACCTAGCCATCAGTCATCCAACAAATATATCCACCTATTTTAATATCCAGCCATCCATCCAGTTATCCATCCATGAATCAATTTATCAATCCATTTATCAATCATTTATGCCTCCTATTTTTCCAAACCATCCAGCCATTAGCCAACAATTAATCCTTCTATCTTAGCATCAAGCCATCGTTAAGTAGCCATGAGCCAATCATCCATCTTGCAATGTATGTATGCATCCATCCCATATTCCATCCATCAAAACATCCATCCTTTAATCCATCTATTTATCCATCTATCTGACAATTTTTTCACGCCTCCATCCATCCATCTGTTTAGCTTTCTACCCATGTATCCATCCATCCAGCCAAACAACTGTTATTCATCCAACCCTCTGTGTATTTATCTCCTTATCCTTCCATTTATATTCCATCCCTGTATCAACCTATCCATCCAATCACCATCCTTTTAGCCATCTATTAATTGTCTTTTTACAGACCTGTAAGTGTTTTTGCCTTGTAAATAATAAAAGATAAGCACTTGTGTCAAGCTTTTGTTAATGTTTTTATCACTTAAGGCACTTCACACTTCATTTCATGATAAGCCTTTCACACAAACATTCACCCACTGTTAAAGTGTCATGCTAGGCCACTAATTAGTGTAACACCCAGGCACATTTACTCCTAGCAGGATATACCTTTGAGTTACTCTGACACGTGGATTGAAGGAAAGACATGGCCTAACAGGCAACCTACCAAATCAAGGAAAACCCACTAAAATGGAGGCATGTGCTTGAAAAATGAGTCAGTAAAAACATTTTGCCATTTTCTGTGTTCTGTTAGCTATCCCTAACTTTGATCAACTAACTTTTGAATTCTTATGCTCTATATTCACTTGTTCAGAGCATACAGTGTTATAGACAATATCTTAGTTGTGTGTTTATTACTTCCCCTGAGCAAAAAATTGGAAACAATGGTGGGTTAAAGTTAGATAAGAAAGTAGTTTCTCTTCCTACAAACTGGGATTGGTTTCAACAACAAGCTTTTTGGATGATAGTTACGCTGCTGGTCTTTGTTTTGTCTCAAAAACAAGTTTGTCCTGCTCCTAAGTTTGCTTAGAAAGTCCCTGACCCTTGACCCGGCTGTTCCTTGCTCAGCTGGACATGTTTTTTAATTCAAGTTGTTGCGGTACAAGGCCTGAAAGGAAACAATGTTTTATCCAGAAATGATGGCCAAACTATAAAATGAGACTTGAGTTGTTATAAACAAAATATACGGTTTGTTTGTGTGCACCCTATCTACTCTTAACTTTCTGTGAAGCTTATGTTCAGAGGTGTCATGACATGGGACATGTGGAATAACAATCTATTGATATGTTGTCTCATTTTAGGGATTATTCAGATAAAAAAGTCAAATATGGCCGCATCATCAGAATGCTCCAAAGCTGACTGTGAGCCATGGTTGAAACACAGGCAACAAATTGCTACAGAAAATACATGTTGCTGAAAGAGAAGTTCCTGGAACCAAAGTCACTTTTACACCTAAGTTTGCAGGACGTGTAGTAACAACATTGTTAGCATTTTCACTTGGATTGGTTTTCTTTCACACTGCACTTAATCAAGCAGACCAAAACCTGTTGCTACTCAGACAAATTCAAGCCACAGTGCCCTGTTTTTTGGTCACTTTGTTTGGTCCCTGTTTGGTTTGGATGGCTCTCACATAAATCATGAACCAAACTCTGGTCCGCTCGGAAGCAAACTGATACTCTGCTGATCAGAGTTTGTTTCTTTGGTCCATGCCTCAAATCAATTAAATTTGTTTGGTACGCATCTGTCATGATCCTGCTTTTTGCCTTGGTTAACTTTCCCATTTTGTTTCCATGTTTTGTGTCTTGTCTTGTACTTCCTGTTATATTTTGAAAATTAATCTGTCTTTCCTTGTTTTCATAGGTTTTGCTTCCTGTCTGGCGCTGTCACACCTAATCCCTGATTGTTCCTTCCCAACTGTGTCTAATCACCCCCAATTACCTCATATATTTAAACCTCATGTCTTCCTCTGTCTTGTTGCCAGTTCGTCGCACTCACTAGTCTTCATTCCAGCTCTCTTTCTTGTCACGTCTTGCTGGTAATACCCATTTTTGCCATAGAGCTAGCTTTTTGCCTCACGTCTTGGATACCATCTCTGATTGATTTTCTGTGTACCAAACTTTTGCCTGTTTTACCAATAAACTGACTGCCATTGTCTGGTGTGAAAGCAACTGGTGGACTTGGTCCCGTTTGGAGGTTAAGTTTCAAGGCTGTTATATTTTTCACTTGGTTTAGTTTGCCTTTCACTGCACTTTGTCAGGCAAACCAAAGCCTGTCAAATGTGTAATCTAGCCTCCCGCCACTAGTTGGGGCTGTAGCTGAGGTCTTCAATTCTGCCATCTTATGATGACCCATAAATACACAACCAGCTTCAAATAATAACACTGTTTAGCTGAAAACTGCATTTTGGCTGCATCAGTTTGCATTTGCATATTGACTGGAGTGATGTATAAACATGTTTTGCACAGATTTTGATATGTTAAGCTGTAAAGCTGGTGATGCTAGCAACACTAATGCTAGCCACACTCTGTTTAATATTGTCATTGAATGCTATATTAGCTTTCTTACTTTGGTGATATTTAGCCAAATCCAAGCCACAAGTCCCCTCTTTTTGGTTTGCTTGCCTTAGTTTGGCCTTGTTTGTTATTTTATGGCTTTCAAACCCACTATGAGTCAAACTCTGGTCCAACAAAAGATGGGTTGCTTCAAAGTTCGGCTCATTCAAGTCCACACCAGAGTTTGTGTGAGCTTTAACACCAGCTCTGACATGCTAAACTTTTCATTAGAGCCAACCAGACTTCATTTGGTCCTGACCAAACATGTTTAATGTGACAGTGGCCTAAGAGTATCAAGATCTTTTGGTGGAACTTACATTAGACTAGCCAGAAGAACCTAAAAGAGACAGACGTGCTTCCAAATTACAGGACTTATAAAGGTTGACTGCTGTATTTGTCCTTTTCTGATTCTAGAGGTAGACTTGACCTGCTATCCTTTTGTTTCAGGAGTTGTGTCAACTGACTTATGCTTGGTTTACACCTGATGTGCAATTAGGTAAATATCTCTCTCTATTTTTCATTTTCCTTTCTGTTTTTGGTAGAGAAACACATGCAGCTCATGGAAAAGACTGGCAAGCCTCCTAATGGCGATATCTTCGACACGGGGAGATGCATGGCTTGCACACTCAGTCTGAGAGCTCTGACTTGATAAAGTCACTGCTGCGGTAATTCAAGTAAAATGCATCCAGCATGAAAAAGCCCTAAGACAGCAGCATCTGCTTGTAAAATGTAGTTGAGTAATATGCGTATTCAGTTCCTAGAAGAGAAGTTCCTGTTTCTAAACGTTTCTAAAACTTTGCTTTTAAATGTAATAAGAGAATTTGTTTTATAGTATGAGCTTAAAAGATGTTGCACTCTAATGTCTAATGTCTGCTTTTGGATGCATAAATGGCGAAATCTCTTTCATTTGTTCCAACAAGTTCCCTTTTTGCCTGCTTCTGATTTGGTGAAATTTTGTCTCGTAACGCCACTGCTCATGCTATAGAAAGATGGCCTTGCTGTGGAGCATTTCTGTGTCGCCTCCATTTGAGCAGAATGTCAGGGAGAAGCAGACGCATGGCAGAGCTGCCTGGTATCATGTTGACATCTGTCATATGTGTTTGTTTATGAGGAGCGAGGCGGCACACCGGGAGAGAGAGATGGATACTCTCCAGAGAGCCAAAACCTACTCTCCTTCTCAGGGGAGGATGGAGCCGTTAGATACCGAGCCTATACCTGCACATATAGGCTGAAATACACACAAAGATACACTCCAATTTCACAGCGAGGCTGAGCTCACTTATTTCACAGTGGACTCTTTATCTCCCATTATCAAACGATTTCTGGGAATTTTATCTGAAACCAAAGCACAGCGATGATTTATCTCTATAGAGTGTCATGATAAATGATGCTCCGCTGTAAAAATACTATTTGTGTAATTGGATCATTCTTCGGCCCTCGCTCCATAACTCCTCCGTCTGCTGCTGGTAGAGTTATGTGCCCTGGTGGCAGGTAATGTTTTTCATTATATGCCAGGACGGTTTTATATATAGAAAATAGGCGGGAAGAACTCGGTCTTGCCTGGAGCCCTTTGCATGGTTGGTCCCTGTAGGTGCACCCTATATTTGATGGTTTGGGAATACAGTGCTCCACGTCTCTGCAGAGAAGAAGCATATATGAGGAGTGGAGATACCAAGTGTTCTCTGGTGGCTAAATTTAGTAGGTGAAGTAACACCAAGGATGACAACCACCCGTTGCAGGTGTCATGAAGCCACAAGTGTGCGTCATAGCCTGGGGAGATGTATAAACAAGTCCAACATCAACATAAAAACAAGAAATATAGATTGTTATATCTCTGCACTGGGACCTCCATCTTTAAAAGTGTATGTACTTTCATTTGTCCAAGGCTTGGGTCAAATGTTGAGAACACAACATTTAAAAAAGTCTTTAAACTTTGACCGCATGACCACCCAGACTCAGAGATGCGATGATTAAATTTTGGATATCAGTGTTCAAAGGTCAAGGTCATCGAATCTTGTGTTCATCTATTGCTTTAAAATGCAATGTCTGAAGAACGCTTAAGAGGATTAACACCAAACTTAGCACAAATGTCCATTCTGACTAGGTGATGAGCTAATTCAAGTTTGGAGGTCACAGGTCAAAGTTCAAATTAAGGACATCTCATGTTTGCCAGAGCTCGTAAAGGCAATTTTGTGAATGCAATAGAACAAGAATGCATTGAGGGTTTTTTTTTTCTTTTCCAAACTTCACTTGGATGTCTGTAATAATGGTGGGATGATCTCAGATTTTGGAGGTCATAGTTTAAGTCAAGGTCATGGGGTCTTATAATCATCCTTTGCTCATGATCACTATATTTCAGAGGTTTACAGGGAGTTCCATCAAACTTTGAAGAAATGTCCATCCTGACTTATGAATACAAAAAGTTAATTTTGAAGGTCATGGGTCAAAGGTCAAAGTCTCAAATCCTCATGGTAGTTCGTTAATCATTAAAGCAACTTAGTGAACCGCAAATCACAAGATTGCTAAGAGATATTTTCCTCAAACTTTGCATAAACATTCATGACATGACACGGATGAATTGATAAGATATTGAATGTCATAGGTCAAAAGCCATGGTCAAAGAATCCCTTGGTCACTCTTTGCTTGTGAATGCGTTAACTCAGTCATTTGTTAAGAGATTTTCATCAAACTTTATTAAACTGTCCATTCTGGCTCAAAAGTGAAAATATTTGATTTTGGGGGGTCATAGGTAAAAAGTCAAGGTCATCAGATGCATCTATTTTCTTTGCTTGTCAAGATAATTTTGTAAACATTAAATCTCGGCCGTCGTTTTCCTTTAAATAAGGTCCTATGAATGCAATATCAAAGAATACTTAAAGTAAGTGGTTCCCGACCTTTTTGAGTGCCTCCACTTGTACTTAAGAATAGTCGAACACCCCTTGGAACCAAAACGTAAAAAAATTAAGACATGACTGAAAAATAAGCACCAATTTCTAATAGTTTTCATGAATGAAAATGGAACAAAATAGCTCATTCACACATATTTGTGGAAAAACATTTGAAGAAATTCTTTTCGTTTTTTTAAAAACAAAAGTTACAGAGTTTAAAGGTCAAGTTAAAGATAAAGGTAAAGAAGAGAACTTTTTTCTAAAGAACACTTTGGGAGATCTCTTCAAACTTTGCACAATTGTCTACTTGGGTGCAAGGGTTAAGTTTTATGATTTCGAAGGTCATAGGTCAAGGTCATGGAGTTCAAATTCATCCATTTGCTTGTGAAAGCAGTATCTCCAGAAATCTTCCAGGTATTTCTGCCATACTTTGCACATCTTTCTTTTAGCATTGAACAATGACCTAAATAGATTTTGGAGATCAAAGGTCAAGGGTTATCCAATGTTATAAGTACTGTCTGATTTTGTACACAATATTTTCAAAAAGTCCTTTGAGAGTTGAAATTTTGCAGTCCACTTTGACTCAAGGGCAAACTAGCTTGATTTAGAAGGGATAAAGTCAAAGTCCTGAAGCACCATGATTGTTTCCTTGTTAAGTCCTATGCCAAAACTTATTTCTGTCAAACTTTGGACAAATCTCTGACTTAACAACAAACTGATTAAATTTGGGAGGTAGGTCAGAGGCCCAGTGAGCCACAGTGTGCTTCCGTATCCCTCACAGGGGCATCAAACAGCGATGCTGGAGCTCTAGTTTTGTATCCATATCTTTAGTCTAATTGGCTTCAGTTGCTGCAAAGCCAATGCTCTCTTCAGAAACTTCAGAATGTTTGGCAGCGGGGTCACTGAGGTGGATACATAAAAGCAATAAGATTCATCTTGGAGGAAATATTTAATGGTGCCGAGGCTGTTATGTAAAAGCATCTCATTGAGTTCTGGCGTTTGATAGCGGCGCACATTCCCAGATAAGACTTTCCCCGGGCCTCCAGAGAAAAAAGTACCTGCATATTTATCTATCCATTAGTCTCCGTCTCCCCCTCTCATCATCTCATCCTCTCACATCTAAAAGGTATCAGTTACACCGCCGAGCATGGTAAATATTTGAGCTCCGGCTCTGCCCATGAATCAAGTCTTGTTTTCAGAGTGGGTGGGCACGCTCCGGAGGAAAAAAAATGACAGTGTTTATCTCCATTTTCGGGGCTCGGCTGAATGATGAGCAGCCTCGCTTCTGTGGCTCTCCTGCAGATTAATTCACGTCAAAAAGTTCCTGATTTGCATTCCAGGGGTTGACTCAGGGCTTGTCTGATTCTCCCTTTGAGACTTGATGAATCTGCTGTTGCTGCTGAGTAGTTTTTTTCTTCTCTGCATTGATTGAAAGAGCGCTGATTTTTTGAAACGCTTGTAGTTTTTTGGCAGTGAGTATGCTTCGTGCTTATTCCAGTGCATGCAGAAGAGACTTTCCGCTCAATGAACTCTTCCTGAATATTATGTTGTTGACTCGTTCATGGGCGTTTAGTCATGGGGTGAACAAAGGCAAGAGTCTGCTTGGCTGATATATGTTTCAGTTTGTAGGCAAAAATAAGTGCCCTATGGTTATAGCTTCTCTGGGATATATACAAACCTCAGTTCCAATGAAATTGGGACTTTGCGTAAAGGGTAAATAAGAACAGAAAACCATGATTTACAAGTCCTTTTTTGACCTATAATCAATTGAAAACATGACAAAGACAAGATATTTAATGTTCAAACTGATAAACTTTATTATTTTTTGCAAATATTCAGTAATCTTGAGTATTATGCCTGCAACATGTTCCGAAAGATCTGGGACAGGGGCATGTTTACCACTGTGTTACATCACACTCAATACATTTTGGAACCAAGACAGTAATTCTTCATGCTCTGTAGGTGGAATTCTTTCATATTTTTGCTTGATTTTCTTCTTCTGCTGTTCAACAGTCCGGGGTCTCCAGTGTCGTATTTTGCGCTTCATAATGTGCCATACATTTTCAATGAAAGACAGGTCTGGACTGATGAGGGCCAGTCTAGTAAAGGGCCCTATAAAATCCACGATCACGGAATTGGGGATGGAATCATGGAAATGGACATTAAACACAAAATTCACTATAAACACGGAAATGGCCAACATTTTACGTAAAAGTTTTTTTTTCTCACTAAAAAGGAGTGTATCTCTCAGGAAAATTCTCTGAGGGGGTCACTCAGGCTGCGGACAATGCACGCTTCACTCCCCCTTCCCCTCCTCCTCCCCTTAATAACGACGTCAACATGTCGAAGCGGCCTACTCAGACATCGGCTAATTTGGCAAAGATGCTACCAAACTCCCGGCTAACTTCAAAGTGCAGGGCAGAATAGCTTCCCAATGGTTATCTGTCAGGCCATCAAATGTTCTGCAAATTTTGTCAACATACGGTTGACTGGACTAAAGAGTGAGTGATTCTATTTCATTACTAAATACAGTATTTCGGGGTTAATTTTGCATAAAATACTAAAACCAAATTCTCAAAATATTAAAATGGAAAAAAATGGAGTATGGGAAAAACTAAAATGGAATTTGGAAAAAATAACACAGATTTTCTTTTGAACTTTGCACTGATAACAGTCTGGATGGTCCTTTTCCTCTTTAGCCCAGAAGACACCGCGTCCATGATGTCCACTTTGCATCAGTTCATCTCAGATGAGCTCGGGCTCAGAGAGGCCAGCATCATTATAGGTGTTGTTGATATTTGGCTTTGGCTTTGCATGGTAGAGTTTAACACTTGTAGATGTAGCGACGAACTGTATTAACTGAAGTGTTCCTGTGCCCACGTGGTGATAACTTTTACAGAATCAGTTTTTAATGCAGTGCTGCCTGAGGGATGGGAGGTCATGAGCATTCAATGTTGGTTTTCAGCCTTGCTGCTTTACATGCAGAAATTATTAAGTTTTCTCTGAATCTTTTGATGATTCAATGGACTGCAGATGCTGAAATCCCATAATCCCTTGCACTTGTACATGAAGAAACATTGTTTTTAAACTGTTGTACTATTTGCTCAGTTCTTCACAAAGTGGTGAACCTCACCTCCATCCTTACTCGTGAACGACTGAGCCTTTCAGGGATGGATTTCCAATTAACCTGTTCACCTGTGGAATGTTCTAAAAAAGAGAGGGCAACCTACTGTTCACTGGCAGATACCCCAATGCCAGCTGAAGGTCCTCGGCTGAAGAACTCAACAGAGTATCATCTGTAAAGAGATCTACAAACCAAACACCTTCCTTCCCCTGGCTGTACTTTAAAATCTTGTCTGTAAAAAGTCTGAAAAACATCCTTCAAATTGTACTTTATATACTGCATTCACAAGCAAGGGACAACAGTAAGGCATATGACCTTGACCTTTGATGAATGGCATCCCACATTTTATTTGTTCATCCAAAGGTCAGGGTGGACATTTATGCAAAGTTTAAATGAAATCTCTTAAAGTGGCCTTGAGTTACTAAAATGAATATAAAGAGAAGAACATGGGGCTCAATTGCTTTGACCATTGACCTATGACCCCCAATCTCAAAGTACTTAATCCTTAAGCCAGAATGGACTTTAATGCAATGACGATATAATGGTCACAAGCAAGAGACTAACATCAGGTAAATTTACCTCTTACTACAAAATGTAACTAGGTTTTCCACAAGTCAGAGTGGACATTTTTACAATGCTTGGTCTAGAACAGGGGTGGGAAAGTAGCAGCCCAGGGGCCACATGTGGCCCTCAACCTCAATAAATGCGGCCTGCCAGTCATTTCCAAAAATCAATCAAGTAAGAAGACAACCCAGATATCTAAATAAAAATAATTCTGTATATTCTTGATTAATATTTTCATTGCTTTTTGTCAGTTATTGAAGAACTTACTTTGCAATAATCTAACTCTCTTTCATAAAGCATTAGAACATAATATCAAGTATGGCTCAATACTGTATTTAGAAAACAGCAGCAGTAAGATATTTCTGTTTTAAAAATTGGAAAACACTTATTGTTTCATTGATTTAAAAATAGCTTCATTGGCTTTAAGTCTGTGTACATTGGCTAAATTGGCTTGAACTGAATGTCAAGCTATGCATAATAACTAGTGTTTGAGTCATAATATATGAATATTGGTATACTATTTTGATGACTACTTTATGTTTGCATATTTTGTTTATCCAAAATTATTTTTCCCCATTAAGCGTATTCAAAAATTTGTTACAATGCGACCCTCAGGCTGGGAAAAACAGTTTAATGTGGCCCTCTTGGTAATTAAGGTTGCCCACCCCTTTTCTAGAATATCAGGGTTACAACTCAAAAAGAAGTCTCAGCTAGCATTGGCTATTTTCAGCTTGAAAGCATAATTAACAGAACAAGTGAAACATGCTAATCGACTGTTGTATATCTCATCTTGCATGAATGATGCAACGTTTGGCACTATTGCACAATACACTATTGTGTTTTTGTCTCCTGGTGACACAAGAACAATATTTCCAGAAAGATCTCCGAACCTGGCGCCATTGTTTGTGACGATGATGTATGTTTCCGCTCATTAGCAGCCATGGATTAGCCCTCGCAGGGGATCAGCTTGTTAGATACCACTGACGGTGGTCCGGTTGAAATTGACAGCTGAGGATATTGGAGAAAAAAAAGAAAAACAGGAGCAATACATCAAGCCCTGAGCAGAAAGTGTTTGGTCAGCAGGAATAAAACATCCCTGATTCTCCACATTTATTTCCTCCTCTTCAAAAAACAGTCCAGGCAGCATTCAGCTAAAAAAAAAAGTGTCATTAAGGAAAAAGCAGAGCCTCGAAAGTTGTACCTCATCCACTGTTTAGATTGGGCAATTTAAAGTGATTCACAGTGGAACAAGGAGGAAGACGGAGAACAGGCCTCATCTGATAGTTACCTGGGGCAGCAGCCTGGTTTCTGCCCACACAGGTAATTACAATTATGCAAATGAGGTGCATAGTCGAGCCCTGGAACAAAAGCAGTGCCACGTATGCAGACTGAAAGGCTTAAAGCTGCTTCACCTGTATATTCAAATCAACACAGAGGGGGTAACTCCAAGTTATGATGGCACTGCATCCAATAAGACGGGTTAATCATCTTTTCCCTGGAACAAACAATATAGACAAATACATGCATTGGAAGAAACCACGAGTCCTTCTGAGGAATCGCTCGCCGAATGGCCCGCAATCTTCCCTCTCTTGTTCCCAGCGTCCGACAACTAGATTGCTTTAGCGGGAGATTGAGAGGCGAGGGCGAAGATTAGGAGGGAAAAAAGAGGAGAAAAGCAAGGAGGAGGTGATGAGTTTTGGATGTGGGCCTTGTTGTGAGGCTCAGGTGATGAAAGGACGGTGTTCGCTGTAATTCATTAGTGGGGGGGGGTGCAAGGGGGTGGATGGGTGGGAAGAAGGAGGCTGCAATGAGGTGTGACGAGATGGCACCGCCGAGCACAACGGATCGTGGAGTTTGAGGAGTGAACATGCTGAACACCAGATTTAGTCACAGTGCCACGATTTCAGCGCTACAGTTGGAGACTTCTGTTAAGTGCCGCTATTAAATGGAACAAGTTGATACAGCAGGAGCAGTTTATAGATTAAGTAATCTCAGGGCCTGACTTTTCTTTTCTGTGGAAAGTGTTCTGTCTCAAAAGATGTGTTGCTCATGGATTTGGGACACGTTGGCCACCATATTGCTTGTGAAACGGTGCACAATTAACCTTACTGGATCTGGCTGATTCAATGTAATCAGGCAGATCCATCGTGCCAAGCTCCAATCTACAATGTTTGTGAGTGGGCCAAAGCGGCACGGTCCAATCAGAGTCCTTTGGAGCAGGAAGAGGTGAGAGATATGAGTGATTCGACAGCAGAAAGTGACTGCACATACAGGGATTAGCATAGGTGCTAACAGCTTCAGTAGCAGTTTTATCAGATTTTGACCACATTTCTTTATTAAATGAAACACAAATAATGCTACAAACTTCTCTCTCCACTTCTGACTTTTGCTGAGAGTTTGTTTTATGAATAAGGCTCTTGTTCCATCGCCCAGTAGCACCCCACTGACATTATCTGATCAGCCCATAATAAATGCTGATTGACAGAATCGTTCAATCACCTGCTGGATATGCTTCTGAAAGGTTGGTGGCTTTCACCTAAAGTTCGTTGGACTCAGTTTGGTTTGAGGCTTAAGTTGCAACATTTTTTTCATTTTTCACTTGGTTTGGTTTTTGTTCTTTGCACTTTGTCACCAAACACATGTGAAATGATGCATAATGTAGCCACGTGTTGGGGCTGTAGCTGCGGTTTTTGGTTCTGACTTCCGGTCACAACACTTGTGCCATAAAAAAAAGATAACGCATTTCGACTGTCAGGTCCATATGGAGCTATGTGTAACCATATTTGTCACGGATTTGTTGATGTTAACCTGCTCAGAGGGCCAGAGGCTGGCTGTGCTAGCAATGCTATCGGTGTCCACACTGTGCTTGATGTTATCAGTGATCACTACGTTAGCCTGATTACTGTTGGGATGTTTGCTTGTCTTGTTTGCTTCCCATGGTTTTCAAACTCACCTTGAACCAAACTCAAGTGTCAATTGGACCTAAGTCAGTTATTTGGTCTGCATTGCAGTTCGCAGGGGCTTTCACACCAACCAAAATCAAATTAAGTTTCCATAAAAGTAAACCAGAGATTGTTTGTTTGGACCACAATCCTTCTAAACCCTTTCATAAAAAAAGTCCTCGAAGTAAGATGCATACCTTGAATTATTAAGCAAGCCAATTAAGTCATTACAAATAGTAATACAGAATATCTTAAAACTGTTTCCTGTTTGAAGTCATCATAAATATGGATACCACACCCACAATTCATGAGACAGCTCTTACTATTCAGTCCATAGTCTAGAGGATCAGGGCTTGCTGTGCTAGCAATGCTATCAGGTCCACACCGTGCTTGATATCATCAGTGAGGGGCTACGTTAGCCTGCTTGTTGTTGTGATATTTGCTTGTCTTGTTTGGTCCTTGTTTGCTTCCCGTGGTTTTCACACTCACAGTGAACCAAACCGGTTTGCTTGGAGGCCAACCAAGACCCTTTTTGTGAAGTGGACCAACGTCAGTTCTGTGGTCTGCATTAGAGTTCCCATTAGCTTTCACACCACCCAAAATCAAACTACCAAAAAACCAAACCAGAGATAGACTGTTCAGACCACATTTCTTTGACACTTCTAAATCCTTCCATAAAGAAGTCCTTTAAGTAAAATGCATACCTTGAATAATAACATAGAATATCTTGAAACTGATTCCTGTTTGAAGTCATCGTAAATATGGATACCACACCCACAATTCATGAGACAGCTCTCACTATTCAGTCCATAGTCCGCACGACGTGCTCTCCAGCTGACGATACTGCTTTCTGACAGCTCCGCCTGTCTTGCCTATAGGGTCTACACACTGGAGGGCTCCAGGAGTAACCAGCCGAGTGCTAATGAGCCCATCTCCTGTTAATTTAATTTACAGCGCGGGCTCTTCCTCGGAGCCTCGGCACCGTCTGCCTGCCTCTGCCACCACTCCCAGCTGCAGTGTGTTTAACCTGCCAGCACCTCCACAACACATATCATAATCCTACCACTCCTTCACTCCATACATTCACATTCATAAATTCTACGCACGCATGCTCTCTCCCCAGTCACGATTTTCTTGTTTTTCCCTTGTAAAAGCAGGAACATTGATTTGCACACAGATACTCATCTACGTTCCCCTCACCCCCTTTTCCAACACAGCACACATGTTCATATCTACAGTACAGGAGGAAAACTATCAGAGAATCCAGCTCTGTAATGAACTGCTGGGTAATCTGGTAATCTCATTATCCAAGCAGAGATGGAAAAGATGGCGGGAAAGGTGTTTTTGATAAGATGGACTCAGTTATTCATGAAGACAAGGCCTTTATTTACCTATGATTTTCCTTATCGTCGTCATCGTGCCTGTAGTGTCTATCAGAGAACTGGCGTATCATTGTCGAGTCAGCAGAGGAAGATTCGATGTTTGCCACCTTGAAAATGTCAACGAGGCAGAATAAGGCAGCGAAGGTCAAGTGAAAAATTTCCAATATTATGTGATCATATTTACACGCCTCTGCAGAGATGATAAATATTTGAATTGCCCAGCTTCATGGATGGTTTTTGATTGAAAAGCCAAACAAAAAAAAGCAGCCAACCATTACCATGACCTTTGTTCTAGTCTGGCTAAGGCAGCCTCACAAAATGTAGCATCCACCCTTTGTTAATTCATCTGCATGCTCAGCATTTCTATCACTTTAAGTCGTTCCCAGAGGAAGAACATGGAGACATGAAGATGATCATAATTACCAATAATAACTGGCCTTACTTCTATCTGCAGGAGGCAGCGGTGTTTGTGTGATACAGAGTTTGGTAAGTCTGAGTCACATCACAAGTATATTCTTCAGTTCAAGTATTCCATTGTTTGGATTTTCATCTGACTAAATTATTCCTTTGTTGACGGATAAAATGACTAAAATCACAGTCGCTTGTCAAAGAATGACCCCGCAATAGCATCAAATAAACAGATATCAGACAAAAAAGGGTGTCAGAAAGGAGAGCATTAAGCATGATTTTTTTGTCTGACTGATTGTTTGACTCTTGTCTGAGGCTTTACTCTCAGATTCTTTTTTTTTCTGAGTCCTTTTTGCTGAATCCTTTGTGTAGTGCTTTCCTTTTACTCTTGTTTTTTCAAACTTGTCTGATGCCTTCCCATTTTCTGACTCCCTTTTTGTCTGAGGCTTGTCTTTCTGAATCCTGTCTTGCTAACTTCGTGTCTGATCCCTTTTAACCTTCCTTTTTGTCTTCCTAACTCCTTTTTGTCTGATGCCTTGCTTGTTGGCTCCCTTTATCGGACTCCTTTATGCCAAATACTTTCCTTTGTGACTTTTTTCTGACCCCTTTTTCCACTTACTTGCTTGTCATCTGATGCCTTCGTTTCTGACTCCTTTTTGTCTAAGGCTTGTCTTTTGGGATCCTTTTTTTTTTCGAATGCCCTCCTTTCCTGACTCCTTTCTTTCTGCTTCCTTATTTTGCGAACACTTATTTATATGATGACATTTTCTCTCTTTCTTGTCAACAGATGTCTTCCTATCTGGCGCTCATTTGTTTGATTCTTTTGAGTCTGATGCCTTGGTTGTTGGCTCCTTTTTTACGACTCCTTTATGCAAAATACTTTCCTTTGTGACTTTTTTCTGACCCCTTTTTTCGCTTACTTGCTTGTCATCTAATCCCTTCCTTTCTGACCCCCTTACTAAACCTTTTATGCTCACTGAGAGGGGCCAAATCAGGTTTATTACCAAAAAGTAGGTTGCACTTCAAGATTAGCACGAGACTTCTTGTAAGGTGTGGCACTGAATTCACCTCTTTTACACCTCCCTTTTTAAACTCTTGCTGGAATCAAAGCTTTGCAAACGCCCAAACACCCAAACCTTAAAATAGAGGCTCCTGGCTCTGGAACTGTTAAAGAACTTCTCACTATCTCTGTTTTGAAAAATGTGCCGTTACATGAATTAATATATGCCAACAAAAGAAAGGACTTATGGAAATTGTCCCAGCCTTTTGTTTGCATCTCCTCCCCCTTTCTGATCTCCGCCTTAGGGATGAACTTTTAACAAAGCAGGAAGTGCAGAGAAAATGTTTATTCACCAAATCCGCCTTGTCATCCTTGTGTGTCCGTAATGCCGTTCAATTTGCCTAAACTTCTCCCAGAGAAATTGGACAATTTCCATTCTGTTCTCCACGGAGGAGCTTTGGAAACATGTCTCTGTTAATCTCCTCAGGAATCCCCGTGTTTAACCCGGCACCGTAACACACTGACGAGGGGATTTCTCCTTTCTCTGTCGCCTCGATATAAATAATCTCACCTGACGTGGATGGAATATACCGGAGATATGGGAAATCATTACTTATCCTTGTACTTTTTTATTACCGCTAAAGCCAATCAAGTTTTCAGTGCCTTTGAATTTATTCCTCATGATCCGTGACAGTGAAAAGGATTTATTAGATGTAAAATGAGTTTTACGACGAGCCCCCACAGCCGGGTTTTATGTGCAGTTTGGTGTGGATGGGTTGATGAATTACGTCACAGGGCAGGTTGACATGTGCAGCCATTTTTCGTGATAGGTTTGACGTTATTCGCCAGTGACAGGACCAACAATCCATGCTACGATTGTCCCCAAAAGGCTCCCAGCGTAGATGGAAGGGAGAGGCCTGATTATGTCTGGGCAGGGCCTGAAGGCTTTGAATCAAAAGAGAGAGACAAAAACGGGGAAGAGCAAGAGAGGGAGGATCCCACACATTACGAAAAAAAACCACAGCTCGAGGCGCTCATCGCTCACACGCCCAGCAGAGAATGAAACCGCCGCCGCTTGATTTGTGCCTAATAAAGTTGTCACATTCTATCAGGCTTCACATCTACAAAAGGAAGCACAAGCCCCCAGTCAGGGCTAGTCAGAGGTGATCAGGGGCAGCCACCATTGGACAACACCTCCGAGTGATAGATGAAGGGAGAGAGCAGCGGCTGATGGAAGTAAAGTGCCAGATGATGGGAGGTGATACAGGTGAACAATGGACAGCTAGGGCTGCTTCTTCTCCAGCTGTTGAGGGTGTTAAGATTCAGGTGTTATGCTGATGATGCTGTGTTTTCTATAGTAACTTATTCATACAGTATATTAATGCTAGTACCTTCACGCTGGAAAAGCCATTATGTTTGGAGTTGTCCATCATTTTGTCCAGTCATTTCTTTTGGACACTAAACTTGAGAATGCTGAGATGTCTGCCTACTCTGACAAAAGGATTAACTATTTTGATTTTTGAGGTAAAAGGTCAAAGGGAATCCATGTATCCTTTCCATTTCTAATCAACACATTCTAATGCACTGGGGGTTTTTTTGTTTGTTTGTTTGTTTGGCTAATAATTTTGAGTTGATCAGATTTGGAAAGCCATACACCAAGACCCCTGTGACTAAGACTATGAAATACAAGATTTTACCTGTCACAGTGATACAAAACCACCATATTTCTTCTTGACCCAACACCGGGATTTTTTTTTTAACTTCAAACAATTGACCCTTCGCTAAGCCCGGAACTAGCAAGTCCGACAGTTGATTTCTGAGAAGTTTGGAGGGCGGTGTTGATTTTTTTGCCTTTCCCAAGCCCAAGACACCTATGTTTCAACTAATGTAAGGTGCTAACTTATGTTAGCTAACCATAGCTTTGTGTGTCAGGTCAGATAACGTTAGCAAACAAAGACATCTCAATGGTACGTTACTTCTGTTTAACCTTGAGCCACTGGGTAATATTTGAGCAAAAGAAATACTAGTAACAGATGGAGACAAGTTCTGACATATTGATATCTTTTAGCATTTTGTGAACTGATGCCCTAGAAATGGGCAAACACAACAATAATGAAAGCTAAATTAACAATAATTCCAATTAAACAGTATTGATTTAACCTGCTGTACAACAACATTGCTGTTCTTGCATATGATTGTGAAGTGTCACCAGTTCTGAAGCGCATAGGGTGCTTTACACTTGCATTGAGATCTGTGTACTTTCCCCTCTATTTTATGTCCTCTTCATTTGAACTCCGACAACATTTGATTTGGTGACTGTATCGCTCAAAAACATACTGGAGACCTTTCTGTCAGCTTCTTTCTGATATTTCTGAATAATTTGTCCAGAAATTTGCAGATATTTCCTCAGGAATATGACTCACCAGTATTGCCGAAACTCCATATTTCTCATTCTAGGGGGGAAAGTTTGACAGGCTTAGCAACAGTAACCAAGGTGGGCGGGGCTTAGCGAAGAGTAAATTGTCCATTCTGACTCGAGGATGAACCATCCAATGAAGTCCAAGGTGTTACGAACTAATGGTTTCAGTTATTATAAATGTGTTATGTCATTAAGATATTTGTCTCAGCTTTGCACAAACAGCCACTGACTCTAGAACAGACTAATTAGATTTTTGGTTGAGGGAAACATTCATAGGGCCTCACTATTATCCTTATCATGAAGACTTGAAAGCTGAAGGATTTTATGAGGGATTTACTTCAAACTTTGCACAAATGTCCACTTAGATTAAAGGATGCATTAATTAGGTGGGAGTTGTAGGTCAAAGGGTTTGGGTCAGTGGGTTTTATGTCAACCCCCTGCTTGCGAATGCTTTCTTGAGAAAGATCTGAGGGATTTTCTTTACATTTCAAAGTAGTTCACATTGACAGATGAATGACCCAGTATATCCTCAGATCAAGGCTCAAAGTTGCTGGGCCTTGTGTTCATATCGCACTTGTAAACACAATATCTTGGAGATTTTCTTCAACTCTTCTCAAATATCCACTTTAACTTAATTCTTGAACTGAACATGAAAGACGACAGATTTCCACCAGTCACAGTCACACAAAAACTGGTTCTTCTTCCACTGTCCAACAGTTGGATTCCATCTATAAACATAAAGCTGCCTGGAGGTATTTCTAGTAAAGGCTATATGCACTTTTCAGGCAACTGAGAACATTTCTGCGATTATGTTTTTGCACCCCGTCACCTCTAAACCCACGCTCGCTCAACTGGAAGGGTGGTACGAATGTATGAATGTGGTTCACAGGTCCCATCCTGTGCCTCCCTTGTTTCCTCTTGCCCACGCTCCTATTATCGGAGGCAGTATCTATGTCCTGACCTGGAGGGAAGGGCCGCATGGGGTGTCAGAGGAAGCCGCGCACGTCTGCCCACAGAGGCCATATAGACTGTTCTCTGCAATAAAGAAAAGGCAGAAGGAGATGGATCAGAAAACACGCCTGCCAATAGGGATTTAGAGGGAGCTTGCTATTTGTGGTGTCCATTTGGTAAAAGTCAGACCTGGAGGACTTTAGGTCTGTAAAGGTTCCATTACTTGTAGAAATGATTCAATTACAGCTCGCGGCTGTTTTCTTTTTCAGGAAAATCACCATGTGAGAGTGTTTCCTTTCAGAATTTACATCAGTGTTCTGGTGTTGGACAAGTCTTCAACAATAAAACATAAAGTACTTTCAAACTGTCAGGCATGCCTCAAGAAGAAAAAGCACTTTATCTCCGCAATGCAGGCGTCAACAGAGATTTAATTTCTCTTGAGATTATGCTCCAAAGCCTATGGGTCTATTGGATGGAGATTGTTTAATACTAATGTTCCTTCTGCACTTAAAACACTCTCCAGTTGCCAGTTTTGATTTGCCCAATCCGCCTTTTTTCTTTTTTCATCTGCGCTTTATAAATTCATGAAAAAGAGTTGCGGTCGTGCTGCGTTTATCAGAAGTTTTCAAATCGCAAAGCTGCAAAGCCAGATGATGCTCGGCCCCTTTTTCATAATACATCCCCAGTTTAGAAACTAAATTTCTCCGTGTGCCATATCGGAGTACAACAGGCCAGCTGCGATAGAGAGGTTGGAGGTCTAAATCAATCATAGATGGCGTGTTACTGGGAGTTAAGGAAATTGCTGTCATTTCTGACTCAGTGATGCAACATGGCGCTGAGAGAGAAGTTCCAGGAAGATGAGGCAGAGTTGTGTTCATGCCAATGAAAGGTCCTACATCATCCAAAAAACACTTTGAAATGGTTGAGCAAAAAATAAATGAGTATTCGTGGCCTGTCCACAAACCTTCCCAAGTTTAGAAAAACCTCTTCTCTTTCTCTGGGGCTTCCTCCACTTTTGAGAAAATGTGTGCTCAATTTTCAGTTTTAAAACTGTCCTATGATGATGTTTTCAGGTAATATGCCATGTCACCCACATCTCTGGGCCACATGTTTGTTCGCTTCTCCAGTAGGAGTAACATGTCAAGGCCTGTCCTTGTAATCACTCTAAACATCAGAGGTCCCATATTTACACTGGTCCCAGATGTCTTCACAACATATTTTTTCTAGTTTCTTGCCTTAAAATCCACTTAGAGAATACTTTTCCGCATGCATACAAACCCGCTGTTTCAGCCCTGCCTAGAACAGACTTTTTTACAGAAGATTCTTCTTAACTGTGCTCTAATGTTTACTGTGGCTGCAAAAACATCCTCCGACATGTTCCTGTCACTTGCTGTGGGATGTCCAAACAAATGACGGGTGGGGCGGAATCCATCCTGCCTTGTATCAACAGTTTTGGCTCATTCACATGGATGCACATTCAGTGTATCACTGGTCCATCTAGGCAACAGCCCATAGAAAGTGTTTGGGAACTGGCAGAAACTTTCAAAAGCTTATCCAGCAGGTGATAGGACGATCATTCAGTCAATTACATTCATTATGGGCAAATGAGATAATGTAGTGGGTGGGTGCTACTCCCAAACATAAGCCACTATGTAGAACAAATTTGCCAAAACATTTCCCAAACAGAGCGAAAATATCCATTTCATAGAAAAGTGGTTTCAGGGTTCTTTGTTTATCTGTCGTGATTTTGCTGGTCCTGTTTTATTCTGTTTGCCCTTTTTCCGTGTTCCCCGTTTTCACCTCTTGTGTCTGGTGTTTTCTGTCACTGTTTTGATCCTGTTCCTGGTCCTTGTCAAGTTACCCGTTTTGTTCAGGTTCAGATCTTGTCTTTGTGTTTCCTGTTTTATTTTGAAAGTTCTCCTGTCTCCTGTCCCGTATTGCCGTAGGTTTTGCCTCCTGTCTTGTCCTGTCACACTTGATCCTTGATTGTTCTTCCCCAGCTGTCTCTCGTCTACCCCAATCACCTCATGTATTTAACCCTCGTGTTTTCCCCTTGTCTTTGTGGGCTCATTACCTTTTCATGTTTCTTGGATCCATGTCTTCAGTGTCTCTCTGTTCTCCAGTTTGATCTCCAGTGTTCTCCAGAATTGTGAAGGTAGTTTCTGTTGGGACTTTGTTTTGTCTTTTCCGAGCTTTTTGTTACGGACTGTTTTTGTATGGATTTTTGTGCTTTTGATTTGTACTTTGTTGCTCAGTTTTGATTTGTTACTTTGTTTGAGATTCTTCGTTGTACTTTGTATTTTTGGACTTTGATCCATTTTAGTTTATATTAAAGCTTTTTTGTTTAATCTGCATTTGGGTCTTCCCCTGTTGTTTTTCCTGGGTTACCCGGGATAAAATCGTGACATTATCATTTAATAAAGAAATGTGGTCCAGATCTGAAAAAAACTGCTACAGAAGCAGTTAGCATCTATGCTAATCTCCGTACAAGCAGTCACTTCCTGCTGTCATCTTGCTTTTAGCTCCCACCTCTTTCAATCGTCGGTAACAGCTTGGGGACATTGATCTGCCTGATAACATACATTTAAATACTGATGACTGGAAAAGAGGGTGAAACTTGTCCAAACATTGTTAACCTCTCTTGCAACTGTGCAGTTCATTTTAAATACAAGTCTGTGTTGCTTTAAGTTGTTTCAAAGATAAGACCTCAAACAGACATGCATGAACTTTACATTCCCACACCCAGGAGCACGAGACCCTGGGTAAATGCTGATGCTTGGATTTGGTGTAAAACTGCCTATGAGTGTAGACATGGCTGCACAAGGGGCAGAACTTTATGAAACAAACATCTGAAAAATATCTTATATCTGACAGCTTTAAACCTCTAAAGCAAGATTTTCCAACAGCACAAGTCCCTGACAATCTCACTGAAGCAGGTGGTTTAGTAATCGCCGACTTAGCAAACACTCCTGACATTTAGGCAACTCTCAGTGCATCCTGAGGCTTCTGGCAGGGCTGTCGACTCAGCACAACTCGGGCGTATGCAACAGTCAGAGCAGGTCTCGCTAATCAGGTTACATTTAGCCGTGACAAAGACAAGGCCATGTACAAGTAAGATGGATGGATTAAACCAATTTAGAGGGTATGGATTACCCCTCAGTACACGCTTCAACTGGCTGAGGATGGTCTCAGGAAACACCTAAAGGAGGGTGGTGAGCAGACTGCAGGGGTTGGCTGATTATTTTGCTGAGGTTGGCTCCTTCTTAAAGTTTGTTGGTGATTATTGCTAAATATTCAGACCTGGAAACATCTTAGCTTTTTTTTATATGAGTGCTTGCATATGAATCATATGTCTGCATTGCTTTTTGTAGAGAAACAGTGAAACAGCAGAAGCCAGAAGGAGCAAATGCTCCTGCTGGTGGTCAAGGAACTCTTCCCTCTGCTTTATACAATGGAGGAGCTGATAGATTCACCAGCAGCAAGGTTTTAGTAAAAGGTGTCCTGTTCTTTTGCTCCCAAAGCCCCTTCTAACAATCACAAAACTTCGGTGAACAATAAAGAATTATTCTATTCTAGAAAATTGATTCTGCCAGACATGGGATTTTTAAGGTTGGCAGGGTGAGAGACTACAGTGACTCTCTTTGTTTTTAACTTTTTCTCCAAGGCTTCTGTTTTCTTGTCTGACTTCTTGTTTTCCAGCTCTTTTCTGTCCAATTCTTTCCTGTCTTGCTTCTCTTTCTCTAAATCCTCTCTGTCCAATTCCTTCCTTACTTATGTCTCTTTTTCTTCATCCTTTTGTCTGATGATGTCATTTTAGACTCTTTATCTGATTCCTTTTTTCTGAACCATTTTGTCTGGTAACTGTCATTTTTCTGACTCCTTTCCATCAGATGCCCTCGGTTCTGATGCCTTTACTCCTAATACCTTCTTGTCTGACTTCTTGAAGTTCCTCCTTTATTATGCTTTATTATGTTTTCCTAAATCTTTTTTGTCTGATATCTTGCTTTTTGACTTCGATACCTTTTTGATTTATGACTCCTTTTTGTCAAATTCCTTCCTTTCTTATTTTTTTTTTCTGTCCTCTTTGTCAGATACCTAGCTTTTCGACTACTTCTTGTGTTGTTCCTTTTCGTCCTTTGATGTCATTTCAGATTATTTTTTCCTGGTGCCTTTTTGCTAAACCTTTTTGTCCAATATCTGTCTTTCCGTCTCCTGTTTTTTGGGCTCCATTTTGGACCCAACACCTTTCTTTCTAACCCCTCATTTTCTGATTCCCTACTTCCTGACTTCTGTTCTTTTGTTGATCTGTTTTTTATGGACTCCTACTTTTCTTCTGACTTCCTTTTTTATCCCTGACTCTTTCTTTTTCCTGATAGCCTCCTAATTTTTTTGTCACTCATTTTTTCTGATTTCTCTTCATCTAAAGGCTCTGTTTGTTGTGATGCTTTCCCATCTGACACGAATATTTGAGAACTTTTCCATACCAACTTTGGCATATAACTGTGATTATCCTGGGACTCGATGCTTTAATCTGAGATCTGCCACCTCACTTTGAGACTTTAGGATGTCCTGTTGAGTACAAAGCACCTAAGTGTTATCCCCAGAAATTGTGGGGAAGAGAGTATATCAGCAATAAGGACTATTTTTACTGGACACAGTTCCTTATAGCGTCTGGTTCTGCTTCCTGAGCACTGCTAACAGACTGAAAAATGGAGGCGCCACTGCTGTCGTGCCCATGGACAGAACTACTTTAACATTTCTGTCAGAAAACTTTCTCTCTCGAGTCCATACATTCCCATTTTGCTCCTCAGTTATGTAACTCTTGCCTCAGTAACTGCTTTAACATGTGCTATTTAGGCCGCTAAAGTGTCTACACATAATAAAATATACATTATTCAGTACGTATTCCTGTCAAAAGATGCATTTGAGAATATTTCATGAGATATTAGAGAGGGACTCGGATCCCTGGAGATCATTGGCATGCAGACATCATTATTACACGCGTGACTAGCTAGCCCTGGAATGATTTAAACTACATATGAATGTGCGATTAACCATTCAGGAAGTCGTCTCAGTCATATATGTCGCATTAGCATAGGATCTGGGCAGTAATCATGTGTGTCCTTATTCCCATTTGGATATAAAATCAGCAACAAACAGGAGCGAGGCAGTTTATTACTTTCACATAAAGCTGTTTTAATGCCCGCTCAGTGCATGCGCGAGGAGAGAGGAGTGAGAGGAGTCTTCAGGGAGGGAGGTTGTACAAAGAGAGGGAGCTGAATCTCATTAGTGGCATTTTTATTCTCATCATACTGCCATATTGAATTTTCTCCAAATGGTGCCTTTTATTGTCCCCTTCATCTTCGACACAGATTGTTTTCTCTAAGAGGCTGCTGATTGCATGTAGCCTAATGATAGCGCAGGCCTTTTGTCATCACCTATATTTCACGCTAAAAGGCCCGCAGAGTGGTCGTACACAATCGCTGTAATTTAGCAAGCAAGAAAAACATCAGTTTGGTTCTTAGCTTGTTGCTCTACCTTTGAGCCGCCACAGATCAAGATGTCCTAATGACTACTTCTTCCTCGTCCTTCTCGCCGTGTTGTCTTTCTGAGCCTGATTGCACACTTCTTCAAATCTTGGATGACAATGGACACTGTCATAGAGGTGCAGATTGCTTCCACTGGGTGCAGAATTGAGTGCTCGGTGTTCTATTCAGAAATGATGACGCGCGAGCGGCTAAAGCATCATCAGTCATAAGAAAGAAGTGGTCATTGAGGCTGAATCATTCTATCTCATACATATACATGGGTGCAGGAACATTGATCCGCGTAGGAAGGTCAGAGCACACATTGGGGGTGCAGAAGATGAACCCATTGAGGGCCTATTTCAGTCAGGTTGTAGAGGGTGTGACGAGGCCACGGAAATAACATCCATGTAACCTGAAGAGATTACAAGTCAATCATGTAACCTCAGAGATCTTTGTGTAGAATCTTTTCGCCTCATAATGAACCACACATTTTCAATGACTGCGGGCAGATCAGTAAAGTTCACATATTGGTTTACTACAAATGTCTTCTATTTTTAGTCATAATTCAGTCATCTAAATTCTTTTAATTTTAGTTTTAGTTGAGGAAATTTCACAACATTTCAGTCGACAAAATCTACTGTAAATTTAGTCGACTAAAATATGAAGTGTAAAGAGTAAGGCATTTATTTATGTTTCCTTGAATTTCTGAAGCCATGTTTTACACTTGGATAAAATGAAAGATCTAATAACCCTTTATTGAATGCTAGTACATTTTGAAAGTATAAATTACTGGAAAAAAACTTTTGTACATATCAGTTTGTAAAGAGAGTACTCTGATTGGATCGCTCCCCAATTTATCCCACCACCATGAAGCTAAAGCAGTTGTGATTGGATGTCCCTCTTAACTTGTCCCTACTTTCTACATGATGAAATCAGGTCTGATTGGATTAAGTCTCTGTCAGACAGTTTTTATTTGTTGATGAAAATGTCACTTACTTTTTCTTTAGTTTTTGTCCATGTGCACTTGTTTTTTTAGTTATAGTCTAGTTTTCATCAGGGAAAAAAGGTTGTCGATGAAAGTTATGAAAGAAAATAATTAGTCAACAAAATTAACACTGAACTGGACCAAAATATGTCCGTATAATTGTTTTTTTTAATTATCATAACTGCTTTTATAAAACCGGCCTCCACAGCATTTGCCAAGAAAAAAGCTGGCCCTTGTACAAATGTAATTGATAATCCCTGGACTACAGTAAACATAATTTATAAATATTTTTATCCATATCTGCAATATTTGTCATTAATTTTTCTACATCACATATTTCTGATTTAATGCAGATGATTCATTGTACAGTCAAACAACAACACAAAACCTTGTATGTGTTCAAAGAGCAAATTCATTGTCTTAAAATCACGGTCCAAAATATCCTCCCCTGCTTGGAAATGAATCTGGAAAAGGATTTTCAAGGAAGCCAGTAATTCCAAAGTGAGATGGTTATGCATAGACACAGTGAGTCATAGACACCAAGCATTTGAGCTAGCTATAAGAATCCATAATTTATTTACATGATTAATTTTACTTGTAGAGAACTCTGAACTATACCGGACGGGAGGATGTTTTTGGATGATCATAATGAAGATAGGAGGGAGGCAAGGCAGTGGAGTCACCCAGCTCTGACCGATGAAAAGGCAGATGATGCGAACACGTTACAGTGACTGGCTCCAGTAATTTTCTTGTTACAAAGGGAGGCGACAAAGAGAGGGAAAAAATGGGTAACATGAAGGCGCTATGAGAAAAGGGATGCACAAAACGTCAGTTTCTGCATGGAAGAATTATAGATAAAAAGAAAGACTGCACCTGGTGAAGATGAAAAAGTCCATACCAAGTTAAAACATCAAAGTGGAGGAAGTGTGAGGGAATTATTGCTTTTTTATATCGGAGTGTTGGAAGAGGGGGGAATAACGGGGAGCTGGAAAGCTGGGAAAAGGTGATAATGACTTCACAATGAGGAAACTCGGAATTAAAGGCAGTAAACCAGGAAAATGTAGAGCAACAAATGAGAAATCCCATCTGTCAAGTCATAAAACAAACAATTTAAGACCCCTGGTGTGTTTTTGGAAAATGGAGTTACGTACACACCCACCTGCCACCTCAGTAGGTACACATGTTCAACTGCTTGTTAACATAAACAGCTAACAAGCCAGTCACAGGGCAGCAACTCAATGCATTTAAGCATGTAGATAGTCAAGACAACCGGTTAAAGTCCAAACAAAGCATCAGAACTGAGAAGAAAGTCGATTAAAGCCTTGTTCCAAAGAGTGATTTGGTTCTAGTCAGTGAAGTATGGTCCAGTTTAGAGCGATGACCTCTGACCTTGCTTGTGACTCCACCAGCTGTACCTTTACTTGAGAAGAGGGTCACGCCATCTACCTAAATGTCACAGCAGTGCAACACAGTACAGCAGTCTAAAGTCTTCCAAGTAATCTGGTTCAGTTCAGCTTGGTACAGTGGGGCTTTCCCCCTGTATCCGATATTCGAATATCGGTTTGAGCAGCAGGGTAAAAATCTCGAACTCGAACTGTAAATAAACTCTCAAATATAAAAGAATCAGCTCAACAGTACATCAGGGCGCCTGCAGCAATGAACCCCTTGTACCAGCAGAGGGTGCTCCTAGCACAACCCATTCAGCCAGGGCTCTGTTGACCTCAGTAACTGCTGCATCTTGTCTACCAGAAACCAACAGAAGAAGAAGACACTTTGAGGAAATGGGGAACCGGCAAATCCACTCTAAGCACATCCCAGCCGGGTGGAAGCACTTTGGGCTCCACTGTGTGTTGATTATTTGCAGAGCAACTGGCCCCTACAACAAATCCGCAGACCCATTTGTTGGACTTTACCCACAGCTGTCCAGTGTTCTCATTGGCAGCCCCTCCCACAGCCAGAGGCATGGAAAATGGCCATTGTGGATAAGATTTGTGTTTTGGGAAAAGTAACAGCCCTACAGTACAGTTAGCAGTCCCACTTTTTTGCACTCCTGTAAAGCAGTGCCGAGCATACCACACTGCCCCTAAAGGGTGGAGCAAAAAACACTGCAGTCCTTAATTTGCCACCAAAATCAGCAATAAAATGAAATACTTGCTGCACCATGTTCAAGTAAGCCATGGATTTAGAGTGATTTGTTCACAGCTGTTACTGTAAAGAATGAAACATTTCCATGTCCATGTGCTGGAGTCCTGAAAGTCCTCCATACAGTCTGCAGATTTTTATCCTACTCCATTACCTCTCTTTAAACACCTAAACATCCTAACATGCCATTCAGATACTTGAACAAACGACAAAATGCTCAATTGATTGAACAAAAACAAACCAAAATAAGTGATAATCAAAAAATGAAAACAAAACAAGACAGTAACTCGAGTCTGCAATTTCTCAAGCCTCTCAGCTAACATGAATGAAAAGAAGGAAGAAGCATAAACTTATCTAATCCTATCCCCTTCAATTTTACTATACTTCCCAACTGAAATCATAACACTGTCTTAAATTTACCAATAATTTTGAAACAGTGAATATACAATGTACTATCACTCATACAAAAAAAAAATACAATCATTCCTTCTTTACAAATGTATTTACCATACCCTGCAAAATGTTCACCCAAATAATAAGCAAGCACCTATTTGCAGGTATTTATTCATCAATGCACTCAACAAAACTAATACCCTCTAATAAGTGTTCTGAAAGAACCCTTTTTTGTATAAATATTATTTTATGAAGGGTTAGTTATGCAAAGATGCCTAAATATTAGTTTGAAAAACTATAAGGTGTGGAAGGTGTGGACAAATTTTACTGAAATTTTCAGGAGATGTTGGTAATGGTCCAACTTAGAAATGATTAGATTTGGTGGTGGTCCAGATAACCGCCATTAGCAAAAGATTGTTTTTGCTCAATATCTGGTAAACTAATAATGATATCAACATGATTCCGAGAGCTAGGTGTGGCTATTCAGAGTCAAGGAATCATATTATGATGCTAACTTTATCATGGAACTCTTGGTTATTGATGTAACAGCAATATATGGGCTACCTTGGCAGAGGTTTGCGCTCTCCAAGTGCTTTCTAGTTGCTTACTACATCCCTAGATGGAGCTTATGTGGAAAAACACTACCTGAAGGTGGCAGTGTTGCAACCGTCCTGAGTGAAACAGCAGCAAAAACCACCGAAGAAGAAGCAGCAAAGCCGGAAACACTTCAGGCTTCTAGAAAGGCGGATCCCTTCGGCTACTTTTCATCCCTCAACTTCTTTCCAGGCTGTTTTTACTCGCTGTCCAAACCCTAAACCCATCAAAAACAGCCTAACTGAGTCCACATAGAGTTCAGCAGGGTCAACGGACCGAGCTTACCGCGGCTACAGGAGGAGTTTCCCGGCATTAACGCCAGCTAAGCTAACTTTTAACGTATAAGCAGTTAAGTTGACGACCGCCCTGCAGGAGCTGAGCTAACCCGGGAAGATGTGCGACGCTGATGATGGCTTGATGTGGGCGCTGAAGACCGGGGACCTGGAGGAGGTCAAAGACAAGCTGCTAACGGTAAGGCAGCTGTACGTAGTCTGCGATTATCACGGAGTTAAAACAACAAAACGACAAAGACGAAAGACAGCAGGTGGATTGGATTTACAAGTTACCGTGTGAAGTGATGACGTTCAGCCGTATGCAGATTCCAACTGGCGTGAATACCTCTCGAATCATCGTGAAAGTAGAGTTTTAACGTCAGTTTCTTGTAAAATATTAACCAGTAGTTGTGTTTTACTAAAGAAGAAACAACAAGACGTACACGAGGGCTCTTCATCACTACTCTTACAACGACATACGTCTGAACGACACCAGGTAGCACGATCACTCTTTTAACCACTACACCAGTCGGGCTAGCAAGGCAACCAGGAGTTAGGAAGTGAGAAGGAGTTGGGTAACGGATGATTAGCGACATAGTAGAGCATTATGAATACGCAGAACAGAGTTGGCTTCATATATTGTGGCTTTATAACACCTCAGTGGGTGTTTTTAAACTATTTTGCGGATATTTATCACGGAAGTCCAAATGCAAAGGTAGCACTGCAAGCTAGCGGCACAGTTAGCTGGTTACTAGGTCAGCATTTTTCCGTCTTTGTTCAGCCATCAACACAAGCCTTTAACATAGAAGTTGTTATCTGTAAGGATTGCATGATACCCCAAGCATGATTTTGTTTACCAGAAAGCTAATTTATCGTCACTTTACGTAGATAGCAACCTGTTGGTAAGCTAACCATGGGTTGTTCTGTGGTTCAGATGCATTACCAGCTAATGTTAACGGGAATAGCACAGAGTGAAGACGCAGTTTTTATTGGTTTTTCATGTGATTATCTACCTTATGGTGTGTGAACAAGTTTTGCCAACAGTTAAAGATCTAGCCTCCACTCGAGTCAGGTCTTAAGTGGGTGGGCGGGGGTCTTATGAAGGAGCTCCAGGCATAACAAATTCTTCACCTTAGACTACGTATTTTTTAAAGGTAAGACAATAAATGTATTTGCTTCACCTTGTAGGTGGCTGCAATGCCTCATGGATTTTGCAACATGGCTTAAAAGTCTGCTGTTTCTGTGGAAAGGTCCAGAAGCTTGTGTTTTTGTCTCTGCTTGGAAAAAAAAAAACTCCTTTAGGGTTTTAAAGTAAAAGAAGTTCTGTTGAGCTTGTTTTAGTAGACCATTATTGAGAAGAAGTCACACTTTCATCACAGTGGCTGTGCAAGCGTGCTGGTGGGGAAGTGTATTATTGTGACTCAAGATGTAAATATAGGAGGGTGAGAAAACATGTCTGGGAATTCCCGTCACTAAAGACTGTAACTAAAGACGGTTATGGCCATATCAATAATAGCAGAAGCAATGTTTTGATTGAAATTGACATAACATCCATGAGACCAGGGGTCCCAAACCTTTTTGAGTTAAACAGGGTACACACAACACCACAAATGGACCAACTTTTGGCTCGTATGCCTGCTTCCAAACCTATGCTGTGATCCAGTTGTACTGGGAAGTTGGGATTTCAACTGGAACACCCCCTGAGGTTGGAATTTCCTACTGGGAAGTCGGCAGATCCTCACCACCCCAGAGCTGACAGTTGAATAAAGCTGCCCAGGGTGTAAACAGTTATCAGGCCTCCTGTAGTATTCCATTTATTAGCACTTGTGACTGTTGTTTGTCGCACTGAGTCAGCCGTATACATAGTATTGTGCAACGTATATATATGGTAGGGGTGAGTTAAAATATTGATTCATCAGTGCATTGCAATATTTCCCTCCCCAATTCAATATTGTTTCAGCAAGTCCTCTGAATTAGTTCACCTCCTGGCCAGCAGGGGGCGCTGGGCATTTTTTCAGTGTTTTTGCAGAACTGTCATGTTTTTAACTTTGTTAATAATGAGTTATTATTGCACAAATTTTTACTTTCAGATTTTTATATTGCTGAAAAATGTGAAGTGTTGTACCACATCTGTCCATGTTGACATGAACATAAATATTTAAAAATTGTCAACAAGTAATCTAATTATTTGTGTATTTTTACTTTTTACTGAATCGACTATGAAGCAGTTAAATCAATATTGAATCAAATCGCAACCTAAAGAGTCTAAATCGAATTGAATCGTAAGGTTCATCACAATACTCAGCCCTAATATCTGGAAATGCTGCTACAGTGTTATTTACATTCTTAGTGTGGTATAAGGTGAACTACAACACAGGGCGTGCTAACAATGGCTAACAATAGCCTGGTAGATCAGCAAGTTTTTACCGACTTTGTAACTGGAACGCTGATAACTCTGATATAATGTTATTCCCACTCCCCTCTTCCCTCTCCTTGAAATAATGACATCTGTTATGTCATGTTACATAAAGATACAGAATAAATTTTCTCATGATTTAATGTTGGATTTTGAATCTATATCCTGTGTGCTTTACCAGCAGGTTTCCTGATTGTTCCATTTGTTTCCTATTTCCTGTATGTCTTTGTTTTATCATGTACTGGTGCGATGAGGCCTGCTGCAAAACAAATTTCCCACGGGATGATAATAAAGTTTAAGATGAAGTTAACAATTGAACATTAATAAAGTTAACTTTATTGATGCAGTATTGGAAATTAATCTGGGTTAAGTGTGAGTAAGGTATAATCTTAAAGTAAATATGATAGAGGGTAACGATAATGTCAGTAATAATGATGAACTTTGGTCTGATTTGGTCTACAGATAATCAAACAGCAGATATATCATAAAAAGTCAGTGAGTCAGCAGAATTGTCTTGCCTGTAAGAGCACACTAGAGTACTGCTACTCCCTGTCTAGGTCTACGTTTTCAAATTTCTTCTGACTAAAGAACCTAAAACTATGCTGAAATCTCAGGGCACACCAAATATATATCCATGCAAAAAAGCCTCTTAAAATGTGTTACAGTATCTAATCAAGCGCACTTAGTTACTCAGGAAATATCTTAAACTGGAAACATTGAGCTTCTCACTAACTGTTTTAATTCTTGTTGTGTTTAAAGTGATGACAATGAATTTGAAGTCCTCTAGCAGACAGTTTTCTGAGCTGACTTTGTTAAATAGAGGAAATTGACTTGTATTCCACAGATTTCAACATTGGATTCATATTTAACTAACAGAGTTATCAGAGTTTTATTTATTTTTTCATAAGCCAACAGTCTAAAGGTAGGACATTTTGGGTTAATTAGTAGGATCTTTAGGGCCCTATAAAATCAGTGATCACGGAACCACAGACAGAATCATGGAATTGGACATTAAAAGTGGAATTCAATATAAACACGGAATATCATGGAAATTGCCGACATTTACGTAAAAGTTTTTTTTTCCCCGGAATAAAAAGGAACATATCTCTTGGGAAAATGCTCCGAGGGGGTCGCTAATGCTGCATTCCAGTTGTACTGGGAAGTCGGGATTTCCAAGTTCCGAGTGGGAAATTTCAACTGAATATTTGCAAAAAAAAACAATTAAGTTTATCAGTTTGAACATTAAATATCTTGTTTTTGCTGTATTTAATTGAATATCAACCAAAAAGTATATGTAAACTATTGTTTTCTGTTTTATTTACATTCTACAAAGCCTCCAAATGTCAATAGTATTGCAGTTTATAGGAATGGACAGTATCTCTTTGTTGCTCTTGTTTACTTTTCCACTTTAGATTTGCATCTCAGCTTTATTGCATTTGCTGAAGTCGCCCCGAGGGAACCAGACAACAGCAGCTCTGTCAACCCCAGATTAGGTTTTCCATACGGGGGTCATTTAGTAATAAGATACACCTTTTATGAGAATCACCTTTCCCCTTATTCTTTTCCAGGACTCTTTGTCAGTCACCGCTGTTTGTGTCAGGATGTTGTGGTCTCATGTGCCGCCTTATTCATCCTGAGGATTTGTTTATCATCAAAGGTGTCAGAGGAGGCATAACTCTGAGCACCAGCTGTGGTTTGCTTGTCATTCCGGAGGTATTCTCTCTTGAGGGCCTCTCAGCACATGCATACGCTGATGTATGTGTTGTTTCTGTGGTAAAGGTGATGAGTGTGGTATTTTTAGCTGCTGAGTTTAAGGATGTATATATATATATATAAGGGCTGGGCGATATGGCCTAAAAGTAAAAGCCCTGATTGTTTTTGTTTTTTTTCCACAACGCTCTATTTACAATTTTAATAAACTTTTTCCCTCTTAATAAGAAAATAAAACTCCAAGTGACACAAAAATGACATGAATAAAGTTTTGCCTTTTACGTTGTCAGAATATATTCCCAAACCAAACAGAATTTCCCTCTTAAAGTTAAAGTGTGTCATAAAATGTTGATTATGTAGTTCACACGTAGGCAGGTTTGTCTATATAAACACTGAGGGCTGAGGTATTTCCATAGTTTAGTAACATGAAACTAGGGCTGAACAATATATCGTTATCGTATCGATATCGAGATATGAACATTCAAGATATTAATATCGAAAAGCCACGATATAAACAATATAGATTTTCCCCACACTAAAACTGCACTTTCCACATTCTTTTGTATTATCATGTTTTTATTTTTCTGAAAAATGCTTGGTTTTCACCGAACCAGTAGTCATATCGTATCGTATCGATATCGAGATATCTGGCATGAATATCGAGATATGAAATTTTGTCTATATCGTTCAGCCCTATATGAAACTCTCTGTTTAAAATTGAAGCTCATTTAACAAACAAATACAAGCCTATAAAAGTGCTTGTGCAAAACCTGACAGGGCCTACCATCATGAAAACTGTACATTTTCTGTATTTATATTTTCAAACATTGTAGTAAGTCAAGAAGAAGAAGAAAATCTCAATTTTTATTTTTAAATCTCTACAGAAATGAATTCAAATTAATCGATTTAATCCATCTATTGCCCAGGTCTAATATATATTATCCTTTGCTTTAATGTGATGTCTTTGTCTTTTCCAGGAGGAAGATGTAAACCGAGCCCTGCACCATGGGAGGACGCCCCTGCACTACGCCGCGGACTACAACCAGACAGAAATGGTGTTGTTCCTCCTCTCAAAGGGAGCAGAGATCAATGTAAGAGTCACTCTATCAAACTCCCATCGGATTCTCTTTTGCATGAATTTGCCTGCGGTCAGAGCTTTTAGCCACCAGCATATAACAGTGCCTTTCACAGATACAGTTAAGCAGGTGTAAAAGTGCTGACAAGGTATATTTTGATAGCTTTTTTATTTTAAAGAACAGAAAGTTCACTCTCTTACATTGGTATTTGAAATCATGTGGGGGAAAAAAGTTTCCACAACAAGTGGGGATGCACAATATTGGATTTTTTTCTCATATCCAGTATGCCAATATTTTTGAACTCATTATTGCTGATACCAATTTTTTTTCATTATCGATTGTGAACACACCCTAGTAGCTGTCAAATTTGAGTGTATGAACCAGAGTTGAGACAAAATATTGGCTCTTGAAGGGAATAAGAATGTAAAATTCAGTTGACGTAAGGCTGTTCATTGAGTTTTAAACAGAATGGTGCAAGATTTATACATTTTTGCAGGCAAACCCAGAATTAAACATGGTATTGGTTAATGGAAACCGCTGATCGATGGCAAAGAAAAGTTCTAAAAGTCTTTTTAGCAGCCAAAGCAAAGCCTCAATATTCCAGGATATTTAATTGATAGTCCTCAATCCCGAGTCCATGACAAGCAAGTAGACACCATTCTTTCGACTGTGCATGCAGTAATAAGGAAGAGACGGACAGATCTTGCCCACCATGCGTTAGCTCAGCTCAAACACTGGCAGTCAATGGATAGTGTTAGCCTGCCTCTGCCTACAGTCATCAGATAAACTCTTCAGCAACTCTAAACGGTCCTATGTGCTTGTTGTGACTTGTTTTTTTTAACCACTTCATGTTATGTTATGTTATCTATTTTTAGACTAAGATTTGCTTTGTTTTGTTGACCTACCTACAAGCACATCAACTGTGGTTTGTGCATTCGCCCTGTGGTCCGGTTCTGTATGTGTATCTTTCGAAAATTACAGTCTAAAAATAGATAATGTAACATAAAACGGTAAAAAGATGAGTCAAAAAAAGCACACAGGACCATTTAGATTTGCTGATGAGTTTATCTGATGACTGTAAGTAGAGGTAGGCTAACACTACCCATTGACTCCCACTGTTTGAGCTAAGCTAATTAGCGGTGGGCATGCTCTGTCTCTTCCTTGTTACTACATGCACAGTCAAAAGAATGGTGTCTATCTGCTTGTCATGAACTCGGAAGTGAGGCAAGACACAAAAATTTAAAAAAAATGTTGATGTATCCCTTTAACTCTCCATGTCCTCCTATGTCTTTATCAGGCCCTACATGTGTCAACCTGTCAGTGTTGTGTTCTTGAACCAAAATACTATATCCGTTAAGACCAAGTTTTTATGTGCCATTCCAGCCATCATCCTTTCTCTCGGTCGGTTGTCTCAGTTTGCCAGACCGCACATTAAGCCTGATTGCCCTCCTGAGCCTCAATGGTGGCTACTGATGTTGTTGTACCAGATAGATCTGCATCCACTAAAAGGGCACTTAGCATTCAACTGTATCGACATCTGTAATTCAGATGAAGCTCTTTTGTATCTTGCAGATCCTCTTAATAGCTTTCCATATCTACTCGAGTCTTATTATAAGCAGTGAAATGTGTTGCATTGAGCCCTTTTCTCAAGGCACCTCTATCTTATTTGTTTGTTTTGTTTGTCTCCTCCTCAAACCTTTCCCCTGTCAACAGGTTTTAGACAAGCACGGATTCACCCCGCTGACCTGCGCCTGCTTTGAGAAGAACATTGACTGTGTCAAGGTCCTGCTAGAAAAGGTTAGTACTCGGCGTCTACATCTGCACGCAGAGGTGGCCTCTCGTCCTTCACCCACCAGCGCATGCTGATGTGTCAGAGACTGTGCTGATGAGGTAGCTCTTCAGACAAAAGGCCCTTTAACACTGGCCCTGTGAAGGCTGTACTGGAATGTTCATAAAGCAGCGCACAGTGTTGCAGCTGTTCACTTGTTTTCTGCAGGTCCATTCACGGATGCCTCGGCCTTTCCTCCGTCTATATCTGTGTCATTCTTCAGCCTCTCCTTCATCGGCTGTTTCGCTCCAGAACCGTCTTAAATGCTCCTTCAGTCAGACCGATAGATGTGGATGTTTGGGCACAGTCACAGCTGTTAGGAGAGACACAGCACAGAGCCAGGCACAGCTGGTATAGGCTGTAGAAATGCAGCTGAATAACAAGCGCTCCGTAATGAATGTCCAATCACACCGACGTCATGCAGCAGAAGAAAATGTGTTTCTGCTACTCCATCATATTTAAATAGAAAGCTGCATTTGTAGGTGGCGGAGCTCATTTTTGGAAAGCCTCCTCATGCATGTCTTACCTGATGTACATGCACGTCAGTCACACACAGGTAAATGACAGATCTCGTGGTTCAGACTTTTTTTTCCCAAGGCTAATATGAAATCTCGAGCCACCCTGAGTTCATATCTGTGCAAAAAAATGTCTATAATACGAGCATAATACAAATTGGAATTCTAGCATGAGACATCATTTATCAGTGTGTTGTACCAGAAGACCTCTTTCACTCCCTCGGTATCTTGTGTGTGCATGTGATGGCGATCAGCAGTGAAGCAAAACTCACAAGATGTGATACTCAACTGCGGTGCCAATCTAAGAATCCCATTTCTAAGGAAGTTGGGACATTGTGTAGAAGGTAAACAAAAGCAGAAAACCTTTATATGCAAGTCCTTTTAACACATGCAGAATTTGTCTTGGTATTTTCTTGCTGAAATAAGCAGGATGTCCATCGATGGAAGCATGTGTTGCTCCAAAACCTGTATTTTCCTTTCAGCATGAATGATGCAACTTTGATAACCAAGAGGGCCACGTTAATATTATCTACAGTGACAGGAAGCCGCATTGTTGAAATTGGAACGATAAACTTGTGGCTTATAGTTTTCTTTGTTGTTTTAGTTTATTTTACTTACTGTAGGTTTTTATTTTAACAAACATTTAGTGATGCACAAAGGGAAATTTTCAAGAGATATTGACAGCTAATTACAACTCTTGAAAATATTGCTATTTTGGTGTTTGTATGGCAGATTTTGTCCTTCACTGAAATGCATTTTCTTTATATTTGAAATTGAAAGATACCTTGATGGTCCTTTTCCACATATGACACAATGGGCATGATTTCCCAAAACAGTTTGAAATGTGGATTCCTAAGACCACAGCACATTTTTCCACTTTGCATCGGTCCATCTCACCTCTCCAACGTTCCAAATAGGTGTTTTTTCCTGAAGTTTCTCAGTCTTTTGTTACCCCTGTCCCAGCTGTTTTTGTATGTGTCGCAAGCATCAAATTCAAAATGAGTTAATATTTAAAGGAAAAAAGTTCATCAGTTTGAAAATGAAATATTTTGTATTTGTAGAACATTCGAGTATAGGTCAAAAAAGTGTTTGTGAATAGTATTTATTTATTTTTCAAAATGTTTTACAGTGTTCAAACTTCATTGGAATTGTGGTTTGTAAAATCAGTGAAGCACTGACATGTAACAGGAAATCTTGACACCACTACAGTCTAAAACCTGTAACTTATAGGTCAGTCTTGTCCTGCAAACCACAGCTTTTGTGAGACAGAGTGAAATATTCTTTGGCTGACAGTGAGTGAGCAGAACTGAACTACAGAGACACAGTAAATGAAAGCTCCTATATATACAGCCGTCTGCTGGAGCGTCATCTAGGCTCAACCAAAGCCGAGTTGAACGCTTGATGGAGGGGAAGTCATTTGGCACATTTAAACAGATTAACATTAATTTGTAATAAAAGGAAGCCACCATCTATGCATGGAAAACACTTTTTTTAGACAGTGGCTCTCCACTTTTAAGTTATTCCTCTTGGCATCGGCTCTATTAATCCCCCACTTTCATCAACACAACAGCACGCCTAAGCCCTCGCATCCTGAAGCCAACAGAGTCTGGTAAGCAAATTGGCCAGCAGCTGGCTGGAAGCTGGCTACCTCTATCAGCTGGCCGTCAGATCTGTTGGCACAGAGATACACAGAAAGAAGCAGCCAGTGCCAACAGGAAGAAGATAGCAGTTTACTTCTCTCTAAATTCCCCTCGGTCAAAGTTGCAAACATGCAGGCAAGCATGGATAGGCACATTTCTGAGGATTCTGCTTCACACTGAAATATTGTTTGGCTGCCTGTAATTGTGTTGTTACTAGCTCTAGGATGAATAAACTGTGCTCGGAGAGCCACTTCATCTTATCAAGCTCTTAATTTTTAATAGCCTTTAAATTTGTCAAGAACATGGCAGAAAGTAGAGCTATGCAATATAGTAAGCTTTTTTTTAGGTGTGTATCGATATATTTACAAACAGTATTCAATACAAAATGGTATTTTTTTTCAGTTAAGATTGTGTTGATGTGTATTTGACAAAAAAATGTATTGCTAGTAGAGAAGAATGGTGTTGAATTTTGTTGTTATTAAACTTAATGTCAACTCTGAAATCGATACCAATTGGTCAAGAGCACAAAGCCTTCGCCTTCACTTAATTAAAATTGACCTGTTCCTTTAGGCGTGACAGATGTAAAGCAATAAAAACTTCATTTCATTATTTACTAAATGATACTTCTGATTTGTAAATGTGGAAATTTAATAACTAGAAAAGCACTGAGAGCGCAGACCTCCACCAAGGTGATCCAGATCAGTCCCAAAATTTAATCAGTTCTTCCATATCCCATTTCCAACAATTCCTGAAAATTTCATCCAAATCCGTCCAGAACTTTTCAAGTTCTTTTGAACACAAACAAACAAACAGACAAATAGACAGACAGACAGATGAACACCGGCAAAAACTTAACCTCCTTGGCGGAGGTAATGATAAGGGAATTCGTGTTACATTTGTACATTCTGCCAATATTACACCAAATATACGGGATACATATGACAATTTGTGCAGCTGAAATATCAGTTACTTTAGGGAACCAGCCCAAGGCTACACAAATACATTATCCTGCACCACTTTATTAGCCTCTGTAAAGTGGCTGTTGAATCATAAAATACAGGTATCTACATATCAAACCATTTATTAGTATAGTTGCGTATTTGTTTTGATAAATTAAAGGTGAGTTGAAATTGAGTGAAAATATGTTATTTATTTACTACTCATCTTCTTAAAATGATATATTATGCCACAGTGCAATGAAATGCCCATGTTTAAATTGCATTTCATTGCACTGTGGCATAAAATATCACTTTAAGGAGATGAGTAAAAACAGAGCTTTCAATATTACAAAATCACAATTTAAGCATTGTATAGTTGCATGTTTGTTTTGATAAATTAAAGGTGAGTTGAAAATGATTTAAAATACATTATCTTCTCCCTTAGAACATACTGCAGTAGACCGCTGGCTGAGTCTGACCTCCAAGCGGGCCAGACGACCAGATTATAAAAGCTGCTGGGGTGATATCCTTTGTGTCTAAAGAGACTGAGCAGACTTTGATTTGCATTTACGACGAGTTGGGTTGTAACTAATTGGTTAATTTCACTTGAAATTAAAGGACTTTGACCCGGCCCCTCCCCTCAAAATTCAAGCACCTTCTGTAAAAACTACCTGAATGTTGTATATTATAACACAGTTGAAATAAGCTTAAGTCTGTTGGAGAAAAGTATTGGGTTAGGACTATTGGTTAATAGCAGACAATTGTTACAGTATTATTCTCTCTGCACTCTTTATCTTTGGAGAATTTTACTTGCTGTTTTGATAATACTCAGTTACGCTGTGCACATGGATTCGTTTTAAAAAGCTAGTGTACTAGTTGCCTCCTCATTCACCGCATATCACTGTATTAAAGAAAAAACACGCTATTTGGTAACTTTTCATCGTGCTACTAAAAATATTTGTGTGCTACTAGATTTTTCAACTTGGTAGCACCCGTGCTACTTGGGAAAATACTAAGAGTCAAGCCCTGAAACTAACCAGTAATTCTGTTTTTAAAGGAAAATATGACATTAAATTGTGACTATTCCAGGTTTTCTTGCTCCAGAGGTGCTTGCTTAGCTTTTAAATGATCTTTCTGAGTTAGAGAGGCTCTGATTGGATTGTCAACAATGAAGCATTGTGAGTTTATTGTGCTTCTTTATGGATGCTGAGGCACTCTGGTATAACACCAATCAGAAAAAAAACAAACTTGCCATCCGTGGCCAGTGTACTTTTAGCTAACTTTTGTCACTTACTTTTCTCAGATTCCGCCTCTAATAACTTGCCTGTCAACCTGTCTTTATCCTGGCAGCACATGTAAAACAAAGTCCCCGACGTTGAGGTACAAATCAGTTTGAGCATTGAGGGATAAAGAATGAATGTGACAAGGATGGGAGTGGATGCAATCATTGGAATTACTAAGGACTAAAAAACAAATGCAGCAAAGGCAAGACAGTGAAACAGACAACGTGTTAAATGCACATGTAGTGACAACAGATTTAATGGGCAACAGCAAAGCGGAGGGGAGAGTAGAGAGGAAAAGAGACTTGTCTTTGTTTTGCCTGCCAACTTTAGCCTCTTAGCAAAAGGGCTTACAGAAACAAGGCAGAAAGAGTCCATTGTTGCGTGGAGAAGCAGGGCATTGGAAACAATGTGCCCTACTTCAAGTGCCCGGCAGTATGAGGAGGTTTGTCTGGGGTGCAAATTCCATGCCACAGCAGCAACAGAGCGCATCAAGACCAAGAGATTTACGAGGGCTGAGCTGGTAACCTGTCAGATCTGCATCTCTAATTGGGGAAAAAAGACAAAAATCTAAAACTTGACATTTTTAGGATGTGGGCACTTTTCAAGACCTCAACTAAAAAAATGAACTGGTGACCCAACATCTAACAGATGTAGTTTTTCACCAGGGATGACAGGGGTGGAAAAAATCAGGGACTTTATTCATTTATGTTTGAAAAATTTAAAAGGAAAGTTAAACATTTTCTTGTTACTTGAGTGTTCAAAAAAAGCTCAACACCCTTTCTGCATTAAATTTAAGCTGCTCAGCAGCCATCTACCTGATCTCTAAGGCCCTGTTTACACAATAACGTTGTCACCAGAAACAGAAAGGTTTCTCCTTTGCGTTTTCAAAAGCCTCCACATGCACACAGAGACGTAAGAACAACTGTAAATGCTGTAGCGTGCGTGCCAGGCCAGTAGATGGCAATGTAGGTTTGTAATGACACAGCGGTGTCACAACACGCGTACGGTTTCCAGTGAAGACAAACTTTTCACAAATAATGGCGAGTGGACGCACGAAGACGGAGGAGTTTCTTGTCTGGACGACAAATCTGTCTGGATAGTTTTGCCTGGATAACAAACGGAGCACAGTAAGCAGCACACATGTTGCTCACTAGCGAAGCTGTTGTTGATGTTGTTCCTGGGTGCGTTTGCAACCTTTATCTGAAAGAGTACTGCGCATGCGGTGACGTCATTGTTTTCTCTGGAACTGCTGAATCCTGTCTACATGGAGACGGATACGAAAACGTTTTCAAAACTTTTCACTCTGGACCCCGGTTTCAAAAGTTTAAGGATTCAGGCCCTCCAGGCACTATTCTCGTTCATCTGGTCTTTAAACAGCCCAGAACTGCATGTCACACCGCTGCTAGCTTCCAGTTGCAGCTTGGATCAAATTCAGAGCTCTGCTTCTAGCCTACGAAACAATAATAAGAACAGCTTCTGTTTACCTGGAATCCCTCTTCCAGGTCTACACTTCCAAAGACACCTGGTGCTCCTATTGCAACATGGCTCAGAATAACTAGCTAGACTCTCCTCTGTTGCTTCCAAGTGGTGGAATGAGTTACCCAACTCCATTCAATCCGCAGAATTCCTTTCTCCTTATGCACTTAGTTTAACTCTTCTTCTCTGGTAGAACGAGTGCCACAATGACAGGGAGGTATCCCTAATGGAAATGACAATCCCTCCTTTGTTGGCTCTGCTTTGTTGTATTATTTACCAGACTCTCTTTTGCTTTTAATGCTATGTTGTTAGCTGCTTGCAAGGTCTCTCGAACAAAACTCGTCACCCTACTGGGGCTGTATTTCTTCTATTTTCTTCTTTGTTGTTGTGGCGATGTCACAGTTGTTACGCTACAACAACCCTGCCTACCTTAAAGGGGTTCAACTTAAGTATACTGTAATAAAGAACATGGCCAGTAGTACCTAGAGGGTGTTGAGCAGAGACCTTATTTAAGACACAGCTAATGCCAGAGTCAGACTAGTCGATTTATGCATGATTGTTGCCCGACCTAACAGTCATAGGGTTCGGGACCCGCCGGCTACGAAAATTGGTTGTTCGGTTGTTCCTCCTGGGTCAATCACAGATATAAAAAAACTGAGGTTATGGCATAGAGAGCTACGAGACAGAGGAAAAGTTTGTAAAGCTCTGAAAAACGGCATCCTTGCCCTTATGATATACGTTGTAGGGAAGCTACCACAAACTGTAAAATGGGAAATGTGTGTGCTTCCATATATAAGCTTAACTATATACAAACAGAGCACAATTTAGTATGTTTGTGTACAGTCTTTGGTGTTGCCCTTCCTCCTTCCACCGTCATCACATCAGTTGTTCAATGCAGTCGGTTTCAGTCGTGTAGTCAGTCATGCTTGATGGGCAAGTCACTGCACAAATTTATGGCTCCCAGTCTGACATACCGACTGTTGTTACTGAAGAAAGAATAGTGTAGTCTGACCTCAGCATTAGAAGGTGAACCACTCCAGTCTGCCATTCCAAAATACTTGCACCTTAACTCCACAGATGCAAACTGGGTGAGAAAATGTTGTTATCCCTGACGTCATCCACATGTGCTGTAGATGGTTCAGTGTTAATTTTGACAGCACTTTTTAATTTAGTTTAGCCTAAAATGTATTTTAGTTTTAGTCACAATTTAGTCATCCAAATTGTTTTAATTTTTAGTCCAGTTTTGAGTTAGTTACTGTCTAGTTTTTGTCAGGGGAAAAAGGTTGTTGGCGAAAATTATGACAAAAATAATTAATCAACTACATTAACACTGAGATGGTTGCTGGGATGTTAATCTGTCAAACTTTTCTTTCGTACTCTTCATCCTGTCCACTCTTCTTTCACTCATGATGTCCTGAGTTGCACTGGTGGTCTGAATTATACTTCTTGAAGATGAAAGGTTCCCTGTGGTGTCCCTTTGTTACACACAAAGGTCCAACAGCTCCACAGCCTTGCAAACTTTTGCCTGCCAGTCGGGTAATCCATAATCAACGGGAACAGCATGTCCTCCAACTTCTCTCTTTGCGGCCTTGACTGAATGGTGTGGTAGATTACTTTATGTGGAACTTAGTCATGAGAGAAAGATGGACTGCCAAACCAGGATGTTAGAGACCAAGAAATAACACTGGGGCATAAACGCTGTACGGAAAAGGAAGTCTTGGAATCAGGAAAACAATTAGTGCCAACAGTTGTAAACACAGGGACATAATCATCTGTTCCCAAGAGAAAATATCACCTATCTGATGGTGAAAATCAACTGCCAAGGGTTTCCAAGATTCCCATTTACACAGCTATGAAAGCGACATTCGTCTGTCCATAGGCAACAATGTGTGACTAAAAATACTTAGCTAACTTTTCAGACTTTTTCTCCCTCATATAGTCTATAAAAATGTCCATGGCCTCATTCATAGTCCAAGTCACTTTCTTTTCCTGACTGCAGGTTGTCACAGAATGCCTAAAAAGGATATTATCCCATTTAATGCCTTGTATAAACTGTCTTCATAGAAGGGCCAGTGAACAAACCAAACGATTTATTGCTCGGGACCTGTAACCTCCATGAGTGTGAAGTGGTTGCTGAAAAACAGATGATTTTCAGAGCTATAAGACAGTCTGGGTTCTTCAGAAAACTACTACCCTTTCACTTAAGAGTACACTATTTTCTGAAATAACCATTTTTTTTTAGTCCATCCTCTTGGGCTGAAGAGTACATTCCAATTGCTGTACCTCTAACTTTTCAATGCAGTCTTCTTTATGTCAACTATCTGGCAACCTATCATTTTGCCCTTCAGTGAAGTGAGTTCAGGGGATGTGGGAAGAACGGGAAGGTGCAGGAAAGCTTTATTTCCCTCTTCTTTTGCTCCAGCTCTTGGGAAGCCATTAGAAGCTTGTTGTACCCTCAGACTGATTCAACATGCTTTATTTAGATATTTGGAGACAGCATTACACTTTGACCACGATAGCTGACCAATTATCAGTTACCACCATATCCGAGAAGCAATAATCTTTTAATGGGCATTCCTGTCTGAGAACATCATACTAGTAAGTCCAAAAATACTATTCTCAAGGTGCTGCCAAAGACTGATACACCTCTTGGACCTGTATGGTTGAGTTACAATAATAGCCCTGACCCATATAGCTCTGATCTCCTAGGATACATGATACCATACCCATTGGCTATCCGGCTTCATGGCATACTCCGGGCACCACTTCCATTAATGAGCTCTCACCAGTTTGATTAATGACCCATCATGAACATCTCACAGTTAAAGATTAGCTAGGCAAAGAGACGCTTGTGGCCAAGTAAGACAGACTAATGAATGAGAATATAAACTCCCATGATATCTTTAGGCCAACTCATCTGGTATTACTGAGCAATCTGAAACAGCCCAAGGTTGAAGTGTGATGCCACTGGCCTGCCAAAAGCATGCATTATGTTTTCAGCACCCCACAGCAAATGGATGGAAAGGTCTGCCATGCATATTCCAACAAACCCTTTGTCTAGAGAGTGACTAAAAAGCCATTTAAAAAAGTTTATACAACTTACACATTAATCAAAAAAAGGAATTAGTTCTAAAGCCAATAGCAGTAAAGTACACAGAAAGTATAGACCCAAGAGAAGTGTTACCATTTGGTTAAACTGCAATTGGTGGAAAGCTAAAAGGTAAGGACATTTTAATGATCTAATTTTTTATGCTAATGATTAACTATTACAGCTGCTAATTATATCATAGCAGCAATGCACCAATAGCTGTTAAATTTGGAAATTATACTTAAATTTTTATTTGTAGCATCAAAAGAAAATGATGAAAATAATGACTGAAGTCAAGGTCTCTGAGAGCAAAAAAGATGTTTTAGGTCTTAGGGCCAAATAAAATTTCATAAACCTAAAAAGAAATTCAGTGTTTTAAAAGGTCGTAGTAGGCTAAACTTATATATTCAATTGGATGACGACTATGGTATGTTAAGAAAATCAATATTGTTCAATAAAGCTTCAGGTTTTCACACACAGATTACCCCGATCCATCCTCTCCTCTGTCGTAGAAGCTCAGTTGGATCCCCTGGGCGATAGTCTGTTCTGATTGGTTAACTGGTCTACTTTGCTGTAGGCATGCAGTAAATAATACGCTTCCTGCTTGTATTTAAACTAAGAGAAGGAAAATGTAATTTAAGGGGTGTGCTTGTGTTTGAAACAAGAAAAGTTATAATAAATATAAAATACAGATGTGTTTCGCTTTTGGGGATAAAATTTTGGAATGAGCTCCGTGATGACTTAAAATTATGTAAAACGATCTTAAAGTTCAGAAACACCATAAAGCAAAAATTAATTAATGCTTATAAGAAATAATGATTTTACAGCATTATGATATAAAGAAGGATAACTTGTTATGTTTTTTCCTTATGTCAGATTTATGTTGGATTGTACAGGATAGGCAAAAATAATCCACAAGCTTCAGCCGATACCTTTTATACCTTCTATACCTTTTATTGATAAGTTTGTGTTAAATGATTGCATTCTTTGTTCTTAACATTTATGAAACAGAAATAGAAATATTTATTCATTCATTCATAATATGCCTTGTCAAGTGCTCAGCCCAGTGCTTCCACGACCTCCTTGACAGCCCTGAATATCTAATAACCGAATATCATTGGTTATCAAGAGGGCTGGGCAATATATTGATTAAATCAATTAATTTGAATTATTTTCTGCAGAAGATTTAAAAATGAAAAATTGAGATTTTTTTTCTTGACTTAAATTGTAAGTTGTTGCAAAGTTTGAAAATACAATTCCTGAAAATGTACAGTTTTCATGATGGTAGGTCTTGTCAGGCTTTGCACAAGCACTTTTATAGGCTTGTATTTGTTTTTTAAATGAGAATAATGATTGATGCGAGAGTTTCATGTTGAAATGCTGTGAAAATACCTCAGCTTTCAGTGTTTATATAGACAAACCTGTCCATGTTTGAACTACATAATCAACATTTTATGACACACACTTTAATTTTTAGAGGGAAATTCTGTTTGGTTTGGGATTATATTTTGACAATATAAAGGCAAAACTTGATTCATGTCATTTTTGTGTCACTTTGAGTTTTTTTATTTTTTTAGAGGGAAAAAATGGGTTGAAAACGGAAATCAAGATTTTATTTTTAGGCTATAGCGCCCAGCCCTAGTTATTGGCGTGTATGCTTAAAAATCAATTTGTTTTGAATTTTGAGAAAAGTGACAGCCCTACTGTATACTTTTTTGTCTTGTGGATAAAGTTTCTACCATAAATCTCTAATTTTGTCTTTCTTCTGAGGGAGATGCAGTCACCCCTAGACACTGCAGTCAGTGTCTAGGTATTACCATTAGAAAGTGTATTCTGCATAACCTTAACCAAAACCAAAGTGGCGAATTTGACTGATGATATTTCCTTCAACATTTAGTCAGCATGATTTTCTCAAACTTACCTGTGAACTCAGAGCGGTGAAGGTACACCCAGTATGACAGGATACACAATGAACTAAAGTGTTAAAAAAAAAAAAAAAAAGGAGTAACTATTAAGCCCATGTAATAGGAACTGACTCAACATAATGATGATGGTGTTCTTCCTCCTCAGCGTTCATGTACACAGTTCCTCGTAGCACAAAAGGATGTATGTTTTCATGTGTGCTTAGCGCAGCATCGCCTTCCTCTGTTGATTCAAATGAAGCAGCCGGCCTCTGCAGACTGTCGTCAGCACTCTCAGTGAGGATCTTACAGCGGGGTCACCTATTGGGGTTAAAGCGCTCTTTCATAATTTATTTCCAACAGCAGCTCAGCCCGCAGTCGGGGGGGCAAGGGTCAGCTCCCACAATGCATTAGGAAACCAAGCCATTCTGTTTGCAAACACAGGATCGCCTTACAGTCACGATTCAGCATCCTCATCGGGATCCTTTATGCACTGGAGTGTGGTGGCCATGGAGCCACAGGTGCTGCCAGACAGAGTGAATCTGAGGCTGATCGCTCATCTGTGCGGCTGTGGGACGATCTGTTCATCTCGTGCTAAGACGTGGGGCGAGTTTTTTTAGAAGCCTGGGTATTGAGATTGGGTCCCTGTGGTGACTGATGACCTTTTTGCAGCATCCGGGTGGCTAATCCTTGTTGGTGCTTTGTGCGGATGAGTATGAAGCAGCAAGAGGAGCAAACCCATGGGTCCGCTCGTATCTTGGCCTTCTGCCGTAATCCCTGCTTGGATGAGCTGCCGCGGACTGTCTCGCCTCATATGATACCAGAGTCTTTTATAAGGTCCAGCCAGGGGGGCTTTAATATCCAATGCAGAGGCAGTGCTTGCACAGCCGCCTATTTCACACGCAGAGGGGCTTGTGGGTTTGAGGAGGATGTACTGTGGTCGTGAGTATGTGACTGGTGGTGGCAGGGGAAATGAAGGAAATGACTGCAGAGATGATGAGGACTTGGTAAAACAGACAGTATGCTGCTTTAGAATCCAGTTGAATGGACTCATCTTCATCTGTTTAAGTAATTTAGGTTTTATGTCATTCTGTTTTAGCTTCAGAATTATCTTTTAGTAGTTTATCCTCTTGTTTTATGGTTTTACCCCTTCATAAGTGACTTATTTTTCTGTTTGAACATATTGCTGTTACCTTTTAGTGTTTTTTTTCATTCCAGCATCCTTTTATTATTTATTTTTTTGCTTCATTTCTAATATTTTTTTTTCTATATTTTCCACTTTACCCTAACCCCCCATGTTTACTCATTTCAAACCTTTAAGATGTCCTTTCCTCAGTACGTACTGGGTACAAAAACAGTCCTTTTCTACTAGAGTCTTATTTCTGATGCATTTTTCTGATACTATGTATGGATTGCGGGGTGGGTTGGTTTTGGTCATACTTCCTGTTACCTTGTTTCAATTTATCTGTCTGTCTGTATAGCACTTTGTGCTACATTTTCTTGCATGAAAAGTGCTATATAAATCAAGCTTCATTGATTAATTTTTCTTAACATCAAGGTAGTAGAGATTGGAAAACATATGGAAATTGAGGGAAAAAAGTAAAATGTCCTGGAAAAGCTTGAATGGCCTTCGAAAATTATTTATCTTCCTTCTAACTTGTCAGTGAATAAAATCAAACATATGAAATGAAGTAAAAATGTACTTGGTAACTAATGCACACGTAGCCATAATATATAAGTAGATAAAATTATAATAATTATGGAAAAAAATATAAAAACTCAAACAATGATGAAGAAAAAATGAAAAATGGCAAAATAAAATTTAGGCTACTTGAACAGTAAATCAACAAAATATATATAAAAAAGCAGAGTAAATAAAGATTAAAAAAAAAGTATAAACCATTAATGTATAATAATGGAGCTAGCTAGAGATATTGGTCATCAGCCTTTAATCTTGTTTGTTAGAAGGCTGGATTAACCTGAGAATTGCCCACACCAGTATTGTAACTTCAGTTGGTTATGTGACACTGGAGTCTGTGGGTGTGATTGTGCTGTTCTGTGACAAATTTGTCATCATTTCTTAGAACGTCAGAGAATGTGTGATATTTCATAGATTTGTTACAGCCATAGACTGCACATCTTGAATCAGAGCTCTGGGGCAGAAGAGGCATAAACAGCAATCTGGGTAAATGTACAAAATGAAAGGCACATCTGTAGAAAAGAGTGGGAACCCTGGAAAAGTGCCATATAAATACAGTTTGATTGATTGTTTACATCAAGGTAGTAGAGCTTTATGGCAGCATTAATGGCTATCAACTGGAGCTTAAGTTGTTCCCAGTGTTGTTGCATTTCAGACATGATTGTGGATAGTTTGTCTCAGAACATAAGGCATACGTTAAATAAGGACACAAATGGTGTTCAAAACCGTACAGAGGAATGTGAAGCTGAGATTCCCACATACGTGACGGATGCATCAGTTGCTTTATTGTCTTAACTCCTGCATACTCTGCGCTTGTGACAAGAACTTTCCATCTACATTCACCCAGCCTTCATGTGAACTATGCTGCCCTTAAATCTCCATGTTAATAGGTGCAAACTTTATCAAAAACAACTGTCGCCCTGTTGTTAGCCACTTTGTTTGAAGAGTCTATAGATCGAGGTCACTGCTCCTCACCATAACCCTCCGTCAGTGAAGCGGAGTCGACCCCACGCTGTGATAAAGACGCATCCTCTGAGCATGTTTAATATTCATGTCCCCTCTCCTCCACAGGGAGCTGACAAAGACAAAAAAGGACCGGAAGGCGCCAGTGCCTGTGAAGCTGCAGCCGAGTCCGACAGTGAAGCCATACAGGCTCTGCTCAAGTGAGACAGCGCGGTGTGGGAAGTGGCCGGACAGGTGGGTGAACGGACGGACAGATGGACGCAGTGGTCCCCAGACACAAGATGGACTCGCCCCCTATTTACCCCAATCAGCCTCTGTCTTCACACTGCTTTTGTCTGTTTGTTGGAGGTCATTTAGTCTGTCTGGTGATTTATCCTTCACCCTCTTTTGATTCATTTTTTCTTTTTTTTTCTCCAGTTATTTGGGGATAGGGTTTCCTCTTCTTCGGCCTCTGTCTGTAGCTATTTAACAGACTTGTCAATTATGTCTCCCTTAGGGACCAAACACTGGGGGAGCGCTCTCGCACCTGGATCCTAGGCCACTGCTCAGACTAGAAAAAGCACTCTGTAATGTAAAAGCAAAGCTAGCACTTAAATACACATCTGACGTTCTCTCTTTAAACTGTAAAGACATGAATTATAGTAGATCGTAGTGTGTTGACATTTTTTACAAAATCATTCTACGCGATGTTTGGCCAGGGCTCAATCCTCTGAACAGGACTTGCACTGTACTATATTAGATAGTTGAATCAAGGGTTGTTAAGTTAGATTAAAAAAAACTTTCATTACGTGTGGCCTCTTCCTCCTTGATTTCTTTTTGTATTAGACCAAACTTTCCTTCCAATCTAATTGTGAAATTTTGGAATAAGTGGTTAAGCGAGGCCCGGAGGTTTGAATTTCCTTTTTTACTCAACATATCGCTTACATATCAAAAGGTGTTTTTGAAAAATAAAATTAAGTGTAACGCAAAATATGTTCTGTAGATCAATCACCATGCTGGCTAACTAGAAAGACTTGAATGTTGCAGTTTTAAAAATCTGTTACTGATCCCTTTTTGAAATGATAACATCACATAATAGAATAAATAATTTTAACAATGTGTCATTATGTCGTCCCTGGCGTGAGTTTACAGATCCAAAAAAAAAACACAAAAAAATCTCCTTTCGTTGCATCTTCTGTGTGTTTTATGTAACCAGTGGGCTTTTGGGGGCTCTGCGATGGTTAAACGGAGGTCAGAGTTTGAGCTGGATGGGAGGGGTTGTTAGCATTCCCCTTGCCTTGGATGTAGTTGGAAGCCCTGCCTGTTTCGCTGCATGTCAGAAATGCCTCTGCTTTTTGTTGCTATGCCATGGTCGCTGGTCCTCTCTTGGTTGCTTTAAAATAAATTACAACATTGCAATGGACAAAAAATGCTCTTGCTGACTTTGTTGTGACAAAAAGTCTGTTAAAACAAATAAAAATATCCATACAAATTTTTTGTAATGTCGACTTCTTTCACAGCTACCTGGTGAAACATCTGCACAAGCAAATTTTTGATTCACAACTTTTTTTTTTTTTTTTACAGTTAGTGGTAGGACTGGATGATTTTAGGAAAAGATATAATTGCAATTTTTCTGGCAGATATTGCAATTTCAATTGGATTCCCGATATTCTTCAAATCAATCAATCAAACTTCATTTGTATAGCACTTTTCATACAAAAATTTGTCGCACAAAGTGCTTCAAAGAAATAAAATAACAATAAATGACATAAAAGTAGGAAATTGCTTACAGTGAAAATAAAAGACCCCACCCACCCTCACAATTACCATCAAAAATACATTTTACATACGGCTTGGGTTTAAACTAAAAATACTTTGAGTCATGTCTGTATATAAGTATCAGTATGTATATGTATACGTTTTGAAATGTCACATCTGCAGAAATCAAATATTGTGCACCCCTATCTTTTCAGTCCACACCAGGCACCAGTGCAAGAGCATCAGAGCCTTGTCCCAATACTCACACTTGTGCCCTAAAGTGGACAAAATTGTTCAAAGCAGAAATGGGACCCTTTTGCAAACGTCATTCATTGCTTCATTTCAGAAATGATCTTCAAGAAAAAATACATAAAACAACAAAATGAAGGCCATGCTAACTGCTTTGTAAACATTTTCCAATTTCTGTTCCCACTGCTGTGGGATCAGACGTGTGCTTTTACTGATAGACAAATCCATTAGATGATTTTTTAAATTTAATAACACACCATCTGGTCTGTCCCTGTGTAAAATTAAAAGCAAAAGAAAGTGTCACAGTTCGTCATATTTCAATGGCCCATAGCTTCTTCTCAGCCCGTAATCTGACGTAGAGCCATGTAGTAACATACATTTCCTGTTATTAAACTTTAATAACTTAGGCTACCCCGCATATTAGATTTCCAGGTTAACAACCGTTCTACTCCGCCATTGGTCAGCTTCTAAAATCATTGCAACACAGCAATGGATTCTGGGTACTAGCCTTCAAGGGTGTGTGGGTTGATGCTGTGAGAAGGGCACATTAAGGCCACAAGAGGGCACCCTCAAAAATATTTGAGAAACTGGACACCATATGGTCATCTGCCACTTACGGGGAGAAGTGTGGGTATTGAAATAGGGCATAGTAGGCATGTCAGTTCAGCCACAATAAACATTAGAGCAACGTCCGTGTGGATCCATATTATAACAAAAACTTTTGTGGTTCCTCCAGAACCCATCTCTGGATGGCCCCTTTATCCATTTAGGCAACAGGGCGGAACCTTTTAAGAAAAACAGGGACATGGTTGAGCAAATGTTTTTTCTGTCACATTTTGTACTGACCAGTCAGAGCGTTGCGGTCATAAGGACCACCAACTTGGACCTTAAAATGATGCTAATGATCAGGAACAATCTTGATTTCACAGATGTTTGTTTTCCTAAAGTAAAGAGAAAGAGAAACTTCACACTTGACTTCAGAAACTCTTCAACTCGGCGATTCTTCATAGCACCTGTTCTCAGTCAAAACTTGTCAAATCCAGTATGAAATATTCAAGGCTACATCTCTACAGCGGCCAATACAGAAAATACAGGATATGCAGGTCACTAGACAGATTTTTCCATCACTCATCCTGACACAGTTTGATCTTCTGGAAACCTGGTGCTCTCCCGAGACATCAAAATGATGTTTTGTAGTGTTGGACTCTGCTTGGTGCCACACGAGTTAGTGATGATTGACAGTCAAGAGTCTCAGCACAGTAAAAGTAAGCAGGAAAAACTAAGAGAAGCTTGTAAGCGAGAGGTAGCGTGGGGTGTGGAGCTGCATCAGGTCTTGTCAGCTGATGCCTCTGACTGAGTCACAGTGAGAGGGGCCTGCGTGAGGAGAGCCTGAATGCTGCAGCTCTCTGGTAATCAGACACATGGCTCTCTCGTCCTCTTGCAGTGTTTGTATTCTTAGGCCTGAGAACAAAGACAAATCAATTATTGCAATGTGGGCAAACATAGAGATAAAATTACTTTGCCACTGTTTGACAGCCTCTCCCCCCGTCCTCCAGCCCCTCCCGAGACCCATCTTATTTCTGCTCATGTAAATTGCCTTCAAAGCGAACGACTGTTGAACGCTGATGTCCGCTCTTGGCTGACAGTGACATTCTCAGAATATAAAAGACCCAATTTTTCCCTTTGTCTTTGTCGAGCAAGCAAGTAATCTTGATGGGAGCAGAAGACAATCTGTGATTCTCGCTGATGATGGATGTGAAATGAATCACTGCAATACGTTTTCATTTAGTCCTCGATTTGCTTTGCTTTATAGACTACTGTACGTGCTCCCTGAGCGATTCCAGGCCCTCCCTGAACGCACTAATCCTGGATTGTTAGATCATTTTTTTGTTTGATGGGCAACAGATCGTGTGTCCTAATAGCCAATTCAAGCTAATGAAGCCTTGGGAATAAATCCAGGACACAAAGATCCCAGAAAAATAAACTGCAGGAATCTTTATGTGTACATTTGTTCTTGTTTTTTGACATAGTGAGTACTGTATAGATGGACAAACACAATGAGGACCACTGCACATGCTCCGGGGACTACTCCTTGGCTTCCATGTAGATAGTAATCCTCGATAGTTAGATATATTTTTTATGTTACAGACAACAGATCAGCCCATCTTGGGCTAAAAAAAAGTTTTGGAAATAAACCCAGAAAACCAGATCCAAGAAAACGCCTATGTGATTGTGTGTGTGTGCTCTTGTTTTTATGATGTAACAGGGACTGCGTACACAAGCAACCTCAATGAGGACCACTCCAAAAGTTATGATTATAAATGATGTAAGTATGATTTTAGAAGTTTTTGTTCTTCTACCATTCTTAGGATTCCCTTAAAGCTATGGTCTACGATCTGAAAACCAGTTTGCCTGTTAAGACAGATTTGAAAAACGCAGCCTGCCCCCCCTTCACTCACCCCTCCCCTCCGTGTTCCAAGATCCCGCCCCCCAGCTCGTGTTGCCTCCTAACAACACGCCCCCTCCGATAGAGCACGAAGCCGGCCGGCAGGAAATATCAGCAGCAACAACAACTTGAGATTGCTCATAGCTGAAAGTAACAAACACGACAGTCATCCCCCTTGTAACACACAGCAGTAGCCATTTCAATTGGACCGGCGGCGAAGTATATCAGGATATACCTTTCTCGCCGTGTCTTCACCAGCTCAGTTTACAATGCTAACGATGCGTGGCTAACTTATGCTAAAATCTATTGACAGAGCCTACCCGTTCCGACCAACAACGTTCAGTCATTAGCCAGTATAGGCAAAGAATAACCAGAGTTATTCAGCAGACATCTCCCACTGTAGTAAACAAAGTTATTACCTGTTCAACAGAAATTCGGCTGTCTCAGCGTCAGTTTTCAGTCCCAAATCATTCTGCAGCTTTTTCCACCGGTCGTACGATTCTCCGTTGTTGAGTCTCCATTGGGACCTGTATTGCTCATATTTCTTCCTTACTTCAGCCTTTTCCTCGAAACTTTTACGTTTCCTTCCCTTCGATGTGGAGGGTAACAGAAGCGGCCTCCCGGTTTCGGTGCTGGTCTTCTCCGGCTCCATGACGCTTCAGTAGCTGTGCAGCTAGCTGCTCACCGGTACATGAGGGAGGTAGTGGGGAGGAGGCGGGACCATGGGCTGGACGGTGCGGAGCAGGGGAGATGGGATTGGATGGACTCCGAACCGCCGAATCCGAACCAATCCGAACCGCGGGGAACGGCGGTTCGGATTGGTCAACTATTATGCCGCTTTGCAGCGGATATACTGAATGGATTTTTTTCACTCTTTTTGGTCTTTATATTGCTTAGATCGGACCATAGGACCATAACGGCCTTATAAATGGTGTTATTAAGATGTACCAAGCTTCCAAATCGTAGACCATAGCTTTAAGACAAACTCATAAATAAGTTGATCTTTTTCCGCCAGTGTTCGTGTGAGTTCTTGTCTTTACATAATAGGGTCTGCATGGACAAACAAACCCAACAAGGACCACTCCAACAGACATGATAATACTTGATAACAGTGCACCTTTACTATTTTGTATTTCCTAAGGACCATTCTTCGGTTTCCTCAAAGTCACCAATCTTGATAGTTTGAGCTTTTATTTGATAAACAACAGTCTAACAATCCCTGTAACCCTCCTATGCTAATAAAGCTATTAGAGTTACCCCCAAAAACCAAGACCCAAGATGTGAAGACCCCTGACCCATCAAAAATTTTGAGATCCTTTTTTATTTATTTGGGAATATGAGCAAAACTACCCAGTCTTGTAACGTTACAAAATCCTTTGAAAAAGTCTGCTTATGTATTCGGATCACCAGCAAAATCCAATCACTTCTTCTTTGTACCATGACCAGTATTCCCTGTTTTATCAAAATGTGTCAAGAACTTTTTGAGATATTTTATTCTCACCAGACAGACAGACAAAGAGACAAACAAACAAACACCAGCAAAAACATAACCCCCTTGGCAGAGGTAATAATGGCAAAAAAAAGTTTCTGGGAACTTTCTCAACTAAAAGGTGCTCTGAGAGCGCAAACTTCCAGAAAGGTATTTCTGACAGTCTTTGAATTTGGAAAACTGCCCTACTTTGCAACATTAATAAATCCCTTATAATATCATCTGAGCCCCATCAGGATTCGAATCACCGTAAACATCAAATTACTTTTTCTTTGTGCGATGACTGATATTCCTTTAAAATTTAAAATTTGTGATGGACTTTTTCGGTTTTTAGCAAAATTGTGGATAACAACTCTATCGCAGTGTTAATTATTCAAAGTATTACTGGGTTCACATCCATTTTGGGATCATGAACAAAATTTTCTCACTTCTAACTTGTGCTATGATCAACATTCCCAGAAAATGTCATCAAAATCTGTTGAGAATTTTATGAGTTATTTGTTCACAGACAAACATATTGACAAACACTGGCAAAAACACAAGCTCCTTAGCGGCGGTTAAAAGATTTCTGCGAAAAATTCTAAATTGCACATTACCAACAATGAGTAGTTATATCATGTTTGTTGTATTTATACTTTTTCAGACATATAAAAAAGGTGTTTCATTACTTTTTCCACTTTCTCTTCATTGATCAAACACCATAATTAGTTAAGTCAAAATTTTAATTTGAAACAAACCTCTGCCAAAACATTTCTGTCTTTCTTGGCCTTGTTATGAGCAAGATGTTCATAAACAATATCAAAAATTTCCTGGATCCACATCCGAACCCTACTGACTTCTTCATTATGCCATGACCAACATTCCCCCATAAAATTCATCAAAATCCAGAAACAACCTTTTGAGTTACTTTCGAAAAATGTGGAAAACATCCCAATCTCGCAACGTTAATAAGTCTTGTGAAATATTCCTTGATCTTCATCCATGATGGGATCACCACCAAAATCTAATCCCTTTTTATTTGTGCCATGACCAACATTCCCTGAAAACTACATCAAAATCTGTGAAGAACCTCTTGAGTTATTTTGCTCACAGATTGATAATGAGACAGACAACAAATTGACAAACAAAAAAATAAACATTTTGGTTGAGGTGATAAAAATCTACAGTCTCAAATTTAAGATGTACCAGTTCTTGGGATTCTTAAATCCTCCTTCCAAGCATGACAGAGTGAGATAATAAGTCACGTTGAACTGAGCTCTGCTCCCATCTGCTGTTTCCCGAAGAAAACTGCGGACACTTATCTGCTGAATATGAGGGACTTTCACAACCCACAGCTCTGTGTCAGTGCTGTTGTCTTAAACAGCAGATACAACTTTAAGATTTTTAAACTATCTTTCAGAATAAGTGATGTGCTGTACTATCTGCTGGCATAGACCAGGATAAAGCCTAACTGATTGCTAAGTGTCTCTACAGTAATTACCAGATGATGTAATTAGTATGTGCGCCAACATGCAAACACAAAGCTGTACACACACACCCAAACACACACAATGTGTCTTTGTTCCTCATCTGTTTTTTATTTTTCTCTCCCCCCCGCCCCCCTCACAGTTGCTACCCTGGTGATCAACCAGCTCAAAAATGGTGGTTAATGAAGTAGCAAATCCAAATCATTAGCATAATTAATATGGACTCCTGATTGCCTTTTGGGTATCCCTCCCCGCTTGCTCTCTCTTTCTCCTCTAATCTATTATTGACTCCTTGTCGTGTGCATTAGTTGAGCTTATGACTGATTTTCAGCAAATCTATAACTTATTTTCCCCAGTCGTAGTTTGACTGCAGTGTGACCTGGAGGGAAACCGGCCGTGAAATCAACAATTAAATCTGAGAAGTCCAAGGAATTAAAAATGGCTGCATGAATATAAATTGAATAATGGAATCTAATTTGCTTCGGCTCTGTTTTGAATGTCACTCTATGTATATATGTCTGTCGCGTTCGGCACATACTTGTTGCAGGGATACGAGGAAGCTTTCAGTCTTAGCCATGAATTCCAAAAATAGCACTGAACAATAATGATACAGTGCTGCAATTTGACTTGATGATGACTATTAAGTTTCTAAATCTTAAGCAACATTATGCAACAATTGACATTTGGGAACAGAGCCTCTTGGGCTTTGAGTAGATTCTTGTTTTTGGTTGGATGAAGAAACTTTGGCCCTGTTTTTATGTTTCAGCTGACAACAACTGGAAGCATTGTGTTTGCATGTGGTTCATCCATACATCAGCACGGGTCCAGGACTTGTGAAGCAATGTCCCAGAAAGTCTTAAAGGGACTTTCACTAAATTTTGATCACATGACCAAAGTTCATCCATGTTGCAGAGACCATTCAGAGACCAGTTTTAAACCGAGCAGTCGGTACAATTTATTTTACAAATCAATTTCGACAACAACAAGAATAACAACTTAAATTACCTCAAGGCGACTAATTCGCCTCTACCTTACCATAACCTAAAACAACACAAAGCAATACACGCTCTCAAGGACTATGCTGACGTGGCCGTTTCCTCGCCGTTGTGACGTCATTGAGCCGTTTCTATAGGGCCTTTCCTCCTCCACGGCTAATCCCAGGTGTTCGCGGGATGATCTCAGTCCAATCGGAGGCAGGGGCGGCACACCTGATCAACTCGCACACTGACGCACACAAGCACACACACTCAGGGCTCTAATTTCCTGGCGCAACTCAGGGTGGCGCAGCCTGGCGCACTCGCGCAGTGGTAATTTAGTCCAGCGCACCGCCGTGCGCAGCCAATTTGGCAATTTGGTAGACCGGCTGCGCCTAGATGGGTGTGACGGCGCACCAGGGGGAGGTGTCCACAGATTCAGCTTGGCGCAGAGACAATTTGGTGCCAAAAAAACGCGCTGAAGGTGCGCTGAAAGCCCGCCAGCTCCAACCTGGTCTATTCTCGGCGCAGACGAGGCGCACCGGGCAGTGGTAATTTGGCTGACAGGCGCACAGTGCGCACACGTCACCAAAACCTCACAGGCAGGTATCCAGAGTGTCAGGCACATTTCAATTCAATAAACAATCACAGCAACCACTATTTAATGTAACCGTCTGAACCAGCACATACATTTGTATCTATATTAATTGTCCCGTCACATCTGATGTCAGATCAGAGAAGTTTGTCATAATGGTCTGTGTAGATTCTCATTCATCCAGGTCATGGTCATTCTGAAGATTCAAAAGCAAGGCAACTGGACTGTGTAGAGTTTGTTGGGAAGACGTTTCACTTCTCATCCAAGAAGCTTCTTCTTCAGTTCCTGAAGAAGCTTCTTGGATGAGAAGTGAAACGTCTTCCCAACAAACTCTACACAGTCCAGTTGCCTTGCTTTTGAATCTTCAGAATTTGTCATAATGGAAACTCAACCTGACGACAGCTGGAAGAGTGACGCAAACTAACGAGTTCACATCTCTCAGCCAACCACAAACAGCCACATCATCCGATACGGAGTATCCGGCTTCTCTCATGTCATGAAATTCAAAAGAAAAGAAAAAAGAGAGAGACGCTCGCTGAATAAATGTAAGTCACTCGGTGTCTTAAGGATTTACCTGTGATTGCCCATATTTCTCTGTTTTAATCTTTATTCTTAACGTGATCTAAAAAGATGGAGTACATTACTGCAAGGAGGATGAGGAGGAGATATATTGTCACCAAAGGTTCTGCTATTTGGCGATGACAGACCAGGAATGCAGGTGGATCACAAGCATGATGAATGGATTAACCTGCTGCTGTGTTTAAATGTAATTATCACTTAGTTTTGTACTCCTATTTATGACACAGGAACAGATTACATCTGTCCCGCGAGGTGGTCCACACGGTGACGCGCATCGTGTCCTCCAATGACACTCGGTCTTTTCTCGTAATTATGAGATAAGGAGTCTATTTTTTTTCTTGCGGTGAATGCAAGGTCCATAATGCGTTGACAGTGAGTTCTGGTTCCTCACTGAGATATAACCGATTGTGTTTGTTGGCTGGTTCTATAATTTCTGCACTTAACTTGTTAGCCATACTTTTATTATTTTACTAATATGAAATACACGACGAACATGAATTTCTGAAAATCAACAGCAGAGGGCGCATTTAACTTAATCAGTCAATCAAATAAATAAATCTTGAATGTGTTGTGGTTTACTCTGATCGCGAGTTTGCACTTTGAAGGTGGCATGCGGTCTATGAGAAAACGTTTGTTTCAGATAGCCATGCATGTTTTTATTATTTTAGAATAAGTTTATACACAGAAATAATGGAGACACCAAACTTTACCAAAAGGTACATCCAAACATTGTGTTCTATATTTTATGTCTGATCGTCCTCGTTGTTGCATGTGCACAGTTGTGTTGTGGTATCATGTAAGCCTGAAAAGTATAGGTAGAAGGGGAATGGCTTGAAATTTGTTTGACAAAAGCAACCCTCCCCTCCTAAGAGCAATATACTGTAAGAAACATACATTGCAAGATATTGAAATTGCAGCTACCAGACAGTTTTGTCACAATTCTGATTTAATGTTAATATTTACAATATAGTATGCTATGGCCTTCGAAGTTAACTGCTGAGACAAAAAGCAACAGGTGAATAAAAATGACAATAGACACTTTAAATTTGAAGGTGGAAGACAGAGGTTGGTCAGAAAGTGTGAGGATACTAAGCTATGTCCAGAACTTCTTTAAGCAACTTATCAAGAAACTTATAAATGCCACTGCAGATATGAATTACAGCAAATATCAGCACATGGTTGCAGGTTGAAATGCAATTGCCCCATTTATCATTTTATTCATTCTAAATTTTATTTCTTAATCTTTTATTTTGTTTGTGTTTCACTTTTTTACCTTGTCTATTACTGCTGGTCTGAAGTATCTTTTCTTTTGTCTAATGTCTCATAAAACAAAATAACCGACAAAACACAGATTGAGAAAAAAAAGCACTCGTAACAGAGACTTCAAATAAATAGACAGTTTCAGTCGGCATATGGCAATGTTACACAAAGATGGACATGAAACCTTTTAGCAAATAATATAGGTCTAATGAATTTTCTTTCATACAATGGGAGTCATCCAGCCTGTGTTATGTATTAGACTATGTAAAAAAAAAAAAAAGGGTTGAAAGTTTTTTTGTGTTGAGTTTATACCACTGACTACATCCTGAGAGATTAAAGTTTGAGTCCAAAAGCGCACAGGGCTGGTCCCCACTTGGCCCGACGTGTTGTCACTGTGAGCAAAAACTCTCTGGATCTCAGTTCTCTAACAATACAAAGTTGGCAGAAAATCAACTTTAAAGCCTGGAGGAAAGAGCAAGAGCCTTTAAAACAGATATGAAGATCTTAAATAAAATTTGAAATACGTACATAAGATCAGAATGCAATAATTTGCAAACAAACAGTGTTTACGAACAACAACCATGAATTATTTTTCATACTATCGTGTTTGACAAAGTGGTAAACCTCTCTCCATTGTCAAAGACGTTTGAATTAAAGCTGTGTTGTACCTTACGTAGGCTGAAAGAATGTCAGTCTGTAATTTCAGCAAAATGAAGAAACAACACCTTCTGCTTCCATATTTAACTTACAACAGACCTCAGACTGAGACAGGTCGACTGAGGATTGATCAGCCTTTAATAGTTAGTTCATTTTAATTTTGTCTGATTTAGCGTTGAGACAAATTATGAACACTCATAATCTGGTCATTTCTATGTGTTGTAACAAGTGCCTTTTTGCTGATTTGATGTCCTGTTAGTGTCAAGCATCTTAAGCACTGTCTGGAAACAGAAGTTATAAGTACAAACTCTTTTTCAAGGGATGCTGTCCTCTGCGCTGTGTGAAGATATAGTAACTGATGTTTGGAGTCACCAGTGACTACATCTTGAGTTTTCTCTGCTGTGTAAGCAACACATTTTCAAGATTCGTGTATTTAAATAAGTGACTGATTATGTGAAATAGGACCCTGCTGTTGGTTTTAAGAGTTTGTGGTGAATTTGCTATTAGTAAAATAATAATTTAAAAAAGTATGGATAACAAGTTAATTAAGTGCAGAAATTATAAAACCAACTAACAAAGCTGCCGCGGCAGCTCACCAAAAAGAGGCAGCTGCCTCTGGAGGTCAGTTTCAGCTGCCACAATCACTTGCAGTTACACTGTCAGCTCAGGCTGCCACCGGAAGTGCCACGGCAGGACCGTGTAGCTGCCGCGGCATCTGAGGCTGCCACCGGAAATGCCACTGCGAGCTGCCGCTGCCACAAATTGAGCTTGCTGTCTCTCGTTTTGGCACGAGGACGCACGGAGAGCTCCACGGGCTCATGCTTGGGACAGCTAGTCCTTAGTTGGATTAACACGGAACGCGTGCTGTTCAATTGGTTTATGACCTTCCACGTCAATGTCATGAAAAAGCACAGACGTTTGACGTGGAGGATCAGAAAAAAGCAACAAATCATCCTCAAAGTGATAAATCAGCCCGCGCAGGAGCAGACAAATGAGCCAGAAAAGACTCCAAATTACCAAATATTACCGAGTTTTTCAAACGAGTGGGTTTGCGTCGAGCCGGAGCAGCGGGAGGCTGCGGCGCAGGGCTCTCACGTCAACAATAACTTTTGATCATGTTAACATGACAAACACGAGTTTTTCGTTTGCGCTCTGGTGTCCCAATCACATAATCAGTGTCACTAATCTTTTTTTCTACGACATACGGACCAGAAAATTTGGACTGGAGACTGGATCCAGGCAACGGCAAACAATACCAGGACTTTGCCTCCAGGCTGAAACTCTCTGGATTCAGACTTTTTGTCAAAACGCCGCTTCATTTTTAGCTGTGCTTGCGACAAATTTTCGCGAGCCAAATCACACGCATTATGGAGGCACTCGCGAAAAGCGCTCACGTAATCCAGTACATTATGGACCGGTTTCGGAGAGTCGGACAACCATTTTTCTCTTAGAAGACGCAAAGACCCACGAACTGTATGACCAAACACGAGATCACACGGACTAAAACCAAGGATTCCTGTGGAGTTTCCCGAACAGCAAAGAGGAGAAGACGAAGGCCTTCGTCCCTCTCTTTATTGGACTCGTGGCAGAATTTACGCAACATGGACTTGATTTGATGGAAGCGCTCCAGGACACCTTGTGACTCAGGGTGGTAAGCACTTGACTTTTTATGTTTGATGTTAAGCTCAGTCTTTACCTGTTCAAAGATTTTTGACATGAAGTTGGTACCCTGGTCTGTTTGGACGGATTTTGGTGAACCAAATGTTGAAAAGAACTGAATGAGCGCTCTCACAACAGGCTTAACTTTGAGAGTGCGCAGAGGAAAGGCCTCTGGGTAACGCGTTGCAGCACACATAATGGTTAGAATATATTGGTGGCCAGACTTAGTTTTTGGCCAAGGACGACGCAGTCTAAGATTACATGCCTAAAGGGCTCACCGAGCACAGGGATCGGATGCAAAGGTGCAGGTGGGATGAGTTTATGGGATGGGTTTATTGGGCAGGAACGACAAAATTTCGCAACATCTCATTTTAATCCAGGCCAATAAAAATTTCACAGCACACACTGGTACGTTTTTAATGCCTATGTTCAGCAAAAGCGGACTCATGCGCAAGGCTGAGTACCTGCACCCGGTAATCTGATGGTACCACAACCTGGTTCACAGAGTGCAGCTCACTCGAATCAGCGTTCCACCGTCTCATCAGTACTCCATCCTCTAAATGGAGCACAACAGAAGGGTTAACACAAGCATTTTCGACATTTGAAAAACACATTGATAAGGATGGGTCACAATTCTGAGCAGCAGCAGAAGCAGCATTTCCTTGTTCACATTTAAGTTTAGGTCATTTTCAGGACACAAATCAAACACAGTTTCGCATGGTTTTACCTTTTCAGTTATGTCTGGGCATTTTTGTGCATCATCGGAACATTTTACCTCATCTAAGTCTGCCATGAATGAGTGTGACAGCCAATTTGCGTGCCTGTGCGCGTGTAATCGCACACGCAGGAAACATAGACACAGAGGAGGCAGGAGGAGGGTTTGAAGCAGACTCATCCACAACAGGATTATCAGTAACTTTTCCCTCCCGCTTGGTCATTTCCGAGGATAAATGAGACCTCGGGCCACTTTAAACTCGTCCCGTCACTGGCGGAGAGTGCAAATGCACCATGTGCAGCGGAGCTTTCTCTGCGCTTAATTCAACTCCCCACACCAACATATCAGCATTACAAGAGGTCTCAGAAAGAGGCAGCACATCTTCCAGCAATAAAGAACGATACGCAGCGGTATCGCGCAAAATGGCATCGGGTACCTTATCTTTCTCCTCGAGCGTCAACTTCACAATCAGAACTGTACACATCCGGCTGTGAGGAGCGCAAAATAAACCCTACACCCGAGGGAGATTTTGACGGTTTGTTTTGTCACTGCAATTAAATGAGCGGGCTCGTGGCAACAAAAACACTCTCAGCCCTCACTTGCGGCTGGAGATGCGCTTTTACGCACGAGCCTGGGGGATTTCATTTTGCGCTCTGGTGAAAGAGTTTTTCTGCGAGGATCTGGAGCAGAAAACACTGCTTGATGAGTCAAAATGAACTCATCAGCCAGAACAGCAGCATTTATTAGCGAGGACACTTTTTGTTTATTTAAATGAACCACGATGCGTCCCGGGAGACAGTTTCTAAAGTCCTCGAGCAAAATCAGTTCTCGAAGGTCGTCAAGGGATTTAATATGACACGAGTGACACCACTTATCAAAAACTTTACATTTTGCCTGAACTTTTGTCTGTATGCTTCAGGCACCAGCTCGTAGGTCTGAAGCACAGTTTTTTTATCTAAGCTTAGTAATCTAAGCTTTGCTCAATTGACAAACTTGTGCACACTTCTTGCGCTTTGCCCACAAGTTTGCATTGGAGCAGCAGTGACCAAAACTCCTAGGGCCAGCTTAAAGCAGCTGCAATTCGCTCAAAAGCGCTGAAATAGGAATCAACCCCTAATTCACGAATTGGGGGAACCAGGGCAATGTGTTTGCTGATATCAAACGCTGGAGAGGCAGAATAAACACTGTGGTTCACAGACACTGGGTTGGAGGCCGCAGGTGCTCCTCGCTTAAGCTCCAAGGCCCTGATTCTGAGGTGCATGGCCTGCACCTCAAGCCGCTTGTTCTAGGTCTCCACTTTCTTTATGTGGAGGGCTAAGCAGAGGTCCGCTGTGGTCATACCACAGACCGGATCAGGCTCCATGCCGGTGGGGAGTGCGCCAGCAGCCTCCACAGGCGTCTCAGCCTTTTCAGCAACGGCAGAGAGCCGAGGCAGCACACCTTTCTCCACCAATTTCTCACAGAGAATTTATTTAATTTCTGCCTTTCTAGCACTCTGAGAGATTTGGATGTCATAAAAAATTGATATAATGAACAAATCAGCTTTTTTTTTTTTTACATTTTTCAACTTTGTCCAAAGAGGGGTTGGTCACGAAGCTGTCCAATGAGAACTCCATCTCCTAAATTTCAAATTTTGCTCCTCCAACACAAACAATTCCCCACACACAGACCCTAATTTATGTTATGCCCCGTCTAGGGGTGGCCAAGACATAACATGAAGTTTCCCCATTTCCACTGAGTCCCAAGCAGCCACTGGAGTCAGTCAGCAGGTTTAGAGCAGTCGGTACAATTTATTTTACAAATCAATTTTGACAACAACAAGAATAACAACTTAAATTACCTCAAGGTGACTAATTCGCCTCTACCTCACCATAACCTAAAACAACACAAAACAGTACACGCTCTCAAGCACTATGCTGACGTGCCCGTTTGGATCACAGTTGAGCCGGGGATTCCTTCAGCCCTCATGGTTATCTAAGTTGCCCACCCCTGCTTTAACCCATTCTGTGCTTATGTATGGAAACTAATCCAGGAAACTAAGATACAAGTACCTGTAAATATGTTCTTGCTTTTAATATGTTGAAGAGGTTGTGTAGATGAGGACTACCAAAATACATTATATTACGCAAAGGCATAAAATCATCATTCGCTGGTTATTGTTAAAAGTCTTTGATATTTCATGGTCAAACATGAGGAAAACTCACTGTGTCTTTTATTTGTTAGCAAGCAAGTTTACCTTTAAAAATTAATTGCCAAATCATGTCCTTGCATAATGTTGCGTTTTGAACCTGCTTCCATCCATGCCTTCATAAAAAATAACAAGGCAGTTAACTTGAATTTAGCTGTTGCTCGGCAGAGCTCTTAAAGTTCTACTCTCCAATAAAACTGCCATATGTTGTGCATGATAAACCTCTTTACTGCCATCAGAAAACCTCACATATTAATTAATCCCCTTAAATGTGAACTTGTATCCATAAACATATCAGCACTGTATGCGTTCTCAGAAAGCCATAAACATCTCCAGGACTTCTTTTAACCTCTTCATGGCCCACTGTAAGCATGTGCACATTGGCGGTAAAGCTGCAGCTAAAGGAGCCGACAGTTTGTTTTTATATTTAATGCTGTAGCTTAAGGACACCAGCAGTAGTGGAAAGTGGTTAAATAATGGATTACCATGAGGGGGATCAGGCAGACTCTCATCTTAGCATGTTGTACTGCAGGACTGTGTTGTGAATTAAGAGTGTTAATGTACCTTCTTAATTTGGTTCCTCCTAAACAGTCACACATTAAAGCAGCCAGCTGTTGGTTAATTATTTTCTCCTGGTTTGCAGATTGAAAATTTAGCATGTCGTAACCTTGGCAACATACATTAGATGAATGCATTTTTTTTATTATCAACAGCTGGGTGAATAAAAACAAACCATATGTAAAAGTATATTATGTCAAATCTGGTTATGTAGTCACTATTTACAAACGTCCATCCTAACTCAAGGACAAAGTAACTACATTATGGAGGTTTCCACAATTACTTGAGAGGAACCTGGATCATTCTGGTGGTTCAAGGTCTTGGTGGTTTGGATTCACATTTCTTGATATCATAACAACAATATCTAACTTTTCTACCTATAAGTAGCAATTTTAAGTCACTGAAAGTACCATAAGTCCCATAAAGGGACTTAGCAACTAAAACTTTCCCAACTAGAAGTGGTAGCTTGTTGTCTGTTGTAGCGTCCCAGTCACCTGCATGAAGCACTATGTAAGTTTGGCAAAAAGTTACATATTGATGTCATGAAAGATGAAACTTTTTCAAGTAAAAGAAGAAAATTTAAGTTCCTTATTGCACCCCGGTCATCTGCATATGGGACTATGAAAGTCTGGCAAAAGGTTGCTTAAATCTAAGTCCCTTATAGCACCAAGGGTCTCCTGCATATAGAACTTTGTCAGTATGGCAAAAAGTTGCAATCATTTTGCTTTAAAGTTGCACATTGTTGTATCAAACAGATGTTACCTTTCTAACTATGAGTAGCAATTTTAAGTCCCCTATAACACTGTCATCACCTGCATACAGCACTATGTAAGTTTGGCATAAAAGTTGCAATCATCTTGCCAATAAGTTACATATTGTCATGACAACAAGATTAGATTAGATTAGATTAGATTAGATTAAATAGGACTTTATTTATCCCTTGGGAGGACTCATTCAGGGAAATTGATATTCCAGAAACATTACAGTATACAGGTATAAAAGAACACAGGATATTAAAAAGTAAAAACAATTAGCATATGAAATATATGTATAGACATGTATTAGTAAATCTAAATGATAAAAAAATAAAATAATAATAAGATAAAATAAAAATATGAGTACTGACTGGCTACTACTACTACTACTACTACTACTGCTCCAAGATGTAACTTTCCCAACTAAATATAGTAAATTTAAGTCCCTTAGTCCCCAGTCATCTTCATATGGTCCTATGACAGTCTGGCAAAAGTTGCAATATTTTAGTCCCTTATAGCGCCTCAGTCGCCTGCATCTCGCACTATGTAAGTTTGGCAAAAAGTTGCAATAATCGTGCCATAACTGTGTACTGCTTTGAGGCCTGGGTGCATACACAATGAAAGAAAACCAATCAACCTCGAGGAAAGGTCACATCCCCAGGAATAGTTTCATAGCCCATATGTTGCATCATGAAATGGTTCCAAACACGGGGGCTTTGGCGAGCAAATGTAAAACCTTATTAAAGCATTTAATCTAGCCAACGTAGTTCCACTCTTAGAGGGGGATAATTATGAGGCTTTTTGTGGCGCCATTTACTGCTAAGCACCGCTTGAGTCCATACTCAGCCATCTTCCCTCAGGGGGAGAGTTAGCAAGTTGCTTTATTGGCATTTATATTTACTAGTGCCATAGACCTCAGGAAACCCCACTTCAAAAAACCTGAACTAACCCTTAAAGAAAAAATAGCTCCACCAATCACATCACCACAAAAACCACCCACTCCTTCCTGGCCCTCAACTGTGCTTTAACTCTCTGGTAATTGTATTCCTCATGCAAGCATAAAACCACCAGTCATAGTCTAGTCGTCTCAGTTGCTGTAGACAGAGCTTGAGCTTTAAATCATTATCAGTGCCTTCTACATCCATTGAGCAGCCGTGTGAAGCAGCAGCAAACACTTAAAAGCAGCCAGTTGTGCCCTAACATCCTCATAAACTCATGAACATGCATAAATCCCTAACGGGCTATTTACTTATCAATCCCTCTTTGTTTGTACTTGGAGCTAATGCGCGATGAGCCTCATCCAAATCCCTCCAGATGCTTTGGTGCAAATGTTCTCCACTGAACGGCCATTTGCGGAGAAATCAATGCGACCGCAACGCTATTAGGAACATTTTAATTGGATGTTAAAGCGGATTCATTATTACTGTTATGACGGCTGAGCAGGTCGAATGGAGCAAGGCCGCCAGCCATGTTAGTGTGTGTATGCTGCTGTATGGAGAGAGACAGCCTGTGTAATTCGTCTGGAGACTCAGCTACTGTGCTGCACTCCTTAGCAGGGGCTTTGAAACACTCCTGTTGCCTATTAACGTTTAAGCTGGGCAAGCTTAAGGTTTGTATTTGTTGTTTGTCTCCATATGATGCTACGGTAACATAAAGTTACATATCATATTAACAAGATGCAATTTTTCTAACTTAGGTAGTAATTTGAAGTCCCTTGAAGCATCCCTATCTCCTGCATATAGCACTATGTAAGTTTAGCAAACGTTGCAATAAAGTTACGTCTATTGAGTCAAAGTTTAGTTTAGTTTAGTTTATTGGTTTATAACAGGACAGCATGCAGTGACATAAATTATTCCAGAGAAATAAAAAGATGGCTGCACCAGATTTAGCAGAGAAGCTAAAGCTAAGTTACTGCTGTTATGAACAAAAAAGTACAACTTGAGATGAACTTGTGGTTAAACTTTGTGCACATGCACTTTTTCACATGTACTTAGGATGTAGTTGTAAATACATATGGCAGCACAATTTGTGTAAATGGAGTTGGTCCAAAAGGTTGGGGACCACTGCAAAACCACGAAGGAAACCAATAATATCACCTTGAAATAGAAAGCACCCTGAGAACTCAAACGTCCGCCAAGGTAGCTCACACATTGCTGTTACATCTATAATCAATAGTTCAGTGATAAAGTTAGCATCATAATATGATTCATGACCCTGAAAACTCACACCCAGGACTTGGAATCATGTTGACATCATTATTAGTCAGACAGTTATTGAGAAAAAACAAGTGTTTGCAAATGGCAGTTATCTGGATCACCAACAAAACTGAATGATTTTTAAGTTGGGCCATTACCAACATCTCCTGAAATTTCAGCGAAATCTGTCCAGTGGTTTTTGCGCAATCTTGCGAACAAACAAACAAACAGACGGACAAACATACACCGCCAAAACATAACCTCCTTGGTGGAGGTAATTACATTATGTAAAGCACCCATATTATCCTTTTTTGGAGTGTTTTATGATATGGCAGAGTACTTCTGTGCACAAGACAAAAACACATCAGGAATTCTCATGTTTACAGCATCAGTAGCTGCCTGAAATGGCTCATTCCACTGGCCCCACAGATAAACTGACTGCTGCCATGTCCTACCACTCTTTCATCAGCAGTTTAAGCCCATTTGCTTGGGTTGGCAAATCTAGTGCAGAGCAAAGATTGTGGAATGAATGCAGAGTTGTTGAAAACATGGGAGGCTTAAAGGAACAGGAGCTATATAACATTAGTGTTTTTGTTTATATTCAATCAGCTATTACAAATGAATATTATGAACCTGAGTTGAGATAAAAGCTGTAAAAAGCCATGTTTACACAGTCTGTGAAGTGACTCTAGATAAAAATGATTCAAAAACACATTAGGATAAATTACTCACATCAACTATAAACATATTTAGGAGAGAATAAATCAGCCAGGAGCTTTTTACTCAAGAAAACAAATCCATAGTTGTTTGCTCTGATTACATATTCAGCTCATGCCCTGCAGCAGTAAAGACTGTTCTGCAGGTAATCATCATTCCAACCTTTGTGCCTCCACCTCACATCCTTCAATCAATTCATAAGCAAAAGTGCAATCTGTTTCATGCAGCAGGTTAATATTTCAATCAATAGGTTGATGCAAAGTGCAATTAGATGCTTTTGTTGCTAATTTGATTTTGTTCATGTGAAAGGTTATTCCTCTGTGCTTTATTGACGTCTAATTTACAGCAAACAGTATATTATGAATTTAAATGGTCCTCCATGCTTATTTGGTTAACTCGCCCATTAAAGCTTCTTCTATAACAGTCTTAATAAATGGCAGCTGTTTCTTTTCATTTTCAAATAAAGGCGATTGGTATTGAGTCACTAAAGGAAAAATGTTCAGCTCAGAGGCATCTATGAGAATCAGAAATTGATTTGTAAAAGATTGAGGCTTCTGGTGATCTTTTTCGAGTCACAATTCTGTCAAATAGAAACAGAAAAATCAAGCGTAAGTGGCAGAGTTATGCTGCTGTCACCACAATTGCATTTTTGACAAGAGGCAGAAAGTGCTCCCTGGTTCTCATATTGGTTTCTACAGTGACATGATGACAGCAGACGGAGAATTTGGTGCAAATTGCAGCATAAACTGAGGATGTTTGTGCTGCTACGGGTAATGCAGAGTTTAAAGGTGACTCTGCCCGTGCACTAAAGTTATTGATAGAATAAGGAATCATGATAGAAAAGAAAGTTATAGACATCTGAAAGAATTCACAACCACAGATGCACTGATTGTATAAAGTAATGACTAACGAAAGAGCTTTTCAAGTACAACCCCAAAATTAAAAATGAAGTTGGGACACTGTTAGCATAAATAAAAACAACACGATTTGCAAATCCATTTTGACCCATATTCAATTGAATACTCTACAAAAACAAGATACTTAATCTTCAAACTAAATAAACTTCATTGTTGTTTTGCAAATATTCACTCACATTGAATTTGAAGCCTGCAACATGTTCCAGAAAAGCTGGAACAGGGGCATGTTTACCACCGTGTTACATCTCCTTTTCGCAGCGCTCAATAAGCATTTGTGAACTCGGGACACCAATTGTTGACCTTTGAAGGTGGAATCTTTTCTTATTCTTGCTTGATGTATGACTTCAGTTGCTCAGTGTGTTTTGAGCTTCATAATAAGCCTCATATTTTCAGTGGGAGACAGGTCTGGATGGCAGGCAGGCCAGTCTAGTACCTTTCCTCATTTACTACAAAGCCACGCTATGGTAACACGTGCAGAATGTGTCTTGGCATTGTCTTGCTGAAATAAGCAGGGACGTCCCTTGGGTGGCGGTAAATGCTCCAAAACCTGTGTGTATATTTCAACATTAATGGTGCCTTCACAGCAGACAATTGCCCAAGTCCCTCCGATCCGAGTACCAAGTCGAGTCAAGTCATTTGGGTTAAAGTCTCAGGCAAGTCCCAAGATTTTTCTGCTGTGGGCAAGTCAAGTCGAGTCGAGTCACAGGTTATATCAAGTCAAGTCCCTCACCATTGTTCCCCATCCCATCTACAAAAGCACTCACGTTTATATCTTGAAGACAGAAACCTTGTCTTCCCAAGGTCAATGTCCAAAAAGAGCATGCAGACTAGCCTGCATGGATTAAACCAGCATAAAGGTGTTCATTTATTCATTACAACATTACATGTCTGCTCATTTAGACCGAAGTAGATGGGAAAGGCTACATTCCATTAAAGAAATGACATGTTTGATACAAAAAAATACTTTTATTTAGAACATTTTGCAGTATTTAACTTGCAGGCTCAAACTGCCTTTCTGACATTTCTTTAAAGTGTATTTTTTTAGAGGTAGCTACCTTAAAAAAGGCAAACAAAGTTACAGTATGAATGAACAGTGCAAAGTGCTTCTGTAAACAGCACACAGCAAATACTTATATGAAAACAACGTTTAACTGAAGAGATATCAGAATATTTAAAAAAAAAAAGCACTCTAAAAGGAAATAGGAGCTGGGGCAATGCAACCTTTCCCAAGTAAAATCAGTGTTTCCCCTTGCTTTGATGCTTTGGGATGGGGGGACATGGTCCGTCGTTCATGATCATCTATATTAATCACTTTGTTTGTTTATTCACTCATCTATCTGTCTATATTAATCATTTTTCTTTTTTCATTTTTCGTAATCTTCACCAATCAAATGAACATCTCTCCTCGCCTTTAAATGCGCCGCGGGCGAGGCGCAGAGACAATTTCACCTCGGTGGCGAAGAAGGTCAGAGCCGCTGTCAAATTTGCAGCAACTGGGAGAGCGCAGGGGCCCACCGCATCGGAGACCACGATGCGCCTCGCCCTGTGGACCTCCTCACGAGACAGATGATATCTGTTCCTGTCTCATATATTGGAGTACAAAACTAAGTGATAATTACATTTAAACACAGCAGCAGGCTAATCCATTCATCATGCTTGTGATCCACCTGCATTCCTGGTCTGTCATCGTCAAATAGCAGAACCTTTGGTGAAAATATATCTCCTCCTCATCCTCCTTAATAATGTACTCCATCTTTTTAGATCATGTTAAGAATAAAGTTTAAAACAGAGAAATATGGGCAATCACAGGTAAATCCTTAAGACACCGAGTGACTTACAGTTATTCAGCGAGCGTCTCTCTCTTTTTTCTTTTCTTTTGAATTTCATGACATGAGAGAAGCCGGATACTCCGTATCGGATGATGTGGCTGTTTGTGGTTGGCTGAGAGATGTGAGCTTGTTAGTTTGCGTCACTCTTCCAGCTGCCGTCAGGTTGAGTTTCCATTATGACAAAGGTCTCTGATCTGACATCAGATGTGACAGTTAATATAGATACAAATGTATGTGCTGGTTCAGACGGTTACATTAAATAGTGGTTGCTGTGATTGTTTATTGCATTGAAATGTGCCTGACACTGTGGACACCTGCCTGTGAGGTTTTGGTGACGTGTGCGCACTGTGCACCTGTCAGCCAAATTACCACTGCAGGGGGTGCGCCTCGCCTGCGCCGAGAATAGACCAGGTTGGAGCTGGCAGGCTTTCAGCGCACCTTCCGCGCGTTTTTTTGTGGTACGAAATTGTTACTGCGCCAAGCTGAATCTTTCAACACCTCCCCCTGGTGCGCCTTCACACCCATCTCGGCGCAGCCAAATTGCCAAATTGGCTGCGCACAGCGGTGCACCGGACAAAATTACCACTGCCCGGGTTGCGCCAGGCTGCGCCACCCTGAGTTGCGCCAGGAAATTAGAGCCCATCGTGTTCACTTAAACCGGGCACATGAGATGAAGTTGAATTACAAAAACACACAAAGTGACTGATGATCCCTCACTGTCCCTGATGCGCTTCTATCTGCGTCTTAACGCGCCCCGGCAGACGAAGGAGCCCGCGCAAAGACGCAGAGCGGGGATTTAGATCAAATGTTCAAATGAACATCACATGAACATCGAATGAGCATCGCTCTTCTTCTTCAGCTTTTCCTTCCTTTCTCTGCTTTGTGTGAAAGCGTTACTTAAATCAGTGAATGTTTCATTCATATTCTGCGCTGTTTCGCTGAAGGCAGCGTTTGTTTTGTTGTATGGTTTTACGTGAATAATCAGACTCTGTGCAGGAGAGAGAGGATGGCTTGCGCAGCATGCAGCGTAAATAGTCAGACGACAGGTCGGAGAAGGGTCAGAGGAGAGGAGAAATGCATTTTGCATTTTAATGAATGTAATGAAACGATAGTGACGCATTAGACTCTGAAATTGCGCAAATGAGAGTACGCTTTTTTATTTGATAAAAAGAATGCCTGTTAAACGCCCTTTGGATTAAAATAAAAATCAAAGAATGTTTTTTTTTCTTTAAATCTGCACTTGAATTTATGGGTGGGGATCCTGTTGGCACGGCGGGGTGTCCGTTGTGACGGCGGGGCGCCGACCCAAATGAACTATAGAGGAAACACTAAGAATTATTTGTGCAAGTTAATGTCCTGTTTAAATGTTATAGAGTCAAGTAGTGCCTGTATTACATACACTGATCATCACTGTAACGGATGCGGATGTGTAGTAGGAACGTATGTGTGTACTGTGTCGTGTGTGGGACAATAATAGGTGACGGACCAAGTGTACTATGAATGGAGCATCATTAAGTGAATCTAAGAGGTAAGAGCTACATATGTTTCCTGCAGAGCATGTGAGCAGAGTGGAGCAGTGAGATTTCCCGCTCGTCGCTCACACAGCTGTTCTTGCACCCCGCTCCGCCGCTCAGAGCGCATGCACACCGCTCCGCTTATTACCGCTCTGACGCTCACTCAAAATTCTACCTGCTCCACTCAAATCACTCACCACTCACTCTACGAAAATACGGAAGCGCATTGCATTCACTGGATAAAAAAAATACATGATTGCAGGTGACCTGCACTGAGGTCTGAGAGCTTTTACGCTGTCCTCGGTGCTGATCCGAGTTGTCAACATCCAGTTTCCGACAGAAAACAGTGTGGGTGGCTGAACAATTAATTACACGCAGATGCACTCTGTGTGAGACATGCTTCAGACGCTTGGTGTGAGCGGTACCGGAGCGAATTTGGAGCAGGATGGAGCGACAGATGAGGTGCCGCTCCAGCTTTTTCGAAAAAACCGCTCCGCGCTCCGCTCACATGCTCTGGTCTCCTGCCTGGCTCTTCATATAATGCCTGAGCATCGCATGTAACAATCACAGTGCGTGCGTCCTTCCAGCCTGTCAGTGCTTCTCGCCTACATGAAAAAATACGGAGCCTGTCCAAACCTGATCGAGAGCGCGGCGTGCACACAGACCGCTCTGATCATGCTAGAATGATATGATATCCTCTGACCTATCTTACGTGCAAATATTTTTGATGATATTATGGACTGTAGATGATGAAATCTCTAAATTCCTTGTAATTGCAGGTTGCGAAACATTCTTAAACTGTTGGACTATTTGCCCACGCAGTTGTTCGTAAAGTGGTGGATCTTGCCACATCCTTGCTTGTGAATGACTGAGCCTGTGAATGACTCTTCACCTGTTTCCAATTAACCTGTTCATCCGTGGGATGTTCCAAACAGGTTATTTCTCAACTTTCCCAGTCTTTTGTCGCCCCTGTCCCAGCTTTTTTGAAATTTGTTGCAGGTATCTATTTCAAGACGAGTGAATAGTTGCAACAAAAAAAGAAGTTTACCAATTTGAACATTAAATATCTTGTCTTTGTAGCATATTCAGTTGAATATATGTTGAAAAGTTTTTAGATTCCATCCCAACTTCATTGGAATTGTTATTTGTTAGTTTATCTGTCATTTTTTTGAAAATGTTCAAACTGCGGTGGTCGTTTCCAGACTTTGTTCAACTTTCCTTCCTGCGTCCTCTCACGAAGACTTACAGAGGACTTCTCTGGACAATCCCTCTTAGTCAAAATGAATGAGGACACAGCCCCCTCTGAGCGTTCTGATAGAGTGTGTAGCTCTGTAGCCACTGGTGCAGTGAAATCTCTGAAAGATCTTCTTTGTTTTTCCTATTGATTCATTTATTTTCTCAAGGCACTGTTTGTCTGTCTCTGGCAGAGTGATAGAGGGAACTGAGTGACTAATAGTACAGGTTGCACTCCAGGCTCAGACAGAGTCCATTACGACGGGTCTGATGTCTTCACTTGTGCCTCTCCTTTTGAATAATGTCGATGTCTGCCGAGCTACCATGCATTAGCATCATATCTCTTCTTGGCGTTTGATGACAGCGGGTCTCCGTCCTCTCGTATGTCTCAGCAGAGGCGTCTGACTTATAGGAACACACTTTCCGTTTCTCTCTCTCTAAACCTTGTTATCCATTTTGTTTAATTTACTCACTGTCTTCTGCTCAACTTTAATGGGAGTTTCCGAAGTTTGCGGCATGAAAAAGGAAGAAACAAGTGTGGCAGAACAAAGATACTTTTAGCAACTGAGAGAGGACATGTAGCACCATGACAGAGAGAACTTTCCGCAGCTTAATCATCAAGGGCCGTTGTGGCCTCAGTGGCAGAGTGCTGCCTCATTAAGATCCGCACAGTAAGCACATTAATGTCCTCCAGCACTGATACTCTCCTTAATACAGTTGTACAGCAGCAGACTCTTTTAATGGAAAACTCCAACAAGCACAACTGAAGTTGGCTGTAGATTGTTCCTACTCAAAAAATCAACATATGGACATAGAAGAGGAGTTACCAAACTTTCACTGGAGCTGGAACAAAACAGACGAAGTTTTTGTGTTTTATGCAGACGACCAAAGTAAAACTGAGTCCTCCTGGAACTCTCAGACAGGTTGTATGTTACAGCATTGATCGAGTCATTAAACAGTCAGTGGAGTGATCTTCATCGTGGTAAAGAGTGCAGTTTTATTGTGCCATGCCACTGAAGAGGAGGCCATACAAAGCATAGTGCAAAGAGATGCTAGGTTACAGGGGCATCATGCTAGCTATTACCTTGAGGGGCTAAGCCAAAGTGATGTCAAGGGACACCTTCTTGATAATTGTTCAGTTGTGCTATTTTAGGGACTTTGAAGCAGTAATCAGAGGTAGCTAGGTATTAAATCCTCTATTAGTCTGAATAATAGTTTATTTATAATATTATGGTTTGATATTTTTGTTGTTATCTGGTCCATTCCAGAAAACAACAGAAGCTCCATTGATTTGGGTTGGTGTGAAAGCGAATGGGAGCTCTGGTGTAGACTAAAGAACCGAACTATGGTCCACCTGAAAACAGGGGGTCTTGGTTCACTTCCAAGTAAGCCAGAGTTCAGTTCGCAATAGTGTGAAAGCCCTCCCAACCAAACAAGAAACAGGGCAAGCGAACCAAAAAGCAGTGAAGTGTGGCTTGAATTTGGCCAAATACATTGACAGTAAGAATGCTAACGTAGCATTCGCTAGCAATGCCAAGCAGAGAGTGGCTAAAGTTAGAATTGCTAGCACCACCAGCCTCTACAAGTCCATGAGGAATATGCTTACGTATCTTGAATATGTTTTGATGGCTGAAGTATTCATAGCAGAAGTTCTTAACACAGGGGCTTTGTTGAGGAAAAGTGAAACACTGTCAAGAATCTTACTGTAGCGTCTAGCCAAGCCAATGTAGCTTTTTGTGCAGCTTTAACTGAAAAGCGGGGTATTATCAATCAATCAATCAAACTTTATTTGTATAGCACTTTTCTTACAACATATGTAGCACAAAGTGTTTTCCATAAACAGAGAATAAAGAGGAGATGGCATGTGCAAACAAACTTAAAGGTGCAGTGTGTAGAATTTGGCATTTGAGCAACATCTATCGTTCAGATTCTAGAATGAGCCCAACCATACCAAAATGTCACATCGCTGAGCAACGAAAGCCTGTGAAGACCAAAAGGGCTTTAGCTGTAAAATACACACAATTTAAATCCCTAGTGCAGAGTAACAACTGTCTGTCCATCCACAGCCATCCTCTCTCCTCTTCTTCACCTGCATTCCAGGTAGATTTCAGAACTGGCGGACAGATTCGCGTTTCGTTCTTTTTGTCCCTAAAATCCACCTGTAGACAACATGGCAGATCGTTATGTCGGCCTACATGAACGCGGCCCGCGGTAATGTAAATTTTTTTAAGCTTTTTCTAACTAAATAAAAATAAAACAAACGTTTTATGGGGATGATTGTACTCCTATTTTGACGGACTTTACATACAAATAGAAACATTATATCCTATATTCACCATTTCTGTTCGGCAAAATGCTGCCAAATTCTACACACTGCACCTTTAAATGACAATAAGAACAAACAAACCCAAATTAAGCAAAAAAAAAAAAAACAGTAAAGACCCTGATTTATCAGAATTGTCTGTATGTGGGCGAGGAATTGGGGAGACGCCGTCATGAGTTCAAAATGAGAAAACACTGGAGATAAAAGTGAAAAATAAAACAGAATACAAGTAATAAAAAAATTAAAATAAGTACATAAATAGATTGAGATGAATAATAAAAGATTGTTTGGTAAAAAATAATAAAACAGAGCTTAAATATATGATTCAATACAAAATGGATAAATGTATAACAAGAGTTATGAGGCCAGTTACTTTCTTGGCAGTTATAATAATTAGTGCCATGGGCCTTGAGAAACCTGAACTATCCCTTTAATCCTCTCTAATCAAAACACTTGTGATGGATCTTGTGTTTCAAAATCTCTTGTGATTGTTAGCTTTCACCAAATATTTCAGGGGCTGCATCTTAGTCCATCCTTTATTTGTTATACCCTTAACCTTCAAGCAATATCAGTATCTGACACTCTTTGCTATCATTTCGCATACGTCCATCTTTTGACAAATGAGGCATCTGAACCTTTGGAGGCCTTAGAAAACTTTAGTTCATGCCCTATTAGTGATCATACCCAGAATTTTCCTATTTTTTGCAGCCATTTAAGAAATACAGTGAAAGCCAAGTTATTGATTATCTCTCAAAGCTACATCTGTGGAGAGGTTTAGCCCAACCTACATTACTTTGAACCATCTGCACACCATCATTCTTCAACCTCTCAAAACGTACCCCTAAGCATGAAGGACCTCAGGATGAAGCAACTTTCAGCAATGACCATTACGCTTCTGAAGCAGACTTCATATTGCAGACGGTGGCGAGGTTTAAGATTCATCGATATGGCAGCCAAGGGGAATTCCACTCAAAGCTGTCAGAGCGATCGTAGCCAATTATAGGACCTTTTCCAAATTATCTCTGAGTCCTAAACATCCCCGTGCTCTGTCAGAGCTGGCACTAGCAGCAGTGGCTAATGGTTGCTGGCAGCCGGGGCACTGGTTTAACCCATCAGCAAAAGTCTCTCGGGGGGGTGATTATGCTTGTTTGCATCTGTCTTCCTTTTCTGTTGCTTGCTCGTGGAATTAGAAGGAACCACAAGTGGAGATATGTTATGATTAGGGTTAAGGCGGTGCAGAAGGGGGTGGGTGGGGAAGGGGCCCGTTGAGGTTAGACAGGACATGGTTCATCCTAAATTTAGGCAATGATAGCTCTTTGGTGAAGTCAAGGTGCCTGCAAAGCAAAGTCAGAACAATTTCTAGAAACACAGTGTTGCTTTTAAGATGTGGAAAGACACCCATGTTTCAGGTCACAATTTATTTTTTCTGAGGTGTGTGTGGGTGTGTGTGGGTGGGTGTGTGTGGGTGGGAGGGGGGGGGGGAAATTAGGATGTTTGATGACTCATAAGTCCTGAACAAACAATCTCTGGTTTGATTTTTCAGAAAGTGCTTCAGAAATGATGTGAAAGCTCACACAGAGTTTGATGTGGACCAAAGAACTGGACTCTTGTCTGCTGAAATGAGGTCTTGGTTAGCTTCGAAACAAACCAGAGTTCAGTTCACTGTAGGTATGAAAGCCACGAAAACCAAACAAGGACCAATCAAGGAAAGATAATTCCAAGGGAGCACATTTGGGTTAAACTTGCCAAATTTCAAAATAATAATCAAGCCAGGGTTAATAGACAATATCAGGTGGCAAATGTTAGCATAGCTTGCACCACCAATGTTCGAACTTCCAAATAGACTAACGTCCACAAGTCTTTGCAGATAATGGTTATATGTTGGTACGGTTAAAACACTTGTAGAATCTTTCAAAAATAGATTCCTACATTTGACTTGTGCAATGTGAATGGGAAGAACTTGTTCCGATGCGTGTTCTGGGTAACAATAAATCACAACTGTCCATAAGTGACTTTGAGTACAGTGACCCATTTATTTCATCCAAGATCGTCACCGGTGCGTTTCCAATAAACATCCATTTAACATCTTTATCAAACACAAAGAAATTTGAAAAAAACATGTTGTCACGCTGACACGGTCAAAAAATATTGTGTGTCTTCCCCTTCCCACGCCAGCTCATTACCTGGAGCTTATCTAAAATGACTTTCTTCCAGTGCTAAACACCACCCACTGGTCAAACACAAAACGGCATGAACACAGGTATAATCAACAATCTCTTTAAGGAGCAAAATAGAAATTTAAAAAAATGAAACGAACAGAAAACTATACTATGGCTCCAACAACACCCAATATGCCAGTGTTATCTGACAACCTAAAAACTGATTTGTGTTTATTTATGGCTCAAAATACTGTTTAAGTGCTCTAGGATAAGCAAATTTATTCCTCAATGCCTGGTTTTATATTTTCAGGTCAAAGTGCAACAATTGGCCAGATGGCAAGGCCACAGCTACAGCCCCGGCTAGCAGCAAAATTAGTGGCGAAATTACACAAAGTTTACCAGGCCTCTGGTCCACCTGACAAAGTGTAGTGTGAAAGAAAACCAAACCAAGTGAAAATCATGACAATAATAGAACTACCACCCCAAACCAAACAAAGTTCAAGGGTATTCATGTAAAAGCAACATTAGCAGACATGTTCTAGTCTACACTTGCGTTTGTTTTTTTTACTTTAAACAGCACAGACTGGAGAGTAACCATACTGTGTTTATCCTAAATATCAGCTAAAACAAAGTAAATATGGCTCTCTGTTTATTATCTCCCTATTCAATTTGGCTGAGATATGCACAAGGTTAGAGGTAGGAATTTGGCGTGCTTTCTATTTTCAAGATTCTCTGTACATATCACACGTGAGAGAAAACGCTCATGTCAGCAGTCTGAAAGCCCTAACTCCCCAACATGCCTTCCAAAGTGTAAGTCAACAGCCATAACACAACCAGCATGCATCGTATCCGAAACAGCCGTCACAAATGATTGCATTTAGGATGAAATATTTCTGTAGGCCAACACAGAAGTTAGCTTAGCATTGATTCTCTCTACTGCAAGTCTACTAAAAGCCTATGGGATTTTTTACTGGGTCATTGGTGATAATAAGTTCTGTAGTGAACGAAATATTATGAAACTTAGGTGTTCTGTTCTTTGTGATAATATTAAACAAAACTACTTTAAATGATTTTTTAAGTTTAAACATAATCGACGAGAGTGAAAAGCTATTAGTAAGCTACTATGGAATTACAAAGTGGTGGTTCAACCAAGAAGCAACCACAATATTTCCAATGTATGACCTCTCGTTTGAGGGTTCCTTTAGAACTGAGTGACCTGATCATGTTGATCCTCATGGCTGTGTGTGAATTATTGATTATTAAAAAGCAATCAGACATGCTTGTCGTTGGGTCCCCAGACATTTTTGTGGTCCTTGTTATCAGTTAGTTAGCAACTGTTATTTTAAGCACACAACAATTTGTTATTCAAAAGTAGGTAGTGTTAGATGCATTTTATCCGAAACTGGTATTCTAAATCCCATTCACTCTGGAGGGTTTGGAACCAGGAAGTGCTAAATGCTAACTCACTCCTGTATTTGTGGACTCATTCCTCTCTATCAAGGTATGTGGTAAGGCCGATTGACTGGACAATTCAAGGCCAGACCCAAATCTGAAGGTGGGCCTGGGTAGTGCAGTCAGCTAATGAATGTTGAATGTACTGGAATGACAGAATCAAGCCTTGCTGATGGCAGAAAATTAAGATGGTAAAGTATTTACTTGTTCCATCAGCTTTCTGCAAAATGTCAGCAATGCAAACACCTGAACATCTTAATTTTACCTCCTCTTTTGTTACTAAATGCTGAGCTTCTCCTGCAGACGAAGGGTAACTCAATACAATCTTTCCTGAAGAATAGATTATGCGCACTCCATTAACCTTCCTAGCATCTTTGTCTGTACTGTACCTTCTATGAATATCAATAGCTCAATGTTTGCAGCCTTGTACAGTAATGGATGTTGGCTAACAATACAGAGATGAATACAGCTGGATATGCAAAGCTTCTTTTGTCATAAGCCGCTGATGGAAAGAGCTTTTTCTGCAGGATGGATTTTTTTTTTTTTTTTTTTTTTGCTTGGCACCATAAAGTCAGCTTTTTCATAACACATCAGCTGTGATGACAGTGGAGCTTGTTTGGATGGTAATATTTGATTATAATTCAACACTACTATGCATGCTGGTGCTTAATTTATGTTTAAAATGGCATTTTTTATCACATTAGTTTGAAGTGCTGTTGTTATAATCACCCAGTAGTGTTATTAGTGATGGGCTGGTGGGTTACCAAATGGCTAATCACTTTTTAATGGATAATATGCAAATGGGAAATGGATTTCAGAGAATTTGTTTGTTTGAGGTGCTGCAGTCATGTACTCTGTCAGCAATATTGTTGAGGTTGGGCCGGAATAATTGAGTTTGTATCAATCGACTTTCTCTTACAGAAACTGTTGAACTTTTTTCCAAACAAACTCAGCGCTCATGGCAAAAGTTTGACAGCACTTGTTTGTTCTTGCAGTATGTTTCTGTAGATTGGTTTGTGTAGTGAGCACAAAAGCATCAAAGAGATGAAGAGCGAAGCAAGAGTTTCAAAGAGATAAGCAATAATGGGATTGGTCTTCATTACCTGCAGTTATAATAACCACAAACCCCAGTTCAGTGAAGTTGGGACATGAAAGGTAAATAAAAACAGCATATAATGATTTCCAATTACTTAAATTGAATTGGATACACCACAAAGACAAGATATTTAATATTCAAACTGATAAACTTTGTTGGGTTTTTTTTGCAAATATTCACTTATTTTATATTTGATGCCTGCAACATATTCCAAAAAAGCTGGGACAGGGGCAAAAAATAGGCTGGGAAAGTAGAGGAATGCTCAAAAACACCTGCTGAGAACATGTCAAAGGTGAACAGGTTACTTGGAAACAGGTGAGCGTCATGATTGGTGATTAATGGAGCATTCCCGAAAGCCTCAGTCGTTCACAAGAAAGGATGGTGAGATTTACCATTTTGTGAACAACTACGTGAGCAAATAGTTCAAGTGTTTACAAATGTTTCTAAACATACAATTGAAGGAGTTTATGGATTTAATCATCTACAGTACATAATATCAAAATTTAAGTAAAGCTGGGCAGAAAACCAACATTGTATGCCCATGACCTTTGATCCCTTAGGCAGCACTGCATTAAAATCTGCCATCATTCTGTAAAGGATATAACTTTATGGGCTCAGGAACACTTCAGAAAACCGTTGTCAGTTAACACTGTTTTTTGCTACATCTACAAGTGCAAGTTAAAACTCCACCATGCAAACAACACCCAGACTCTTTGCAGGCTTCTCTGAGCTCTTCTGAGTGGAAAAATGTGCTGTGGTCTGAGTCCACATTTCAAATAGTTTGTGGACATCATGGACGTTATGTCCTCCTGGCTAAAGAGGAAAAGGACCATCCGGACTGTTAACAGCACAAAGTTTAAAAGCCAGCATATGTGATGGTATGGGGGTGTGTTAGTGTCCATGGCATGGGTAGCTTGCACATCTGTGAAGGCACCTTTAATACTGTAAGGTTCACACAAGTTTTGGAGCAATATATGTAAGGTAGACCCCGGACTGTTGAGCAACTTAAGCCGTACATCAAGCAAGAATGGGAAAGTATTCTGCCTACAAAGCTTTGACAATTAGTGTCCTTGGTTTCTGAATACTTACTGAATGTTGTTAAAAGGGAAGGTAATATAACACAGCAGTGAACATGCCCCTGTCACAACCTTTTTTGGAACATGTTGCAGGCATCAAATTCAAAGTGCGAACACGATGAAGAACAGGAGTTGATCAAGATAATCAGATTTGTCTCAAAATGAAATGCAAATGATGAAATATTTATTCAGTATGCCTCCTAACATCGATAAACACAGCAACCAAATAAACAGTAACACCAGTCAGACTTGTGGTTGAAATAGATATGAAAATAAAACTGCTCTGTGATAGAAATTTCCCAAAAGGTTGCATATTATGGATTGTTTTTACACATTTTTGCATTTTCATGTGGACAGGGATGTTTATAAAAAGGATGAGAAAACTGGACCACATTGGATATCTTGTGAAAGTTGTCAAGTGAAAAGTTCCTCACATTTATTCCTTGGGACCCATAGACGTTTTTTTAATAGATCCACCTCCAAAACTAACCAAAAGTTCAGGTAACCTCTGCAAGGACTTTAAAGGACATTTCATCTTAAATCCCTCCCTCTTGGCGTTCTGTTAAACTTCCCTCACACATCCACTGAGACTGACAAACAGAAGGCATGAGACCATTTTCCCAACCATCTTTGTCTTTTTAAGATTATTACTTCTTAAATAACCTCTTCAATTCCTCACGGTCCTGCCATCTGGTTATTATCTTTACAAGAGGAAGGGAAATGAACAGCAGGCTCGTTCCTCTCGATTTTATTCAGCATATTCTTACTGTCAAGCAATCAACGTGGGGATCTTTGGACATTGAAGGCACAAACAAATTAGCCTTTGAAGGTTAATATAATAAGAATTTCAACCTTATTCATACAGCTGACCTCTATTATGAAGTAAAATATGGATATGTGGCATTGATTGGAAAATGTCAGTTGTGTGCAGATTTCTGACTCCTGCAAACATGATATATTACCAGCTGTCATTATGGTAAATAGGCTATTAGAGCTAATACCCGATCAGCCTTCCTTCCCATCTGTGAGACCAATGAGGTGCATATATAAGACTTATAAATGTCTCATAGCCTTCCCTTCACACACACTTGGACTTATATATGACACATTTATCAGTACAAGAGGGCTATTTACCTCCAACACCACCTTTTCAACCACTATCTCCCAGCATCATGTACAAACAAATAGCACTGAAGCCACCAGAGACAAATATGATGGAAGGATAATCTATTTGGGCAGAGGATGCAAATATTTCTTGTAGATTGAGAAGTGGGTGTCACGTCACTGTCTGGTGAGAAAATTTAGCCTTCAATAATGATGAGAGGTAAAGGAAAGGGGAGGAAGGAAGAGTAGGTGGAGGTGTCAGTTTAAAAATAGAGATGAAGATGACTAAAGGGAGTGATAGCCTCTTCCAGTGCAAAAAAAAACTGAAAGTTGAGTTGTTTACAGAATTTGAATGTGATTGTATAAGAAGCACTGTTCATCTTGTAAGTCTGAATCACATTACCCTTTAACTAAAAATGAAGTTGCTAATACCATTAACTGCATGCAACTTAATGCAACTACAAGTCAACCCCATTCATTGTAGATTGCAAGAGGCCACTTCTTTGTTCACAATGTGCTGGTACACGTAGCAATGCAACTTTTTGTCAGTTTTTCTTCCTCATATTGTGTCATAACTCTACATTATCATGCAAATGAGGGTATAAAATTGTGAAGTGCTGTTTTAATCAAATGCCTCTTAAGTAGAGACAGCAAGTGATCATCAGAGGAGGTGGTTAGCATAACTTGTGGGCTATGGGTCTGTATTCACAACAGTCACTGTAAGCAAAGACCTTAAAGGGATAGTTCGTCTTTTTTGGCATCAGCTTCCTCGAGGTCTATGAAGCTAGTAAATATAATTGCCAGTAAAGCAACTGGCTTACTCTCAATCCAAGGGAATATAGCTGGGTAAAGCAGTCAATAGTGCCTCATAATTACCCCACTTTTAGGGTAAAACTACACAAAAAACTATGTTGGCTCCACTAGATGCTACAGTAAGAGTGTTAACAGCATTTCACTTTTTCTCCACTAAGCCCCCGTGTTTGGACCTATCTCGTGATGCAACATATGGTCTATGTATCCTTTTGCCAGCTAATTCTCTAGTCAAACCAGCTTAGTTTTTGTGTTGTTTTATCCTAAAAGTGGGGTAATTACAAAGCTTTCAGTGGCACCATTGACTAATTCAGTTGCTTTGTTGGAGATCAGATTAACTCGTGCCATAGACCTTGAGCAACCCTGCTTCAAAAAACTTGAACTATCCCTTTAGCTACACTCAATGAGACAAAACTTAGGTCTCTTTCACATCTAACATGTTTGGTGTGAACCAAATGAACTCTGGTTTGCATTTTTGGAAAGTTCCATCTGTCTGAGGTTGTGTGAAAAGTCACATGAACTCTGATGTGATGCAAACCAAGGCACTAAACTCTAGTCCACCTTTAAGCAGGAGGTTTTGGTCTGCTTCTAAGTAAGCCACAGTTCAGTTCTCAGTGGGTGTGAAAGCCGTCCATACAAAACAAAGACCAGACAGAGGAAGCAAACCAAAAGTCAATTAATTTTGGCTTGAATTTGGTCGAATATCATAACAGCAAGCTGGCTAATGTAGTGTTTATTAGTAATTTATCCAGGGTGTGGCTAAGGTTAGCATTGCTATCACCACCAGTCTCCACAGCTCTTTACAGGTTATCATTAGTTGGTCGACGCAGAATGTGGCTACATGTCTCTGATCAATATGCAAATGTCATCTGATGCCGCTCAAATACAGCTTTATTTATGTTTCATTGCTCAAAATACGACAGAACTGTTTCGAGCTCAACAATGGTATCCCAAAAAGTATGGTTAAATATTTCAATCACCCAGCAAATGGTTAAGTACAAGCTATCTACACTATCTTCCTCACATTAAAGTCTTTTGACATGTGGAATAGCACCATCACTTGTAAAACTCTTTAGACTTACCACATGGTTTAAGCTAGCATTGAGCCTAAAACAACAAACAGCTGAAGTGACTGCTGGAGCACATAAGGACATGTAGTACCTAAATGTGGCACAGATGTGAGCTATCGCTTAAACTTCCAGAGGTCAGAAGTTTGAATTTAATGCTGACGGAGTCGTGGAGCACAGGGAAAGAGAACAGGTGGCTCTCAGGTGATGACTCAAACAGAAAGAAGTGACAGGAGAGGTGTGAAGGAGGGTGAAGCACAGGCCTGTGAAGCTCCAGAGCAGAACTGTCTAAGGTACTAGTGAAGGGCACCTTCTGTTACTAAAGAGGGTAATGGGTGGGCTGTTCTGTCAGGTGTTTTGAGATGTGCTAATGAAATAGCTCAGGGGAAGGCAATTAGCATTTTCTCTATTTGATAGTTGAAAAAACAACTCAGCATCATTTACACTGATAAGCCTGGCAGTAGACAGATAGATATTTGTGGCCCTCAGAGGGAAGCTTTACCAGGTCTTGTTGATATCTGACTTTATCACCACCTCTGCCATGAGGCACACAAGGTCTCAAGAACTCAAGAATGTGAGCCATGAAATGTCTGTCAGTTCTCTGTCAGGGAGGTTAAACAGTGAGTTTATCTCAGGTTTTACCTTTTTGAGACAGAGAGCCTGAGTGTAAAGTCTACGCAGCACAGATGGATATGTTAGGATCAGGTCATCCTTTCAAAATAAAACACAGTTCAGTCTTAGTTATTCAAAACAGCACGATGAAATGAATCATTTTTGTGTCTTTGGTACGACATGATCTCGGGCCATGAACCTGCAACCCAGTGGTTAGGATTATTTAGTTTGGATGGCTTTCATACTCACTGCGAACTAAACTCTGGTTCACTTGGAAGTGAAGTGAGACCCCCTGTTTTCAAGCGGACCACAGTTTGGTTCTTTGGTCCACAACAGAAATCATGTGAGCTTTCACAGCAGCCCAAATCAACTTAATGTTCCCCCAAAATGCAAACCAGAAGTTTTACCTCCAACAATGAGGTTATGTTTTTGCTGGCGTCTGCTCGACTGTTTGCAAGATTACACAAAACAACTGGACAGATTTTGGTGAAATTTTCAGGAGATGTTGGTAATAGCCCAACTTAAAAATGATTAGATTTAGGGGTAATCCAGATAACCATCATTAGTGAACGATCGTTTTTGCTCAATAACTGTCTAACTAATAATGATATCAACATGATTCTGAGTGCTAGGGTGATGCTAAATTTATCATAAAACTATTGCTTATAGATGTAAAAGCATTATGTGAGCTATATGGAGTCATGTCTGATGTACTCGTGTCCAACACAGGCTCTCCTCAGGGCTGTGTTCTGTCACCTCTTCTTTTTATTCTGTACACAGACAGCTGCAGGTCTTGTAAAGAGGGAAGCTACTTGGTCAAATTCTCTGATGATACAGTGCTGTTATCCCTCCTCCAAGGTTCAGAGTCTGATCATGGTAGTGCCCTTCCGGTTTTTATAGACTGGTGTGACGAAAACTTCCTTGACTTAAATGTGTCAAAAACAAAGGAAGTTATTTGTTGATTTCAGAAGGAGCTGTGTTGAACCTAAAGCCAGCTCCATTCATGGTAAAGATGTGGAGATTGTTGAATCCTACAAGTATTTAGGAACTGTGTTCGATTCTCAGCTGAAGTTCGACATAAACACTGAGAGCATTGCCAGGCGAGGTCAACAAAGAATCCACTTACTGAGGAAGATGAAGTCTTTTAATGTCTGTGACAGGATGCTGTGTACTTTCTACGGGTCCTTCATTGAAAGTCTTTTGACTTTTTCTTTTATTTGTTGGTTTGATGGTCTGTCTGTCAAAGACAGGAACAGTCTGTACAGCATTGTTAAAACCTGCTCCAAAATAATAGGAGTGCAGCAGAGAGATCTGTGTTCTTTGTGAAGAAACAGGTGGTCAAAAAAGCAAAAGAAATTATTTCCCAACATGACCACATCCTGTGCTCGGAGTTTACTCTAATGCCCTCAGGCCGCTTTATCGCCCCCAGTAGGAGAACAAACTGTTATTCTAAGTCTTTCATTCCTTCTGCCATCAGACTGTTAAACCTTGATAGTAGTCTCATGGACTGATACATTTGTACTTCTTTGTTTTTTCCTTGTTTGGCACTGAACCACATGGTGGTTAAACTGTGTTCTGTGCCGATGGCTCCTTCTTACATTCTATGAATGAATGTAACTGTGTGTAATCTCTATATTCCTTCATGTTCTTTTTGATCCGCCATTAATCGTTAATGTGCATTATAATCCGCCTGACCCTCGTGACTAAAAGGGTCTGTTGAGGGCTGATGTGTGTCAGTTGAGCATCTCTGTCATGTACCGACTTATTTATTTATTATTGTCCCTGTTTTACTGTTTGTAACTGTATGTATGGTCTGGGTAGACTGCAAAAAGCCGAATTGCCCGTTGGGATAAATAAAGTTGTCTAAACTAAACATCTAAACCTTGGTGGAGGTTTGCGCTCTCCGAGTGCTTTCTAGTTTAGTCTGGACCAAGCATGTTACTGTAGGTGTGAATGCGCTGTGAGGCTCCTAATTTTGCTCAGAATGCAGGCTATTTTGTTAAGATCACATCTTAGTTCCTGGATCATTCCTCTTATTGATCAAAGTTTTGCTTAATTTGAAGAATAATTGCTATCAAACAGCCTCTTTGGGTTTTTTTGAATTGTCTTTATAAATGATCAAGCACTGGTCTTTCAGTTACAGTGGGTTTATGGTACTGCCCATACTGACTGCACTGAGTGGCCTCCAGGTGCAAATGTGTGATTCCTTAGTGTGTGATCAGGATGTTTCTGCAACATAAACTCACTGTATAAATAAAGGTTAAAACAGAGGACAGGTTTTATGGTTTTTGGCGGCTGCAGTACACTGTAACACTATCGGCTGTGAACTGAGACCGAAGGTAATTGAGTCGAGGTCAGGCTTCACACAGGCAGCGAGCCTTTTCATCTCATTATGTACATGTTCCTGTTTCTGTTTGACATTTCATCTTTCTCAATTAAACCTTTGTATACTGTTCAGCTGACCATGTTCACCTCCGACAAATTCGATTAACTCTTGGTGCAGGTCATTGGTCACACTGTTTATAACTGCCTCTAAAGTGAAGAAACTTTTCTATTTAAGAGTAGCAGCAGGGCATCATTTTGTCAGACTTACTTTGTCTTCAGTGCTGCTTTTCTAAGGATCTTCTTGAAGGGTCAGAAACTGATCAATAGATATCTGACAGTATGTCCTAAAAGTTGCCAGGTTACAGATCTTAATGGGTTTTTTACTTTAAAGTCAGTTTTAAAGTTGGATACATTTTCAAAAGCTTTGCTTGCAAGACTCGTGTAGAAATATTCAAAAACAGGTTCTTCGTGCAACAATTTTTTTTTTCTGGGTATCTATCTATCCATCCTTGACCATCCTTGATTTCCATCAAATTCTCGAGTATTACTTAAGAACTAGAAAGCACACAGAAAGCGCAAACCTCTGCCAAGGTAGCCAAGGTAGCCAAAGTTACCATCATATTATGATTCCTTGACCCCAAAAACCCACAACTAGCACTAGGAATCATGTTGATATCATTATTAGTTAGACAGTTATTGAGCAAAAACGATCATTCAATAATGTTGGTTATCTGGATCACCACCAAAATCTAATCAATTTTAAGTTGGGCCATTATCAACATCTCCAGAAAATTTCAGCAAAATCTGAGCAGTAGTTTTTGCGTAATCTTGCAAACAAACAAACATACACCGGCAAAAACATAACCTCTTTGTTGGAGGTAATGAAATATGTAGATTATGAAGCTCATGGGTCAAGGTTAAGTTCATGGAGTCTCATTCATCTGTAAGTGGTAAGGGCAATATCACAAGAACTGTTCAAATCTCTTTCAAAACTTGCGCCAACATCCACACCATACCAAGGATGAATACATTAGATTTTCAAGCTTATAGGTTAAAGGTCAAGCTATAGGAGTTTCATGTTCATCCTTGGATTGTAAGCACAATATCTCGAGAATGGTTTAGAGGACTTTCTTCCAACTTTCCAAAAACAGTTTTAACAGTCCTATCAAATTTTGCACAAATTTTTAATTCTGACTAAAGAATGAGTGGATTTTATTTTTTGGGGGTAAGGTCAAAGGTCACTGGATGTCATAAGCATCCAATACTTGTGAACATGACACCTCAAGAATGTCAGAGAAATTTCAGTCACACTTGTCACACATCCTATCTTGAGAATTCTTCTATGGATTTCTGTCAAACTTGGCATATATTTCCACCCCAACTCCAGGATGAACTGATTTTATTTTGGGCTTCAAAGGTCAAAGTCATTGGGCCTCATGTTCATCACTCCCATCTAGGATTTCATTGAACCATACCACCACAAAATCCACCTCCGACCCTCTTCTTAGCCAGTCTCTGTGCTGCACTTGAAAACTTTTACTAATCAGTCTTATGTGTTGGAAGTTTTTAAAGTCATCTGAGTGTGAAGAGATATTCAAAACTCAGTCTTTGCTTCTAAAAACTCTACAAAGTCGCTTCTTTGACACAAACTTGATTAAAGACCATGACTGACTTAATATAAACAACATTTTGTTTTTTTGTGCCCCACTGCTTCCCACTCCATCTCTTGAGCTGTACAACAAACTTCAAATTGCAGCTCTGTGCACTTCCATAATCAAACAAATATCATATCTTGTCAAAAAACTGCTAATAAACAAATAAACTCTTCTAATGAAAATGCCATTACATCCCTAACATGGCTGAGCGCTCACAGAGGGGGAAGTAGTTGTGTTATTTCAGGGCTGAGTTACTTGGGATTGTTCTGCCAATTTAAGATTGTGTGTCTGCACTGAAGTTTGAGTTTCTGAACTGTTTGGAAACACAAATAACTAATCTTTTGGGGGGAGTTTGTTTTTCAGACGGTGTTTTTCAGCTTTGTGCAAGTTCACACTTCAAACAAGAGCTCAAAGTTCAACTCACAAAGCTTACAATGAACTTTCTGGTGTTCAAAGTTAACAATTTTCAATTAGAGATTCTGTTTACACTCCAAAGCTAAACTGATTTGTGTTAATTTGTTTTTCTTTGATCTACACATTTTAATTAAATTATTGCTTTAACTTTTATAACATTGTGACTTTTTTTTTCAGATCTAAACTAATGTAGATTGATTACTTTCTAAGGATTAACATTTAAAAGAACATTTCCGTATAAAAGTGATCTGAAAGTATTTGGCAGGATAAGAACAGGCTAACAGACCTAGCATATATTTTTGCTTATATTCTATATATATATATATATATATTTAAACATCCATCCATCTATATATCTATGTGTCCCTGCATCTGTCTATCCATTAATTGATCAATTTGTCTATTTGTCTATCTGTCTACCTACATGTCTGTCTGTCTGTCTTTCTATCTATCTATCCATCTGTCTGCCTATCTTTATACAACATCTATCTATCTGTCCATCCATCCATCATCTATCTATCTATATATGTATCTATCTATCTGTCCGTCTTTCTATCTATCTAGCTAGCTAGCTAGCTTTCTAGCTAGCTAGCTAGCTTTCTAGCTAGCTAGCTATTTTTCTATCAATCTATCTATCGCTCTTTCTCAATCTATCTGTTTTTCTATCTATCTGTCTTTCTATCTATTTATCTAAGCTCATTTTGTTTTTAATTTCTCCCCTTTTTTGATACTAATTGGTATTTTATTTTATGTCCTTGAAAAGCCTGATTAGTCACCTTACAAAGAGGTACAACTTGTAAAGATGGTGCATTTATGGAATGAACAACACCTAAACGTGCCCAAAAATTCACCAAATTCCCCTCTTCACCTTGAATAAAGCCTACGGCTCCTCAGTGAAGCAGGGGAGAGGAACCGGTCTTCTTGGGGTGTTGTCTTCTTGGGACACCCACTTCAGGTCTGTCTTTGACTTCACCAGTCTCAGGAACTTGGTCCTGAGTTTGGAAATTGTGCCAAATAATGCTGTCCCTGCGTACTGCAACAGCAACTTTTAGTTGCTAGAGATTTTGCCTTTTTTTGAGGGGTGCTACACGCATTGAAATTCTTGATATCACGTCTGATTTTTTTCATATTTTCAAGTCAATTTACCAAAGCTTGAAACGCTCCAGCACATTGGTTGATTGGTGCTGGAGCCAGTTTCCTAGTTTGCAGTGAAGCTGTTTGTTAAGAGCATAACACCTGATTAATCCCCTGCCTTGGCTCTGTAAGTCATGGCAGAAGGATGCAAAGTTTGGCCCAGTTAGAGCGGCTGAGTGGAACGGAGTTGACAGTTATTGATTACATGTGATGGAGAGCTCATTTGGAAAGGTTGGAGCAACGGGACCGCTGCTCATTTTTGTTTGTCTAACAAACTGCGGAGCCTCAAGTTTGTAATTCTTCCTCATTAAAAGGGAAAATCATATTTATGATTTATGTTGAATGCACAGACGGGCTGCACACATTACCATAAAAATAGATGCAGGGAGACCATTACTCAACGTTAACACACGGCACAGGTGACAGTTATTTCCCACTGGCCATGATTTCATGCAGGGGTCTCTGTGTGGGGGGGAGTGTGTGTTAGTCTGGATCGCTTCCAGCCCAAAGGATGTTCATATCAGCAGTAAGTGAGTCATCTGACCTGTTGAATTAATCTGAATGTCCTTTGTTTAGCAGGTTTATCATCGAGTCTCAGTCCAATTTTGAATGATTATTCAAATGTAGCTCTAAATTTTGACTGAACCAATGTCATAGCTTTTTTGTCTGACTTTGGGCAAGAAAATGAGCCAAAGTCTGTGTATCTTCTTCTCTGAATGATACTAACGCTGGTGGGATTCTCCAGGGCTCCAGTCTAGGTCCCCATCTATTCACTGTTACCTTTCTCATTTAGTTATTAACGATACTGATCAGTGGCGGCACGGTGGCACAGCAAGAAGGTCGCTGGTTTGATCAGGGTCTTTCTGTGTAGAGTTTGCATGTTCTTCCCGTGCAGTTCTCTCCTGGGTTCCCAGCTTTCTCCCACGAGTGTGTATGAGTGTGAGCGTGAATGGTTGTCCCTGTGATCAGCTGGCAACCGGTTAAGGGTGTACTCCGCCTCTCCTCCAATGTCAGCTGGGATAGGCTCCACACCCCCCTGCGCACCCTGAAAAGGATAAGCTGTGTCGATAAAAGATGGATGGAATACTGTTCAGTGGCAGTTTCCACTGCTATGCTAATGATATTCAACTACATTCATCCATCCATCATATGCAAAGCTTACCCAATTTTGGTTCAGGGGGGCAAGATCCTAATCCAAGTAAGCATTAACGGACTGCTCTCACTGTTAGCCTATAAGTGCTGATTTCCAATATGTGTTAGCATCAAGATGAAATACAAACAGCCATAATTCGACAATGTGAAGCAAGCTGTCTAAAGGTACATGGCACACAGGAGCTTTGGTTGTATTTGTCTAAATTTTGGTATCTAGAGGATGCAGTGACCGACAAAATTAAAAGCAATGCTAATATTAATTGTGGATTTCTTTTATAGTTGGTAGGATGTCAAGATGGATTTGAAGACTACCAGATATATTTACTCGTTATTTATGTCTTTGCCAGCATATGTTTGTCTGTTGGTTTGTTTGTTTGCAAGATTATGCAAAAAAACTATTGGATGGATTTACATGAAAATTTACCAGAGGTGTGGTTTGGTCCTAGGATGAAACCATTAAATTTTAGTGGTGATATGGATATTGGTCTGGATGCAAAAAAAATATCCCAAAATTAAAAAAAAATCCCTTAGCCTGCAGCTCCAACCAGAGAGAACTTTTGACAGAACTTTTAGTTTTGAATTTTAATTTGAAAGCCTTCTAGTTTCTTGGTTTAGTTGCCCTTTCACAGCCTCATTTTGTACATTTTAATCACCTTCACTTTAACTTAATAAAAAACTTTAATTCAAATAAAATAAATATGGTTCACTTATGTTACTTTACTTTCCCCTAGCGAGCAGGATCAACATAGGAATAAGTGATTCCATTTTGGTGGTGATCTGAATCCAGATGCAGATTCGGGAATTTTTAAAGAACTTGTTAACATTACGAGACTGGAATGTTTTCTACATTTTCATTAATAACTCAAGGTTTGTGCTCCTCTAGTTTATAAAATGTTACCAAAACTCTCTGTTGCATTCAAGCCTTTGATTGCATATTGTGTTTTTTGGAGTATATTACACACGCTACTTCCATTCATTCTTTCCCGTGGACTTTAGACCAAGTTTTTTGTGGTCTATGGCGCAATCATCCAGCTTTATGCCTGACCACTCCTTTTGAGACAAATGCCCCAGGGCAAAAACAGGAACACATTAAAGAGCTTGGTGCAAAAAAGACTGCGTCCACTGAAAAATAGGAAAGACACCTGTGCTACACACCAAAAAACTTTCTACCAGGTGTTAAATAGGGGGCTAGGGCATCGTAATCTAGTGTTTTGAAAAGCTAATAAAGGAACAGACTAGAAAGTGTGTGTGTTTGGGGTGGGGTGAGGGGGGTCAAGGTTATTTAAACGTCATTTTCAGAATCATCATTGACTTTGAATTGACAACTTTGATCAGTGAGATTCAATCATCTGCTCTTGAGAGGCATCCTTCCTTAAACACTTCACACATTAATGAGGTGCCTCTGAACACATCATTAATCCAATTCTCTGAGAGGCCGGACCATCTGGCTCACATCCTTCAATCTGGCCTTCTGGCCCTTTGAAGGCCCGAAGCTTGAGGACCGAGGTCTTTGACAGGGTCCAGCACCACAATTGAAGCACATTTAAAATCCCAGACAGGTAATCTCACCGCTCATTGCTTTCATCAACTCTTAAGATAAAAAGTCTTCTCAAAATTCCCTGGTTTACCGCTCCTGCCTGCCTCCCCTCTCGCTCCTCTCTCATCGCATGCTAATGAGAAATCTCATTGTATTTCAGAGGGCATCTGGATCACTGTATCGTTTCCGTCGAAATGGCAAAACTTTGGCGCAGCTTAATTTCCTCCGTGCGCTCCTGTCAGCATGGTTGAGATTCTACCTTCGTTGAGATCCCGTCTCATCCCTGCTGCAGTTCCCCCCTCGTGGAAGAGCCCTGGCTGTCAACAGTCGCTGGCTTTTTAATTGCACGGAGGGCTCGGCTTTGGTAATTATGTTGTCAAGCGCAAAAGAGCTGTGAGTGCAAATAATGTGAAAGGTACAGCGGCTGGTCCCCCTCTGTGCGAGGTTGATTCGACTTGATCGTGGTGGGACGTCACTGTGAGATGAGGAGAAAAAAGGAAATCCAGGAAGCAATTGAGCATACAAAGAACACTGGGACCTCATTTGCAATCAGGAACAGAAAAATAAAGACAGCATTGTTTCCTCAATGATATAAATAGATTCCACACAAAGAGACGGAAGACCCTGTCTTGTTTTAAAACAGAGGTTTGTATCTCGTTGTCACGAAGAACTGATCGTACGGATTTTAATTATGGTGGAGTTTAATTATGTGGAGCGTTATCTCAAGTTCTTCTCCAATCTTTGAGAAACTTTACCCAAACTGTGATGCCAATTCAGCCTCGTGAGTGAAGTGTTCAGAATCCCGAGCAGATTGTTGGTGTGTCTGCCTTTGTGCTCAACGCAATGAAATATTTATGTGTTGTCTTCAGGGAGGAGTTTGCCCACCTGTTAGTGGGAGGCTTGAATCAATGGCTGCTGGTTACACAACAGTTGCAACAGGGACCCTGGAGGAGGAACTACAAGACTAACATGACCAAGTCAAAGCTAGTATGAACAAAAGAATTTCTGGAATTATGTCATGTTAGCCTGTGCCTTTCATGAAAACTTTTTATTAATGATTTTTCCATTAAAAATGTTGTGATACACTTCTGTTGGAAGATATGCCTAGCCTGTATGCCTTGATTTGGGTACAGCCAGTAAAGAGATCTAGCACAACATAAAAATCAATGGATCATATTATTTAGCATCTGTAGGCTTTACTTACAACCATGTATGGATCTGGTTGAGGAGCCTTTTTTTGACAGCATGAAACATGTTTTTAAAAACCATGTGGTTTAAAGCATGTCAGTCTTTGCTTTGTTATCCAGAGGATGCACAATCCTGGCACAAAGAGGATAGATAATGTGTTAGGAGTATTTGTGTTTGCAAATTTCCCCGTGTGGGACGAATAAAGGTTTATTCTGTTCTATTCTATGAATAGGTGTGGTGTACAATTTAGTCAGGTGTCAGATCTCGAATGAAAAAAAGTATCAAGTAGAGTGTCAAACTCTGTATGTCAAGTCCTAATAAGAAAAAAAGGAGTCAGAAAAAAATGAGTCAGTAAGGAGGGCATCAGAAAAAAGTACTGATAAAGAAAGACATCAAGAAAAAAAAAGTCAGAAGGAGAGGCATCAGGTGAAAAGGAAGAAGAAGAACAAAATGGATTAAAAAAATAGGGGTCAGAAAGAAGGGGGGATAAAACAACATCAGAAAGAAGGAGTCATAATGGAAGTTATCGGGGAAAAGGGAAAAAGCTAGAAGATGAGAAAGAAAAGGAGACAGAAAGGAAGGCAACAGACAAACAGGAGTGAAAAAGAAAGACTTTACAACAACTAAACTAAACTAAAGGTGTCAGAATGGAAGACGTTAAAAATTAATATTGTAGAAAGGAGAAAGACAAGAAGGCGTGTGGCAAAAAGGATTTGGAGGAGGACTCATCAGATTAAGAGGAGACAAAAAAGGCATCAAAATCTGTGTGGGAAAAAAAGAAGTCAGAAAGGACGGCATCAGATGAAAAGGAATCAAAAAAATGTTTAAAGGAAATTAGTCAAAAAGTAAGACATTATTTTTAAAAAAGGAGTTGGAAAGAGAGTTATCAGAAAAAAGAGGTCAGAAAAGGGACACTGCGTATGAAAAGCAATCAGAAGAAAAGACATCAGAGATAAAGGTGTAAAAAGGATGGTCACGATTAAAATGGATTCAGAAAGAAAGTGGTCGAACAACAAAGAACTAAAAAACAGCCAGAAAGGAAGGTGTTTGATGTAAATAAGCCAAAAAGAAAGACAACTGACAAGAATGAGCCAAAAAGAAAAAGAAAAAAGGGTCATAATAAAGGAATCAGAAAGGAAGACTTGAGTAAAAAGAATCATTAAGAAAAATTCAGAATAAAAGATGTAAGAAAGGAAGACACAAGTTAAAGTGAGATAATAAAATGGGCTCAGGAAATAACACTTAATCAAGAAAGGATCATTTAAAAAGGGTCAGAATAAAAGGAGTCATAAAGGAAGACTTGAGCCCAAAGGAATCAGTACAAAGGATTTAGAATAAAGGGAACAGAAGGGAAAACCTAAGTCAGACAGGCAGGTAAGTGACAAAAAGGAATCATAAAGATGACAATGAATGACATGGAGTTGGACAAAAAAACACCTGATGCCCTCCTTTCTGATTCTTTTAAACTTACATTGAAATTAAATCTAATATGATGAATGATTAATCAACCCAACAATAAACTGATCCTTTTTTATTATGTAAGGGTGACATTAATATTTTTCTTTACTTTTCCAATAATCAAAAAAAAAACTACCCCACAGCAAAGGTGACACATAAAATATGACAAAAGAAGTCATCATTGTTGTTTCTGTTGATTTTGGTTTATTTTGTTACCCATATGGATGCATCAGTGTTGATTTCAGGCTGTTTTACTGCCGACAAAAAATGGCTCTCAGGAGCTTTAAATAAATCATCTCGACTCCCCACTTCATAAGTTTTCTTATCTACCCCACAGGAAAAAAAAAATCTATTGGGATTCAGAGGCTGTACTCTGCGCTGATAACAGATTTAATAAACATTCTTTATGTGATTTATTTTATATATTACAGTAAAGTTTTATCAGCACAAAGCAAACCTCAGTCGGGCAGTGCAGGATTATGGGTGCGCCGCTTCCCTGTCTGTGCCCCCGAGTCCGATCGCCAGCTCTGAGAAGCTGTGAAAGATGATGGGGGAGCGAGACAGGGAGAGGAGGGGCGGGCGACTTTGTTTACTGTGAGCGAAGTGATCAATGGCGGCTCCGGCTCGCCAGCAAACTGCCAGGGTCAGTGTTCGCTCTGAGCACTGGGAAGGGAAAAATAATCCGTACAACCCCAGCAGTGGCTTCATTCTCTCTGTGTTCACAAACTTGAGGTTGCAAATCCCCACGGCACCACCGCGCATGTGCTGATGTTTGGTAGTCCGGGGTCAGAACAGTCAGCACCAGAGGGTCCTTGGACTCTACCTCAAGGGGTGTCGAGCTGAAAGGGGTGAGGGATGATGAACAAAAGACAAACATGCACACATGACCTACATGACCCCAAATTAAGGCAGAATCCTGACCTGCATGGATTATGCTCAACCTGTAACCACAACAGTCCTCTCAAGGCCGGGTCACTGCCACTGTTGTTTCATCGTCGAGGTGTTTTGTGTGATTAATACCGAAGATCTGACCTTGACGACGCATCCGAGTGGAAGGATTAAAGTGAGGGAAATTGACAGAAATGAAAAGAAAGTAAAACAGAGAGGGGAGGGGCTCAGGGAGCATGTGCGAGGAGGAAACAGAAGACATAATGGAATAAGTTATGAGTCGGCAAGATGGACAGATAGAGAGCAGAGGGGAGACAAATAACAGAAATGACTGCTGGGAAGGAGAGACGCGTCGAGGGCGGGGCTTTTTCTTTGGAAAGTCGAGCCAACAGAAGATTAAAATGATTCAAAAAGATTACCCAGAGGACGCTGAGTGCTACAGCTGTTTATATGCTTTGGTGCAAAATGCCAGAAAGTGAGAGCACAGTGGTGGGTCGAGGTAGAGATATGCAGTGGTTTTTGTAATACTCTAATTCATAGACATCTTATGAGAAAAGGATGAACATGAGGCCATCGTGACTACGTGGCTGACCTCCAAAATCGAATCATTTTTTCGCCCAGTCAGAGTGGTACAACGGAGGATTAGGGCCACGTTAAAAGAAAGTATGTTTAAAAAGAAATAGTAAAGTTATGAAAAAAAGTTGAAAAGTTACAAGAATGAAGTCAAAAAGTTAAAAGAATAATCTCATAAAGTTATGAGAATAAAGTCAAAGCTATTCAAATAAAGATAGAAAACAAACTTTATTCTGATTATTCTTAATTAAGGTATGCTTGTATTGATGTAAAGTTTTAAAAAATAGCCTTCTTAATGACTTTATTGTCATAATTTTATGAGATTATTCTCATAACTTTTCTACTTTATTCACGTAACTTGACTTTTTTTTTTTTATTAAACGTACTTTTTTTTTTTTTTTTTAATGTGGCCCTAATCCTCCGTCGTTGAGTGGGCATTTGTACAAAGTTTGAAAAAATCCATCGAAGATATCTTGAGATATTGTGTCATAGCCAATGGGTGAACATAGGGCCCAATGATTTTGAGATTTGATCTTTCATCCCTAAAATCAAATGACTTTATCACCAAGAAAGAGTTGACATTTGTGCAGAGTTCGAAGTTTTCATCTTCATTTAATCACATCATCCTTGAGTCAGAATAGACATTTGTGTAACCTGACATGCCTGACACACCAGACGGACTGTTCCATATATCCGACACAGAAATATTTCATTAGTCCATCTGGGAAAGAGCCGATAGAAAATGTTTTCAGGGGCAGAACCTTAAAAAACAACTGCAGCTGGTGAATGGACGATCATTCTGCTTGTCACACTCATCACAGACCAATCCATATCAAGCCACAGTGTGACGTAGTATCTAGATCCTGTTGTTAGCCTTTCGCTTAAACTACGTTTCAGTCCTTAGACTATCATCTTACATTAAATTACACCACACAGATGTATCATAACCACGACTACCATAGACTAACCAGCATTGTCCGCGAAGGATTTCAGGCAGGTCCATCTGCTCTGCAAAGTTAACATTTGTGCAAAATTTTAAGAAAACCCTTCAAAGATTTTTGGAGATATTGGATCAGAGCAAAGGGAGGAACATGAGGCCCAATGACTATTAACATCATCTCTAAAATCAAATCACTTCATCCTTGAGTCAGAGTGGACATCTAAGCAAAGATTTAATCAAATCCAGAGTTATTGCTGTCAAAAGCAAGAGATAAACATGTAGCCTAGTTACATAAACATTCAGCTTTTAGATATGCAATAACATTGTCCTGGAATTAAAGTAAACATTAGAGCCAAAGTTCTGAGATAATAAATGTTTTAAATATAATGGGTTCACAAGTATATGGGATAAACATGTGGCCCAATAACAATTACCTTTAGCCTTCTGATTTTTTTTGTTTTTTTTTTTCAAAATGAAAGGAGCAAATCCTCCAGTCAGAGTGGACATTTGTGCAAAGTCTTAAGAAACCCCACTGAGTTTATGAATCACAACAATGGCTTGAACAGGAAATATCGGGTCACTTCCAGCACAAAGGAATGAAAACAGTTTTTGAGGCTTCCTATTGATTAAAAGTGATTTTCTTGTCATATCTTTTGCATTCTTTCATTTCCAGGTCCTTTCCAAGTCTCTGCACTGAAGAAAAGCTGCAAAGAGATGCTAAAGGGGAAAGTCAGAAGGAAGCTTATGCTGCACAATTGCCCCTAAAATCAATTTGGATCATCAGAGGCGGGGAAAAACTCAAAAGGCTGCGTGTCGGAGAGATAGGAAGGGTAGATGTAGAGGCAGCAGAGTCAGACTTGATTTTCGAGGCATTCGAGGACACCCTGATCTTCAGCAGTTTATCCTTCCTTCCTATCGCTGTGCTGATCTTGCAGAGGAACCCTGGAGAAAGCAGATATTTTAACTTTAAAATATAGCAGACCCTCCCAATTATACTCAGAGAACATAAACTTTAGACACATCGTGTGACGTCTACTGAACCCGCCGCCTTCTGTTTACTTACTGTGTAAGTGGGGATGAACCAAGAATGGTGAGCACAACTGTAACATTTAGCTCAGGAAAAAATGCATTTTCTGCATAAATGGAAAAAGAACATATTGCTTGTTTATAGATGACTATTAGAGATGATGGTAAATACATTTTACCATCTCCTTGAAAAACGTTTCAAATTAGCGAAGTGCTAAATACAGTTTCTCAAAGCGGATGTTAGGGGACGAATCCCAGAATTTAGTTTGGACCCCAAAACAGACAACCAGACTCGGTTAAGGAGGTACAAACAAAAGGTTTTAATTAAAGGGAGTCCAAAAAGGGTAAAGGAGGGGGGACTCAGGACAGGAGATCCAAGTCTTTAGGGAGCTGTGACAACGGGGGAACCTTGAGAGTGCGGCAGTGGTCGAGGAGACTGGGCTTGTGGCACGGTGAGGCTTGTAGAGGCGCTGGAGGAGAAATAAGCAGAATGAGGAGTCAGCAATACACAAGATGAATCACAAAAGACAAGATCATCCAACAACAATTTTTCTCCAGAGTCGGAAATAGTAAAAAAGTCAAATGTTAGCATGTTGTGTTTTTCAAAGATTTTACCTGAAGGATAAATGTGTATAAGTCCATTTTTAAGTCAAATATGACCAAAATTTCTGCATCAGCATGTTTTCCTGCCTGAAAAGGCCCCAAAAATTCATGTTTGAGCATATTTGTTTCAGCCAGAAAACTGACCCAAAAGTTGTATGTGAGCATGTCTTTTTTTTTTGACAAATGGATCAAAAGGAAAAATGCTGATAAGTCCTTTTTAAAGTCACATATGACTTAAAGTTTATGGTATGTTTTCCTGCCTAAAAAGAGAGCCCAAAGAGTCATGTATTTTTATATTATTTTTCAGCCTGAAATCTAACCCACCACTCATTTGTTAGCATGTTTTAAGTTTTTATTTTTTATATATATTTGACACAGTATAAAAATGCTGTAAAGTCATTTTCATTGTGCCTTCATTAATAACAGACAGTGGATCAGAGAGACCGTATCAGAGCATCCTGCATCTTGGCCTCAGCACAGATTTTGGCATATTTTTGGGGGTCATGAAAATTGACCCAAAAGTCATTTGTTAGTATGAGTTTTTTTTAAATAACCTAATAAAAAAACAACGAAAAGTCATTTTTTAATTGAAAAATAACCAAAAGTCATGTACAACATGATTTCCTTGATAAAACTTCCAACAAGTCACTTATAATCCGATTTTGGAGGTGAACTGAATCCAGATATAGATGGAGGAGTATTTTTCAGTGCCAGAGTTGACAGTTTTTAACTCTTTTTAGTTCATATGGATCTAAACCTCTTATCTCACTTTAGGACTTTTATTTCTTTTTGTTTTCATGTCTTCTCTCTTCATTTCCTACAAGGTTCAAACTTAAAACCTGGTCTCAATCTGTGTTGCTGAGTTTGTAGAGTTTTTCGGTTAAAATTGTTATCACCTTTGGTTTATTTTATTTGTGTGTTGGTTATTTTGTTTTTTCCTTGTGTTTCTGTGGGTAAAGCCCAAAGCACCTTTAAACCTTGCTTTTTAAGGTACTATTTAAATGAAATAACGTGTATTTTCATGATTAGGCATCTCCTAAATGTTACTTTTCCTTAACAAAGAAATCCATAACTAATATGACCTAAGAACTCAAAGTGTTCACCAAGGAGGAAAGCTAGTGGAGGCCCTCAGGGTAGCGAAACAAACTTCCACTCCAATCATTCTGTTACTTTAAGGCTGGTATCAAAGGTGGAAAAAAAGTGGAATATACTTCAAAGCAGTGGTTCATATGAAGTGAACAAAAAACGCTAAAGGCAAAGGTTCTTATATCTGACTCTCGGCTGGATAACTCACCACCAAAGGGTGGCAAAGCACTTTTGGACACTTTCCCCTTGGAGATAAAGGTATCAGAGTCTGGACCAGAGTTCAGAATATGTCCTGCATTTCTTACTGATACACACCTAAATTATTGGAGTGATAAGCAACATTGCTTGTCCAATATTTTTACTGTTTTTGTCCTGACTTTCCCAACCAAGGACGGCAAATGCCAGATTATGGTATGTCTTATAAGATTGTCCTGTGGCCTGACGTGTGTTAAGAGTGAATTTGTCCCAAATCGGCTCCAAAACAGGTCGGGGTCGACAATTATAAATATTAAACTTGTTCAACATTTACAACAAAATCTTTGTGTGTGGGAAAAGCCGACAATTTCCGAGTCATGACTTCGTGAATTGTGATGTGGAACGAAATATAGCCAATCAAGAAGTGAGCTGACTGAGAAACAAGGAGGCAGGCGTAAATATAAACAAGCATGGCCAACCCAAAACATAAAGTTCGGTGGATCTCAGAAATGGAGGACCAGCTCATGTCTTCACGCTTTCTTCAGGATTTTTTCCACAGCCTTTTCTTTTTCTTGCCCTCTTCCATGTTGCGTGTTGTGTTTTCCGGTTGTTGCTGTGTTTCTTCTTCATTTTTGTTAGATCATGTTTGATCAGATTTCTAGTTTGGAAGATTAGATTCTAGATCGGTGATGGGACAGAATCATTATGTGTGTGGTGTGCTGTTTGGAGATTATTGGACCATACCACACATATGATAAAAACTGTTCATTTCCCGAGTTTTTATCTTCATGTGGGGTCTTTAACAGATAAAAAAATCTCATCAAATTTAGAAAATCCTTGTGTGTACCTGCTTAAGCCAAATTATCCTTTTGACGAATTAAACTTGGATTTCAACCTCCTCTGCAGTGTCCAGAAAAATATGTTTTGGTCAGAACAGCCCAAAGCTGTCAAAGCCAATGATGCGTTCCCAAAAAACATTTGCAACTTAAGACGTAACTTTTAGCCCATGGCACTCTGACTTGTTCCATTGGGTGGTCCCAGTTATCCCCTAACAAGCCTGCAAACAGAGCAAAGCCACAACCGCATAGGGAATAACTTTATGTAGTAAGGACCGGGGGATTGCTTTTTCATGGCAGAGCTGTAGCACGTCCCGGGCTATTTGTTGTTGCTGACTGGTCCTGAGGATGTGAGGGAACAAGCAAAGCCACCAGAGCGAGTCTCCTCCAGAGGAAAAAGATGGAGGAGGGCTACGGCGGTGGAGCTAATGAGACGAATGAATGAGACAGCAGCGGGAGGGGGAGGATCATGTTCACAGTAAATATCCATGAAAGGGATATAAGAAGTAGAAAATGCATATTTTAAGGAGACTATCAATGACAGGCTTGTAAGCAGATGTTTGCATTTCTGATTAGGACTCATGTAACTCCATGTGTGTCCATATTTTGCGTAGGTGGACTTGTTTTCGCCAATTCTCACGAATCCGAGTGTTGGGCATTTGTGTTTAAAAGGTGGATTAGGCTTTGAAATGCAAAAATGCAAGTTTAATTGCATAATCCAGACTTTGTGAGCGGGGGATATTGCAAAGGGAAAAAAAAAAAACAGCGACACAACTGATCTAACAAGGCACTTTGCTCCGTGGTAGACAGCTTTGAGAGGATTGCCGGGAGAAAGGACTGTGAGATTTTAACAAGGGGGAGAGATTTGGATTTGGTCGGCTTTGTGACTGCCTGACAGTGACAAAGACGCGCACGACAATGAAGAGAGAGAAAGGCAGGTTCAAGCTGAGCCTCCCTCCCTTCCAGATGTTGTTTTGCAATCGGATACAGAAAAAGTCAGAGCCAGAGCGTTGTCAGACGATGAAGAGACAGAGCAGAAATCCTGTCACAAGCTGAGAGACAAATTGTGTTGGAAAAGACGGCTGTCTTGTTACCAGCTGTTCGCTGAATCCAGCAGCCACGTTCCTCCTGTGATGTTACTACAGAAGTTAACATTGATTTGTCAGCATGCATTTGCATGATTTAGTTCAGTGTGCCCTTTAAAATTGAAAATGACTTTTTTTGTTGTACTTGCATTAGTATTACATGTTCAAAATTGGATTCTGAGTATCTGTTTTCAAGGAGCAGCCAATTTACTCCCACTAGCCTATTATTAGGTACACCCTGTTCAACTGTTCATTTATGCAAAGCACATCAGACAATAAAATGCCAAAAACTAATTAAGCATGTAGACATGGACATGGACAAGTACTGGGCCATAGAGAAAGAAAAACAACTAAATTTATTATGCTTTATGGAATTGAAAAGATGATCAGATCCTGTGTGTAGCCTGACTACACAGAATGTACACATTTCTCCTTCCATTGAACCAAAAAGTACAACCAGAGATAAACTCACTGTTAAACCTTGTGCTCATGCGCTCTTCAAAATGTGCTCTGGATGTAGTTGTAAAGTGTTTAGCTGAAGGACAGTCAAGACACTCAAGAGCGCTTAACTTTCAGATGTCAAAGGTTTTAGTTCAGATTTAAGAAGTGATAAAAAAAAAAAAAACATCAATAATCAATAGAAACATCAGATCAGTTCAGACTGATAACCAACGGATCAAACAGTGTTAATTTTGTCGACTAATTGTATTCGTCATAGTTTTCATCAACAACCTTTTTTCCCCTGATGAAAAACTAGACAGTAACTAATAAAAACAAGTGCACATGGACAAAAACTAAAACTAAATTGACTGACATTTTCATCAACAGATAAAAACTAGACGAAAATGTTTGACGAAGACTAAATCCAATCAGACCTAATTTCGTCATGTAGAAAGCAGGGACAAGTTAGGAATATATATCCAATCACAGCTGCTTTGGTTGTGTGGAAAGGTTGGATGAGTTAAGAGGGACATCCAATCACAACTGCCTTAGCTTCGTGGTAGTGGGATAAGTTGGTTAGCGATCCAATCAGAGCTCCTCTCTTTATGAATTGATATATTCATGTAGAGCAGGTTCACTGTTTGTTGTCACTTCTGGTATTGTCTCCACAAAGGCCAGTCTGAAATTACACTGTATTACATAAAAACAGGCTGTGGTACAAAAAATGTTGGGTAGCACTTACTTACATGAAAACAATGCAAACAATCAAAACTGGTGATTGCTTTTCACAGATATGTATCACTGTCTTGCTGTCTGGATCACAAGGGGGCTCGATTCTTCTTAGGTACAACTTGGAGGGGTTTCAAGGATAAAAGGTCAGGAATCAGACCCATAGACCACCTTTGAGATGTGGTGAAATGGGAGATTGGCATCATGAACGGTGCAACTCAGTAATTTGTTACTTCAGAGTTGCTTGTGCTGAAAAACTGTACATAAAGTGGTCAGGGTGTTTTAGCGCAGTATGTTGACTGTAGGAGTATTTGGCTTCACTTTTGTGAACTGGAGGGAGACAGAGATATGTTGTCCATAACATTGTAAAGTCAATATGTTAAATCAAGCTATGTAAATGATTCTTCAGATTTTTTGATTCTTGCTACAAACACTGCATGCTTTTCCTACTCAAGCATCTTCTTGGTTGTAGCCTTGTCCCTGCCCGTCTCCACCAAAGTGCTGCATTATCATTGGATGAACTCGACAGTCTGATCCTGCTTTTAGCCATCTGGTTTTCCAGGCTGCAGCCACTTTGATGTGTTGCACAGCTCTCCATTTCAGGGCCAACAGCAAACACCTCAACCCTCCTCCTAAAACTCACCTTTGACCCCGTCTACCTCTGCTACCAAACATACATCAGCAACAAACACACCACTGCCGGAGCCTGCCAGACCTTCAGCTGACCTCATTTGGTTGGTTCATCCCGGGTCGTCTGCACTCTATCTTTCATTCGTACACATGGTGTCTCACAGGGGGCAGCAGCTTTGTTCTGTGAACCAGGTGCAGTGACGTTTTTGTGTGCCGGGGTCGAGGGAGCCATCACAGGGGATACAGATGTCAGATAGAGAGTGAGGCAGATGCACAGTCTCAAGACAGCTGCTTTAAAGCTGCTAGTGGGTGTTTTTTCATGGGATGTACGCATGTCCAGAGAGCCGGAAAAAGCCAAATAAAAATATTTTATAATACATCATTACCTAACCTTGCCTAACTTACCCAGCCTAACCTAATCTGACCCAGACTCCTTTTAAAGCATTCTGCAGCTGAGCACTTTTTCCTCAACTTTTAACAACTTCATGTCCTGCTGTATTGTAGCTCTATTGTGCCTGAACTACATGAGGAAGTTGAGGGTCCCATCTATGTTTTGATGAGAGTTTCTATTATTTGTTATTTTTCAATAAAAGACTGTCATGATGTGACAAATCTGTATTCTACTCCTACAGAGCCAGATCTGACAAGGGAAGCCCAGAGAGAAGCAAGTAGTGGAGATAAGCTCAAGATTGGCTGCTTTCTTTTTATGATTAATGCGGTTAAGTTAAAGGAGATAGTACAGGTGGGGTTGTATGAGGTACATGCTATTAGCCTGAACATTAGGTACAGTGACAGAAATCAGCTCTGTATTGGTGCAGAAAGAAACTGCACTTAAGCTTTAGCGATATATTGCTGCATATGGAGCCCTCTGACAGTACAGTTTAGAGAGTTTTAGGTGAAAACAAGATGCAAAAGCAGCATAAAGCGGCATATTCAACTATGTACATCCAGAGGTGCTCTAAGAGCACAAACCTCTGCCAAGGTATTACCAACATTGTTGAGTGCGTTACCATTGAAAATGTGGAACACTGCTCTTGCAATGTTAACAAATCCTTGAAACAGTTCTGGATCTTCATCTGCATTCAGATCATCAAATCCAACCAGTTCTACCTTTTCCATGACCAACATTCCCTAAAAATGTCATCAAAGTCCATTAAGAACTGATTGAGTTATTAGAAAAACGTGGAAAACTGCCTTATCTCTCAGTGCTAACAAACTCCAAAACAACTCCTGGATCTGGATTCAGATCACCACCAAAATCAATTCACAACTTCCATGTGCCATGACCATAATTCTCTTCTCATGTTGTCTACTGGTGGGTTTTGGGGACAAAGAGCGTAACGCGATTTTTGAATATGAGTCTGGCCGCTGGTCCTGAAATCTACCTGGATGGCATGCGAAGAAGAAGAAGAGAGAGAGCAGGTATTAGCAGAGAAGAAGACAGCGTGGTGTTTGTAACTGTTGTACATGATGCCCTGTTCATGATCCTTTTTGGACTTCACTGGCTCTCGTCGTTTAGTGTTGTGATGTTTTAGTAAAGGACAGTCTCGTTCCAAAATCTGAACACTAGATGTCACTAAAATGCCAGTTTCTACACACTGCACCTTTAACTTTTACAAGGGACAAGTATGGGTACTTTCAAAGAAAAGCAAAATCATTCTTGGTATTTTATAAATATTTACTAAGTCCTAAACATTTGCCACAAAGCAGGTGTTGAAAAAAAGTTTAAAGCATCTCTTTTCTTCTCACTCTAGTTTCTTCTTTCTACTTGGTGGAGTTATTAATATCCTTCATCATCCAAAGATCTTTCCTCACCTCTGCACATCTCTTCGTCTGCTGTTCTTTTGCCTCTGGCTCACATCGTGACGACTCCCTCGCTCTCTGGGGTGTGTTAATGTGGAGGTGCTGATGATCTGACCAGGCCAACGCGTCCTCATTACTCACCAGCGGCTGATGATGGCGGCTGGAAAATCGTGAGTCCGATTCATGCGTGCATTGGTCATGGTCACATTGACAGGTGTTATCGCCCTGTCCGTGTCCTCACCACGACTCCATAATCACCTTTTATTAACATGCTGCCGCCCGCTGATGCACAATCCAGCATGAGGGCTGCAGAGATCAGACAGGAATAGAGTGTAATAGACATCGCCGTCGTTATTTTTGTTTTTTAGCTACTGACGCAGGCAGAGGTGGCACAGGGAGAAAAATGACTTCCCTCTGGATTAAGACCAAGAAGTTTATAGGTAGAAATTTATGCTCACTTGAACTCCAAACTGCCTGAAGTTTGTGAGTCTAACGTAGATAAAACACCTTTAAAGCCAAATGAAAAGTGAAATAAAGAGTAAATAAAAATGCTCATTATATTATTTGAATAGCTTTACGTACTGTTTGTTTTAGTTAATTTCTTGTTTGATTCTTTTGTTGTTGTTTTTACATTTTAAGTGCTCAATATTAAAAGGTTCCACATTTCAATCTTTTTCTAAAAGTTAACACTTTATCAAAAATATTGTTAGTTTGTGCTCTGAATTAAGATAATACTGAAAAATTTTCCCATTTATGAAATCTTTGTATCAGAATTTTTGATGAGCTGCAGCATAATTAGACCCAAAACATTTGTGTATGTTTACAAAGTAACATTATGGCTCTCTGTACTGATATGGCATGTATAATCTATCTAAAATACATGAACAAATAAACCATAACTGTGATGGTAGTTTGGTTCAAATTTGTCATTTTTCAAAAGATTTATGGTTATTATCATTAGCACTACTGACCCTTGTCAGAGTAACACTGATATTTAATTCATTAACATTTTACCTTGAAATCCCTTTAAGATTTCACTTGTAGGGAGTAAAATTGAACACAATCACAAGAGTTAAATATTTATGGGTTGATCTATTTGAAAATTTTACAAACAATCCTGTGTGAGACAAATGTACATCTACCTTCACACACAAAAACTCAACATTGTTAGATTTAACTGACAAACTAACCCTCCTATTGAGTCATTTTTAAGGAAAAACATGACCAAAAAAACTTAAATCACCAAAGAAGCACTGACAATTCAGAACTGATTTATTTCACTATATTTTGTTGTCACCCATTTGGATTAAATTAGTTAAGTGGGTTTTTAAGTTTTTGAAATTCAGCAAAATACATTAATTTTATTATATCTAGTTGTCAATCTGGGCTTTTGAAAACTGATCATTTTTACTACTCTCCACCAGATGCCGCCGTCCTTTTACCATCTGAAAAACAAGTATTTAACGCTACATATGAAATAATGAAAATCAGTGTTGCTGCTAATCACTGACGTATCCCAGGCTGTAATAATTTAAAACAAAATACTTTACATAGTGTATTCAATATAATTTACTTTCCAATTTTCTTTCAGCTAAAACACGTGGCAATAACCTGACATTTAAAAGATTAAAATATTAAATACATTAGTATTTGATGTACATGATTAGGGCTCATATTTGTTTAAAATATAAGCCTAAAAAAGTTGGTAATAGCAATTTACAACATTTTTACATGTTTACTTCAGGAAAATAATATTTTTTGTGCTTCAGAACAAGGTTGAGTATTTGACCCTTGGCAGAAAATGTTGACAATACGTCAGGCTGTAATAATCCAAAACAAAAAATACACTTAGCATTAAGGATACTGAAAATATATATTTTTTCTTCATCTGGAAAAATGGTGGCATCAAAACCCAGCATTCAAAGGGTTAAAATCTAAAAATCAATTTGTATTTCTTATCAATAAGGCCGGATATAGTTGAAAAAAAGCACAATGAAACCAGAATAATGTATAATATTTTACATTAGACTAGAGACTAAATTCCCTCTGAATCAGTAAGGATGTGACCAAGCTCTGGTCACATTTTGGAAGCTTATTAACATTTAGAGTAAACAATTCAACATATACCATAGCAAATGGTTATTATTAATATATTTTGTATCCTATCTATCTTTGTCAAACTCGGTACTTAAATTCAGCACCATGAGTAACCCATTTTCACTTCTACCTGTAATATATAATTTCATAAATATAACAAATTACGACTCTTAAGTTATATTAGTTGTTATTCTTTATTTTTTTTGCAAATATTCACTAATTTTGAATTTGATGTGACTGCACCTTCCAAAAAAGCTGGGACAGGGCCATGTTTACCAGCGTGTTACACAACACTCAACAAGCGTTTCGGATCTGAGGACACTAATCGTTGAAGCTTTGTAGGTATTGTCATAAAAATTACGTTACTAAGTTTGAACATTGTATATCTTGTCTCTGAAGAATTTAGGTTGAAAGGATTTGCACATTTTCAGTTTTTATTCACGTTTAACAGAATTTCCAAGCCTCTTTGGAATTAGGGTTTGTTTAAAATTACATTTTTTTTCTGTAATAATACACTTAATTATCATAGCAGTCTAATATATTAGATTATTTAATGATGCCAAAAGGGTATACTAAATGAAGAGTCGTTTGGGAGAGAGTTGGATCTCATCACTGAAATGAGCCAAAAGATCCGGATCACTTAAACGAGTCAAAATCCCCATCGACTCATCATTAGCTGCTTTTTAACTGAAGAAGAAGGAAACGCGCAAATGTTCTTTCTGTTTGTATTTCAGTGGCACTTGTCTCGAAGCCATAATTAACCAGAATTATATTCACCAAAGCTTATTTACACCTACTCGAGGATGCGCTTCACAGGTGTACTTAATGGTCTACCTCCGCCCCCGCAGGTGTGATCCATCAACTGCAGGTCACGTGCTGAAGTGCTTAAACTTGTGGTCGTACAAACGTTTCCGCCATTTTGAAGAAGAGGACGCACTGAAGAGGATTTGACGATTGGCTCAGAGGGCGGCAGTAACGCACTCACTGCCGGAGACCAGGAGTTAATTTAGTTAGTGAGGACCAGTCTAGGTTTAGGTGTAGAAGCCAAACCTGCAATTAAATGAAGAGAAAATGGATTAATTTGCTCAAAGTCAAATGAAAAGCAGGTTCAAAGATGGCTGACATTCCCTCCCCGTCAGTCTGGAGTTGTCCGACACACCTGTGCTACAGGTAAGAGCTTTGTGTGACTGTGTTTTTTTTTTTTTTTAGCAGCATTTGTCTCCTTTATTTTTGTGTAGTTTGTTGTAGATAAAGTCAGCTAATGTTGGGGACTAATGTTGCAAAAAATTAAACAAAATTCTGCGACTTTTTTCCTTTTAAGACCTAAAACGATGCGATACTAAAAGTTTCATCCAACCGTCTTGAAAGTCTTTAATCTTCCAAACGGACCTACATTTACATTTTTAACCCAGGACTGCCAAGTCTGTTCACACAAAATGAAAGGATGTCCTAAACCAGTGTTTTTTGAAGTGTAGGGCTGCCAAACCCTGCTTTTCATGAAGCAAATGTTAAATCGTTACCGAACAATTATTAAAATAACTTTTGAGGCAACAGTGGGGGACTATATCGAGAAAGAAAATAAGCAGGCCTACAACCGCAGTTAATTAAAGTCTGGCTTTTAATGAGTTGGCTTTAATAAAACTTCATGACCTCTGTTTGTAATTTTCAAGGAGTTGCTGGCTTTAGTGGCATTTTATTTTGTAAAAGACTAAGACACATAACTTATGTTCATTTTTTAGATGGTCATCTTGAGGCTGTTTTTTTTTAATTCGGTTTTAAAATATGCAGACCTATTCCAATTTTTAAGAAATGTTTATTCTGTTAATTTGAGATGTGTGTGTGTGTGTGTGTATATATATATATATATATATATATATATATATATATATATATATATATATATATATATATATTAGATGGTGATACATGGAAATAGGTGAAAAAGAGGTTTCCAAAAATGTAAAGAAATATTTGAAAAAATTTTAAGTGATATCTTTGGTCAGTTTTAAAAAACATTTATGTGTTATATATTTTCTCTTTGGAGGTTAACTGACTGGATTCTATTTATTAATTAGCAATGGAGAAGGGGTGGAAATTAAAAAGGTTTTACTTCATTCCACTCCTTTTTGAGATGTAAACGAAGTCAAACTGTGCCTTTAACAGTTTGTTTATATTTTGTTTTTGGATTGTTTGCTAGAACTGCAGAATTTCCATTGTGCTGATTGTCTGTTTGTCCGAACATCCTTTTCATTTATTATCTGGAATCTGCAGATAATTGTTTTTAAAGCTAAATATCAATGTTGGCAGATTTGAAAATTACTACACTTTGTTAAACCATGCCAAATATTTTTGTTATCTTAAAAGATTTTTTTTTTCAGTTCACGATCATGCTCTTGTAATTGTTTACCTAACTTAAAAATAAAATGTTTGCAACAATCGTCCTGAGTTTAATGTTTATACAACATCTAAAGTAAGATGAGCTGTTGAGGTCCTGGTCACCCATGCAGGTGTTTTTAATGACTCTGGTTCATTAGACCTGGGAAGCTACTTAAACCACACAGAACTGAGAGGAGGTGTAATCAAGGGTTAATTCACCAACACCTGTGTGGGTTTCCAGGGCCTTTTAATGAAAATGCTTACAGAACAAGGAATTATTAAATGTTAGAGGTTTAATGTAAATATCTTAGGTTCACTTAGTCCCTAGACCTGCAATTTTTGCTCTATAAATTCATTTAAACTTTCTTCAAGGACTATTAATCATTTTTTTAGTTTCATTTTTTTTGCCTTTTATTGATACAGATATCAATCAATGCATTTTTTCTGGTATTGTACCAAGTTTACATTCTGGTATCATAACCCTAATTAAAAAATCCCTCTTGAAGATGGTTTCTTGTCATTTAAGGATTTTAATTTTGTTCCTGAGAAGAATTGCTCTCACTCTTGTGAAATCTGGTCAGACAGTTTTCATAGTAATATTTGACCGTAAAAGGACATTTAATTATTGATTATTGCTGTTTTGAGCACCAGTCTCCCCTGTATTTCTTTCAACCAAGTTCAAATAAGCTGGAAATTGAAATTGAGCTTTTTACCAAAGGTAATGGCCAGTAACCATGTTGGTTTACAATACGCAAGCAGCAGGATTTAACACAGGGTTGGGCAACTGGTGGCCTGAGGGCCATATACGGCTCTCCTCCTCTTAGTCGCCAGTCAATTTAAAATGAATAAAAGTGTATATTTCTGAAAAACCTGTCAACATCTGCCATGACAGCATCAAAAATTGAGATAAAGCTGTAACTAATGTTGAATTTCCTTTTCAGACATTTGCAAAAAATGAAAAAAATATGCCTTTTGAAACCAGTCAATTTTAGGTTACCTTCACCAAAAAGTGACTGAAACTTGCTTAAATCCTGTATTTAGCCCATCAGATTGATATTTGCAAGTTACATTTAAGTTTAGATACTTAAAAATGTGAAGTCTTATTACTTCTGTATGTATTTATGCACTTTTCAAATGCAATAAATGCCCCTCTGGCAGTAAAGATGTGTCCCTCACAGTGATTAAAGTTTCCCATCCCTGATTTTAACACCATTTTTGTTGGCAAGAACGACCAAAATAGACCACTGCAAGATCCACAATATCCATTAAGATTTGTTTTCAATGTGTCAGAGGTCTGTACAAATAAATGAGTTGGAATAAAGACCTTTTTTGTTGTTTTTAGATGGTATTCAATGGTTTTCTGTTGAAAGGTTGGTAATTTCTATCATGTTAAAACCTTCTAGGAACTGTCTTTATCAGCCAAAACTGCTCTCCCATCCCTGTTCAACAATTTAACATTAAGAGATGGTAGTGACATTATTCCCAACCATTCTGGCTGTATTGAACAATGGTTAAACTTGTCAGGATGTTCATTTTTATATTCTATTCTTAGAATAAAATTAGCAAAAATGGCCAAAAAAAACCCACATTGTTCCTTGTTGAAAATGCCATTTTTTTAATTCCCACATTTACCTTGAAAAACTAACACACAACTTTAAAATTTCATTTCTGACTCCTGGCTATTAATTTTTAATTTTTATATTTGTCCACCACATGTACTTCTTTCCCCATACAAAGCTGCCTCAAAATATCACCTGTTCTCTGCAAGGGTGCCTGCAAAATAAAACACAATGCATCAAATCAGTGTTGTTGCCAAACATTTACTCTTCTCAGGGCTAATAATGATAATGATGATAATAAAAATTCTTAATGCATTTTTTAGATCTTACAATTATAAATAAAAAAACTTGTTGTGTAAACATGATGGACTATTAAATGTTAAAATCCCCAAAATATAATTAAAATGTGTGTATATTTCAGGCTGAAGTCAATTTTAAAGACTCATTTGAAGTGGAGAAAAATTTTAGAGCTGGTTTTAGGCCGCTGGGATTTTTGTACGGAGGTCCACGAGTGAGTAAAAAATATAAAACACCCCCTCACAGTGAGGGCACATAGATTTGTTAAAGACTGAAGCCATTTTTGAACCAGGCTATAAAAATGTGTATTTGTCCCATAAAAAAACGCATTTGCCCTGCATGCAATTAATAAGGTTTTTTTTTTTTTTTGCAGACAGTCCCAAGTGAACACTCGGGAAGCACAGGTGTTGGCACCTCCACACGGGCCTCTGCTCACAGCCCTGGAGGTTTTGCCCTCTGCTCACAGACTCCAGCTGACTTCCCGGACTTCAGGGGGCTCGGACTCCGGCGGCTCGGACTCCAGGCGGCTCGGCCTACTCCTCCTAACCGAAAGGTGAGTGAAGCTGTGTGCTCGAGGCGATAGTGATTGTGGATCAATGTCATCAATGTCAACTTTATTCATATAGCACATTTAAGACAGCCAATGGCCTACCAAAGTTCTTTACAGTACTTTGGGTTCTGTTGGTTTCAATAAAACCAACAGAACCCAATTAAAAACGGAGCAGTACAGAGAAAACATAACAAATAAAAGACCCAATAAAAGCGACTATACTCTGCCAAAGGCCAACGTGAACAAGTACGTCTTAAGCCATGTTTTAAATCACTTTAAGAACCTGCAGGGGTACAAGGAGTACAGCATGACCGTCCTCAAAAAGTAAAAAAACTTGTATATTTTCTTTAACACAAGTTAAAGTAGCACTCTATGCCTCTATTCAAGTAAAAAAGAAAAGCATTTAGTGATCACTCCAGCAATTATTTTTGATAGATTTACAAATTATAATCAAGTTTGTCCCAACTGATTTAACATAATTATTTAATATTTATAACAGTTAAAAGTGAGAATACAGTATGATGCAATCTGTTGCTCATGATGGTGAATGTAAGCACAGGTTACAGCCTGATGGACTGACATTTTCTGCCAAATACTCAATGAGTGAATATTTGCCAAAAAAAACAACTAATATAACCTAAGAGTGGCAATTTGTTATATTTATGAAATTATATATTACAGGTAGAAGTGAAAATGGGTTACTCATGGTGCTGAATTTAAGTACGGAGTTTGAAAAAGATAAGTAGGATACAAAATATATTAACAATAACCATTTGCTATGGTATATGTTGAATTGTTTACACTAAATGTTAATAAGCTATGAATTCCAAAATGTGACTAGAGCTTGGGCACATCCTTACTGATCCAGAGGGAATTTAGTCTCAAATCAGTACCCATAGAAAAGCACCAGTTCAACCCTTAAGGCCGAGGCTAATATCAGTCACACTCAATAAGCACAAAAATATGCCTTTTTTAAAAACAAGCTATCAAAATATTATACATTTTGGTTTCATTGAGCTTTTTTTCACCTGTGTCTGGCCTTATTGATAAGAAATACAAATTAATTTTTAAAGATTTTAACCCTGTAGTATGTGTATTTTTTGTTTTGGATTATTACTGCCTGACATATTGTCAGCATTTTCTACCATGGGTCAAATACTCAACCTTGTACAAAAAATATTTTCCTGAAGTAGATGTGTAAAAATGTTGTAAATTGCTATTCCCAACTTTTTTTAGGCTTAATTTTTAAACAAATCAGCCCTAATCATGAACATCAAATACTAATGTATTTAATATTTTAATCTTTTAAATGTCAGGTTATTGCCACTGTGTTTTAGCTGAAAGAAAAACTGGAGAGTAAATTATATTGAATACACTATATGCAGAGTATTTTGTTTTGAATTACAGCCTGGGATATGTCAGTGATTAGCAGCAACATTGATTTTCATTATTTTATATGCAGCGTTAAATACTTGTTTTTCGGATGGTAAAAGGACGGCATCTGGTGGAGAGTAGTAAAATCAGTTTTCAACAGATTGACACCTAGATATAATTAAATTAATGTATTATGCTTAAGTTCAAAAGTTGTTCACTTATGGGGTGGGCCCAGGTAAACTTTTTTAGACTAATTCAACATGATATTGCAATATTATTCAACTCTGAATTATTACTGAAAGGGTCGGAAAAACTGCCAAATGAATGCTCCATTAAACTGTTGGCCATGTAAACCCACTTAACTAATTTAATCCAAATGAGTGACAATAAAATGTAGTGAAATAAATCAGTTCTGAATTGTCAGTGCTGCTTCTGTGATTTATGTTTAGTCATGTTTTTTCTTAAAAATGACTCGAGGGTTAGTTTGTCAGGTAAAGCTAAAAATGTTGAGTTGTGTGTGTGAAGGTAGATGTACATTTGTCTCATACAGGATTGTTTGTAAAATTTTCAAATTAATCAACCCATAAATATTTAACTCTTGTCATTGTGTTCAATTCTACTTCCTACAAGTGAAATCGAAACGGGGGATTTTAAGGTAAACTGTGAATGGCTTAAATATCAGTGTTACTGTGATAAGTGTCAGTTGTGCTAAAAATAAGTCTTTAGAAAAATAAAATTTTAACTTCACGACCATCACAGTGATCATTTTAACTCTTTCATGCATGGTGTCCATGACAGTTGACAGATATTTTGAATACATCTTATACCCTTTAGGTTGCAGTACCATGTCCAACTACCAGGTGGTAAACTCCCAAACCGTTGTCTCGGGTGTCATGAATATATTCGTGCATATTTTTGTCATATCGAGATATTGCATCATAAATCCAACATGGCCGACGAAAGGCAAATTGCACCACGCCCTTTAAGAATAAGCGTTAAATCCTTTAAATCTCAGACAGGTCAAAATATATGTACTCTAATTTGATAATATATTATGAACGGTTTTATGCAGATTTTAAAAATACTTCTCTTATATTTTCTGTGATCCGAAATTAATTAAAGGGTATATTCTGGGTATTATACCTATATTCCGATTTCACCAAATTTGTTTATTTACCATTTTGGTGTAATTTACAAGTGAATAGTTTGATTAGACAGCAATAATACATATACTTCAGATTTTCCTTTTATTTTATATACTCTTAATAAATGTTTGTAAAAGAGGTGTTTGTGGATCTTTATTAAGTTCCATTAAATTACTATTTATACCGTTGATGCATAGTGTCCGCTGTAGTGGACAAATGTGTAACTCCCTCAAAATACAACATTGAAAAAAATGACCATGATTTTAACTTATTTGAGAGTGAAGACTCTCCTTTGTGATTTAATAATTCATGCATGAAAAGGTTAAGCAGCCCGAGCAGTGGGTCTTGACATTTTCCCTCTGTTAGCATTTATCATGCTGCTGCTGCCTGTCAGTGCTCTGACTGAATGTACAGTCAAATAACACTAATGTGCCAATGTAGTGGTTTATTTTTTCAGCTGTGGATGTGGCAGTGGTGTATGAGTTATTGATTGATAATCAGAAGGTTCAGTCTCTGGCCATTTCTGTAGTCCTTATTAGTGGTTAGTTAGCAACTGCCTTTTAAAAACACACAACACTTTAAATTCAGCAGCAGATGTTTTTTATTATTTTGGATTAAATGTTCACAATGTTGTATGCATGTTCATCACAGGACTTATCTCAGGTTTCTGTCCATTATGCTTTGCCAGCGTTAACCAGGAAGTGCTAAATGCTAACTATTGTTTTTTACTCATTCCGGCACCACCCTATAACAGGACCTTTAAATGTAAATGTTGTTTATTTATACAGCCCTTTACAACAACCCTTTCGGTAAACTGACGTGCCTTACAATAGATGGTAAATAAAAACAATAAAAAGCAAAAACAATAAAAGCAATAAAATAGGAAAAATACAATACAATAAAGTAAAAGTGTCACCATGTTACTGGGTATTAAAAGCCATCCTAAATAAATGTTTTCAGTCTAGATTTGAAAGTTTAGAAATAAGACGCATTTCGGTGGGGAGCTTGTTCCAGAGCCTGGAACTGAAAAGACTTGGTCACCCCAGTGTTGGTACTTTGACCTGGGCACTTCCAGCAAAAGTTGGTTCGACGACCTCAGAGCACGACCGGGAAGCTCACTTAAATACATGAACTTAAAATGAAAACTATCTTGTTTCTCTTTTAAAACACATTTTTGTGTTTTTAAACACAAAAATAATCTAAAAGTTTATTGCATGAATATATATTACAGCATTGTTTTCCAATATTATTCAAGCCAAATAAGTATTACTATAACAGAAGTACTTATTTCTTACTGTAAAGCACTCAATTAGATTTAAAGTTTAAATGTTCAGAAATCCATTATTATATTTTTAATATTTCCACCTCAAAACGAAGTATAATTCATGGTTTAAAATTCAGTGATATTTTGCCTGATGGATAAAGGAAGTTGTTGAAAATTGGAGATGTGTTCACTGTCTAAACACAAAATTCAGATCCTTCAGCGTGAGGATGTCTTATTGAAAGACGAGCTGTGATGCAGAACAATGAACTGTCTTTATCCTTGATTTTCAGGTTGTAAAGGAGGAATCGCAGGAAGGAGTCCATTTTTTTGATCATCAATGGTAGGACAGATTTTCTTACTCACCCCATCTGAAGAGTCAAGCCGTCCTCCAGGGCGGGTGAGCCTGCAGCCCCCGTGCTGCTGAATGAGCGCACCGGGGCGGCGCACCAAGAGCGGAGGACGGCTGATTCTCGTGGGGTGTTGCGGGTGGTGATGCTGCTGCTGGTTTTGCTGCTGTGACTGTAGTTAATTTGGTTGTTGTAGTGGTGGTGGGGGTTGTTGTTGTAGTTGTTGAAGTAGTTGTTGTTGTTGAGGGAACAGTCACAGCAACTTTTCAGGTGGACCTTCGCTGGATTTTCTCTTTCAGGTGGACCTTCAGATCCTGCAGCATTGGGGCAGATCACAGCCTCACTTGTTTTGGTTGAAAGGTTTAGAGTAAAACTTGGAATGGACCTGGTGTCATGTACCATAGTTGAAGTTATTTTGACTGCATTTTCTGTGGCAAAGTAGATCACTGGTGTGTTTCTGCTTGTGCCAGTTTTATGGAGTTGTCATAGTTACCATGTCTAGATACTGTACCTATTTGTTAGGCTGGACTTTACTAGTATCACACTTAAAAAAGATGAATTTTCATCAAAATACCTTTTGACAAATTTTCAACAAAATGCCTTTTGACAAATTTTCAGCAAAATACCTTCTGACGAATATTCAACAAAATACCTTTTTAATGACTTACTAAACCAAGGTAAAACTACCACAAAACGTCCTTTAGAAAACACTCCAATGAAAACCCAGTAGAATACCAATGACCCTAAAAATTTAAAAGTGCTCTATTTAAACAAATACCGTCACAATTTAAAAGTGCTTTAAATGAATTTGCATAAAGACGATCAAAACGCATCAACATAAAGCAAAAAAACTTGCGAGATCTTCATTTTCCCTGGATTTTCTGACCTTAAATATTTCAAAGAACACCAGATTTGAACCTTCACTGGCGGTGGGTTTCCGTACGGGGCGCGTTGGCAAATTTTCGGCTGTGCAAATTTTTATTTCATTTCCACTGCACGGATCACTGAAGACACATTTCCAACGACGTCACAAACTTGGAACAGTCCATTAATCTAGCCGACAGAGGTCAGTGGATTTCGTTTTTTGTGAAATTAATGTTTTATGATATATGTAATCAAATTATGAATATTGAGAGAATTGATATAATTGTGAGGGTATTTTATAGATGAGTGAAAGGTGTATTCATTAAAACGCTACCACAGGGACTTAGTTTGTAGTTGGATAGCAGACAGTGACTGTTTTCTGTCCTAATGGAGGAATATTTTTCCTGTTAGAGGGGTTTGAAGGTTAGTGACTGTTCTTACAGGAGAGTGTTTTATGATAGAAGGGTTAGATGGCAGAGCAACTGTTGGATGGCGGAAAGCAGGTGTTTTCTAGCCATTCTCGGCTGAATGATTTTAAATTATGTGTAAGGATAAACTTCAGTTTGAAAGTGAAACCGTATATGTGTAACACATGTTTGAATTTTGTGCTGAAATCAATTGATCCTTAAGTAAATTACAGAAACCCTTCATGTCTCTTATTGGTCTGTCCATCTTTCGGTTTCTACTCCATCTATATATAGATTTCTACTTACTGTAACTGATTGAGAGTGGATGTCAGTTTTAACTCCATTTCTGCACTCAGGAAATGAATCAACCAATCTGCTGGCTGTCCTTGTGCCACTGGAGGGAGATGGTTCTTCCAGCCTGAGGAGGATCCAGGCTGTTTTTCTTCTGTGTTTGTCGTTGTGTTTGTCTGTGCGATGCAAGCTGCCTTCCTCGGGCACTACTGGTTACGGCAGTTGGTAACACAGCTGAAAGGGGTTGGTGTCCCTTGCCTCCGGAGCCTCGGGGCGTAAGGTCTGCACCCTTGCGCCCTTAAACTGAGCACGTTAACGCCTATTTAATGGCGTTGGTTTGACGTTGCTGGGGGTGCAGCAGATGAACCATCAGGAGTGATGAATGGGGAATTCCTGACCCAGGATGTCCTCCCTAGTCTGACCTGACATTTATCCCCTTAACCTGAAGTGCCCAGCTTCCTTTACCATATTGAGCCACATACATGCTATGCCCTCATGCTGCGTTAGCTTCACTGCAGCCAAGGGTCACAGCAATTAGGCACTGTGCCCACTTTAAAGTGAAAAGATTGCATTGGCAACCACAGAAATACTAACAATGACAAACTTGAGTCTGCAACCCTGACTGGGGGAAGAAGTTGCTGCAACCAAAAAGGAAGATATGCATGCTAGATGACAGGAGCTTGCTTGCAGATTTATGCCACTATATTTAATTATAATTCAGTTATTGATAAGACTTGATAAAGATGATTTCAGTCTCTTCTTACCATCGCCATTACAAAAAGTAAAACTGAAACTAAACTCGTTTAATATTTGTATGACAGTTATAACAATAAAACTTCATCAGCTACAGTTAAAGTCCCAAGTAGAAAGTTGAGTGAGTTTTGGTGTCATCATTTAAACTCTGAATTTCATGAAATGGATTAAAATTATTTTATATTAGTCTTTACCCGTTTGCACTGTATTCTTTTCAGTGTTTGATGTAAAGTCTGCAGAATTCAACCTAAAAAAAACTCTGAGGGGTTGAAACGGTCCATGAACGACTGACAGAGGTCAGTTTATTACCTCCGCCAAGGAGGTTATGTTTTTGCCGGCGTTTGTTAGGTTGTCTGTTTGTGTTCAAGATAACTTAAAGTTATGGACGGATTTGGATTAAATTTTCAGCAAATGTGTGGAATGGGATAAGGAAGAAATGATTAGATTTTAGGACTGATCCAAATCACCATCCGGATACAGGAATTGTTTAAAGGATTCTTTAACATTGCCAGATAGGACCATTTTTGCCAAAGTGGACTGAAGCTGTTTGGCGGAGGTCTGTGCTCTCTGAGTGCTTTTCTAGTTTTACATAAAATGTGCTATTTTGCAATCAAATATTTAGCTCATTGATAAATTTATTAAGTGTGTAGATGAGATTTAAAAAAAAAAGTGTATTCATAATGACCGCTTAAGTTAAATATTAGAGATTCACTGCCAGGTTTGTGTTGCTTCCAGGATTTTGCGTTGTACACTTTGAGAAAATATTGGTCAATTTCCATCCATCACTCCATAGTGCAGGGACGTTGTTTGGGATTGGATTGTGAAAGGCAACTGTTCTGTTCTTATAGGAAGGATTATTATTTTCTGCTAGAGAAGTTGGATGGCTTTAAGTAAATGTTTTGTTCTCTTAAGATGGATTGTTCTACTAGAGAAGTTGGATGGTGAAAAGCAAATGTTTTCTGCCATCAGTGATTATTATTTTCTGCTAGAGAAGTTGGATGTTGGAAAGCAAATGTTTTCTGCCATCAGTGATTATTATTTTCTACTAGAGAAGTTGGATGGCTTTAAGTAAATGTGTACTCATAAAAGGGATTGTTATTCTGCTAGAGAAGTTGGATGTTGGAAAGCAAATGTTTTCTGCCATCAGTGATTGTTTTCTGCTAGAATTGTTGGATGGCCTTAAGTAAATGTTATGTCCTCATTAGGAGGATTGCTCTACGAGATACATTGGATGGTGTTAAGCAAATGTGTACTCATAGAGGGGATTGTTCTGCTAGAGAAGTTGGATGGTGGAAAGCATATGTTTTGTCTTCATGAGATTGTTTATCTTCTAGAGGAGTTAGATGGTGGAAAGCAAATGCCTTCTGTCATCTGTTATTTTGTCCTGCTAGAGGCGTTGGATGGTGTTAAGCAAATGTGTTGTCCACATTGGAGGGATTGTTTTGTGCTAGAATGTTTAGATGGCTTTAAGCAAGAGTTTTTTCCTTTTTTATAAGAGGGATTGTTCTGCTAGAGGCGTTGGATGGTATTAAACAAATGTGTTGTCCACATTGGAGGGATTGTTTTGTGCTAGAGCGTTTGGATGGCTTTAAGTTAAAGTTATGAGGGATTGTTCTGCCAGAGAAGTTGGATGGTGGAAAGCAAATGTTATCTGCCATCAGTTATTTTGTTCTGCTAGAGTGGTTGGATGGCCTTAAGTAAATGTTATGTCCTCATTAGGAGGATTGTTTTACTAGATACGTTGGATGGTGGAAAGCAAATGTTTTGTCTTCATGAGATTGGTTTTTCTTCTAGAGGAGTTAGATGGTGGAAAGTAAATGTTCTGCCAGAGAAGTTTGATGGTGGAAAGCAAATGCTTTCTATCATCAGTTATTTTGTCCTGCTAGAGGCGTTGGATGGTGTTAAGCAAATGTGTTGTCCACATTGGAGGGATTTTGTGCTAGAATGTTTAGATGCTTTAAGCAAGAGTTTTGTCCTTTTTATAAGAGGGTTTGTTCAGCTAGAGGAGTTGGATGGTGGAAAACAAATACGTTCTACCGTCCGTGATTTTATTTTGTTCTGCTAGAGTGGTTGGATGGCTTTAAGCAAATGTGTTGTCCTCATAAGAGGGATTGCTGTTCTGGGGCGGAGTTCTAGAGTTGGATAGTGTAAGGAAATGGTGTTTATTGTGCTAGAATGGTTGGATGGCATGAAGCAAATCTTTTTCTTTACAGGGATTGTTGTTCTGTCAGAGGGGTTGGAAGGCAGGGTTTTTTTTTTGTTGTTTTTTTTTTTTTGCTGCAGGAAATCCCTCACCATCTTGCTTAAGTGATGCTGGCAAGGTTCATGGATCCTCTGGTCTTAGAGTCCACCTAAAGCCAACAGCAGGCGAGTCAAATACAGGTAAGTCAGATAAGATAGTTATTTCTTAATTTTTTCTGCATTATGTTTACTGTGTCAAGCATTTTTCATCATTCTCTCTTTCTTCTGTAGGGGTTGGCTGTTCTCGGACACTAAACTGATCATGCTTATAAATGTAAGCATGACAAGTGAGTCTAGAGTCGGGGCCTGGACACAGACCTGTTGTCCTGGTGTGTGCTCAAGTTCTCACACAGTAAGGCGTCTCTGCTGTCTGATCAACTGGAGTCTGTTGTGGCCCAGTTATTCAGAAGCTCAGACACAAACAAACTGATCTTTATATGACCATGCCATAAAAATAAAGGTATTTAAAGAATGCCCTGGAGTCTTTTTCCTGAGAATTTTATAACCACTTCAACTTTAGTTAAAAGAATACAATAATGTGCCAAAAAAGAACAAAATTATTTCAGTCAGTCATCACCAAAAACTACCAGAAACGAAGTAAGAAGCAGTTCTCAACGGCTCATTTAAAAAGACAAAATATATTTAAATAAAAGCAGAATCAAAGTATTGATAGGTGCCAATAATAAACCAATAACAATAAGAATTGTTTTCAAAACGGCTAACTGTAGAGCTTCTTGAATGTGGTAGCATTGGTAAAAAGACAGTACTGTTTGGTAGAGAACGTTAATGCCCCCACCCTGTGGAAAAAAGCAACTACACTTCATACCTCCAAACTTCCTGAAGAAGACTGACGCTTTAACCTGTCAGGGTGTTTGTTTTTAATCATACATAATTTAAAGACCATTCTTATCTAATGAACTTAAATTTTTTTGGTAAAGAAGAGCATTGGCTTCTTCTTTAATTTTGTATTTTTCATTGTTTAACTAATAAAACAAACCAAATTTAATCAGTCTATTTGTATAGTGCCAATTCATAAAAAGGTATCTCAAGACACTTGACTACAGAGCAGGCCGAAGACAAACTCTCATGTAATTCTCAATTAAATTCGTTATCCAACTTCATCAAAACAGCAAATATCAAGTTTTTTGTTTTGAATGCTTCTCTGAATCATCTAACCTTAAAATTCAGAAAATGCTATTGCTTTTAACACACCCAACTACAGCAAAACAACCTAAATCCCCTTCTGACTAACAAATGTTGCCCACCATTGGAGGGGTCCGGCTTCATCAAACAGCTAAGTTAGATACAGGTGGGTGGTCACAGGAAGGTGGTTTCCTTAAATCGGTTTGTCAACTTTTTTCTTTCCTCACTCCTGAGTCCATTACAGGCAGACGCAATTCTTTTGTCTTTGCGTCCAGTAACAAGACGGCCAAAGCTTACACACTGCTAGTTAGCTTAGCTCAAACACAGAGTTAACTGGCATAGCTAGCCTGCCTCTGCCTTCAGTCATCAGAAACTCTCCAGCAACTTCAAACAGTCCTTTGTGCTTGTTGTGACTTGTTTTTACCGCGTTATGTTACATTATGTTCTATCATCCCATTATCATCTTCTACTCCTAAACAGAGGCTTTGTTTTGTTGACCTGCTTCTGCTGTGGTTTACTAGAGACGTGACATTTGAGAACGAGTCAAGTCTTTTGAAACACTTAAGTGAACGATGAGAACCGATTCGCAGTTGTGAGTGAGCTGTTCGTTTGTGAGCCATTCTTAAATTTGCAGGCAATTTGCATTTGAGAAGGACTCTCAAAGGAACGGCTCACTCACAACTGCGAATCAGTTCTCGTCGTTCACTCAAGTGTTTCAAAAGACTTGACTTGTTCTCAAACGTCACATCTCTATTAAACCACAGCAGAAGTAGGTCAAAAAAACAAAGCCTCTGTTTTGGAGTAGAAGAAGATAATATGATATTAATGTAATTAATGCGATAGGAAGAATCGCAGCAAGCACTCGGGACCGTTGCTGAAGAGTTTAGCTGACTGTAGGCAGAGGCAGGCTAGTGCTATTAGTTGACTGGGGCAGCAGGCTCAGGGTAGCGGACACCAACAAGCTCAACAAACTGATCCGTAAGGCCAGTGATGTTGTCGGGGTGCAGCTGGACTCTCTAACAGAGGTGTCAGAGAGGAGGATGCTGTCCAGGCTGCAGGACATCATGGACAACACCTCCCACCCCCTCCACAGCGTGCTGGACAAACACAGGAGCACATTCAGTGCAAGACTCATCCCCCCACGATGCACCACAGAGCGCCACAGGAAGTCATTCCTGCCTGTGGCCATCAGACTTTATAACTCCTCCCTCTAAAATCACTGCTCCCTCAGGTCCTGGAGAATAAACTCTCACTGTTTTTACTCCTGTGATATTGTTGATGAGTAAATCTTCGGACAAATGGTGCTGTCATGAATACATTTAAATTCGTAGTGTAAATATTGTTAATTGTTAATACTGTGTATACCTCCACCTCATTCGGAGCCTCATGTCCACTTCATTTTACTTACTTATTCTACTTATTTTCCTTCATAAGGAAGTTTTATACTGCTTAAAGACTCTGCACATTGCAAACTACTTACGTAATTTTAATGCTCTTTTCATTTGTTTTATTTTTATTTATTTTATCTTTATTATTTTTTAATGCTACTGTTTACTCTAATGTCCTCATCTGTTGTTTCCAACTGCTATACTGTGTATAAGAGCAACTGAAACAACCGAATTTCCCCTTGGGGATTAATAAAGTATTTCTGATTCTGATTCTGATTCTGACTCCCAGTGTTTGAGCTAAGCTAACTAGCAGTGGGCGAGCTTTGCCCATCTCTTTGCACGCAGAGGTGAAAACAGTGTCTGCTTGTCATGGACTCAGGAGTGAGGCAAGACACAAGTAGACAAAAGTTGGACATATCCCTTAGGTTTTATCATCTTAATGCAGCATTTTTGATTAACCATGTCAAAAACAGTTAAAGTGGGAGAATAACAAACTAATAGTTTACACCTACCACTAAAAAAAAAAAAATGTAGTTGAACAAAATAGTTGCAATGAAACGATAACTAAATCCAAAGTATTTTTAACAGAAAAGCTCAAGCTTTCAGTTGTCACAAAAATAAGGCTTTGTGGTAGTGTTTAAAAAAACTTAGTATGTCCAAAGTTACACCACAAGCCATTATCTCGGATGTTTTTTAAACAAGGACTTAAAATGAGTAATGGAATTTTAAAAGACCAAAGTTTTGAAAATGCAGTGAGTGATGCCAACAGTGTTTTGTTCTTGTGTTTAAGTTCAAATTGTATTTTCAATAATGTTCAGAAAAGGGCTGCAGTAAAACAGTTTAAGTACAGTAACAAATGCAGACCAGATGATTCTGATCCGTCATCAGGGGACCCCTGTTGATTGGCCTTGTTTTGTGTTCAGGTGGATGGCTCCTCCTGCCTGCAGTCGTCCATTGACCACGTCTTTAGAGGTCAGTCCTACAGCATTTGTGCCACATACAGGTAGGCAGCTTCTTTCAGGTTCGACTGTCTTTGAGCAACTGTCTGCAGTAAGGTACAGAGTTCAATAGTGGGCAATAATCACAAGAGCGAACAACATTGATGTCTAACGCAGTTCTGTGAAATTACCAAACAATTACTGTTCAAAAATTGTTCTGTGAAATAAATCAAAGTTCTGAAAGTTGCCTAGAAAGGAGTCGAGCTGTACTTTTGGTTAATATCATACAAATAAGGTTTAAAAGTTTTGAGATGAAATCAAAGCAGGAAACACGAGCAAAACAAAAACCAACTTCAAAACCAGTAAACTAAAAAGCAACGAAATCCACTGTAAAATAAAACATTTAAAAGAAACGGCAGAAGTGTGGAGGTTTTTTGCAAATAAAGAGGCATAACAGCAATAAAGAGACAAAAACACAAAACTTAAGATTCACTATACCAAATCATTCTGCACCAACTTTTTGCAGGTAATCACATCAGTGACAACCAAAACAGAAGTTAAAAGAAATTAATTTCAGCTTAACACCACATGGAAAACAATAACAAAATTAAAGTTTTTAAAGAAAGTTTGAGTGGGGTTTTGCAACAATATTAAAACTCAGTTTTGCAAATGCTGAGTGAAATGATACAAAAATTAACAATAGGATTGTTTGTGATGTGCATTTAGTTTAAGACAATTACTGTTCCTGTGTATTTTGACATTTAAATGGTATTTTCCACATTGAAAATTAACAAGAATGTTCAGAAAGGGTAAGACAATGTGAATGCAGTGAGAAATGCAGACCAGAAGATTCTAAGTGGCCAACTTTAGCCATCGTTCAATCAAAATATCTAAAATATTTCGTCTCTTCAACATCGCGCTTACAGCACATCTGATACAAAAAGCCGAAATATTCTCTCTCTCTGCAAAACATCACCGCCAAATTTCGTAATTCTTTTTAAACTGACTGTTAAACTGTTCTAATCCAATATTTTGGGTCTTAATTAGTTTATCTCTGTGTAATGATCATGTAATTCTCAAGTGTTACGGTACCACTGGCATGCAAACACATGGCGCTGCCAGTGGCATGTTGATAGCTGCTCTCTGATTGGTCGGTACACTACGACTGAGCATGCTCAGGCAGAAATCCAGTAACTGTGCGTGCGTGAAGCAAAAGGTGTTTTGGCATTCAGTTGAGAGAGAAAATCGTGTATTTGTTGTGAAAATGCTGAAATTTCATTGATTAAAACTTTAAGTAAAGGTAATTTTTGAGTTGTCCGAGAGAGTAAGGTTTGGGCAAAATGTGGGTGCGTGTACTATTTAAATACAGCGTTTTTTCCTGGAAAAAAGCATGAAAAAATGGGGTGCGTGTTATAAACGAGGGCGTGTTGTATTTGAGAAATTACGGTATGTGGAAATCTGGGGTAGGTCTCGTCACTTCCTGAGGGGATAGATATTGCCCCACGAGAGAGTACAAAATCTTAGGAGAAAAGTGTGATTCTGTTTTTCAGAAGTTCATTAAACTCACAAATAACTACAATTACATCATATTTGTATCTGCATCTTGGACATCCCCTCACTGATCACATTTTATTTCCCTCTTAATTATCCTGTTGATGTCAACAATGATGATAATCAACGCTGGGACAATTATTTATATTTACAGCGCACACTTGCTCTCTAACAGTGGCTGCCATCTGGCCCTTTATCAGGTCATCATGAACTAATTGGTTGAAAATACATGCAGGAGAACAAAGGAGAACATTAGCAGCGTGAACCTCATCTGATTAATTTAACAACAACTATAAAAGCTTTATTTATTTCAGCAACCGATGATATAATATGGATAATAAACAGTGGATGTCACAGTAATGAGACAGGTGGTTTGTTTAGAGCAGAAAGCTGCTGGATCTGTCTGCTCTCCTCTGTGCTGCAGACATGGAGATACTTTTTCGGAGGGTTTTGTAGATACATGAACACCCACAAGGGCTAAAAATGGACATGGAAGCTGTCAATGCCAGCAGCGTTTAATAAACTAACCTGAATTACACTTTGACGGGTCGTGGAGATGTAATTAGAAGAACAGTGACGGACAGAGGAGGCTGTATTTTCACTTGCGGTATATTAAGATGGCTTTATCCACCCACAGCCTGACACACCAGATGGACCATTCAGTATTTTTCACTAGTCCATCTGTAAAAGAGCCCATAAAAAGTGTTTGTGAATGGGCAGAACCTTGTAATACCTGGCAGGTGATGGGACGATTGTGCAACATTTATTATGAGGGCAGAGCGAGAGGCACAAACTTTCGTCAAAATATGTAGAAGTGAAGCAAAAATATCCTTATATAGAGGAGTTTGTAGTGTTTTCATTTATCATTTAATAAAGAAATGTGATCCAGATCTGGTAAAACTGCTACTGAGGGTGTTAACGTCTATGCTAATCTCTGTATGTGCAGTCACTTCCTGCTGTCATCTCACTCGTAGCTCCCACCTCTTCCTCCTTGAAAGGATGCTGATTGGCCCGTTCCACTTTGAGCCAAAAATTGTTGTAGATTGGAGGTTGGTAAGCTGGATCTGCCTGATTACAGACAAGTGAATGAGGCGGATGCAGCTGCACCACAAGGTTAGTCCACACAGGCCATTCTAGAGAACATGATAACTTGAAAATGTTTTGAAAGATTTTCTTAAATTTCCTCAAAAATGTTAACTCTGACTCAAGAATGCACTTTGAATTTGGAGGTCAAAGTTCAAGACCTTAAGTCTTCATGTTCACACTTGTTTGCTAATGTGAGAACTTTAGCAGGCTACAAGGGAGTTTCTTGAAATTTCCACTAATGTCCAATCTCACCGAATAGTAAAGTGATAGTCATAGATCCAACGACGTAGACTTCATTTCTTGCTTGTTGGAGTTCATTGATATCTTAAGAACACACAGCCTGATGTTTATCCCTTGCTTTTGAACATAATATCTCATATTTCCCTCAAACTTTGTCCTCTCTGACCCATGGATGACATGCTTAGACTTTAAAAATCAAAGGTCAAGGTCATTAGACATGATCGTCCCTTGCTTAAAAGATGTTTAATCATGGTGCCGCAAAAAACAAAGCCCAGGCATATTTTTTTTATCATGAGTCTCCAAACTGTTTTGTCTTTCTCAGCTCTAAACAAAGGACAAATACAAAATTGAAAGATGATTTAACTGCTTTAATCCCACCTTTAGTGTGTTAATTTGTTAAACTGAGATTTACCTACAGCCATGGATTTACAAGGCAAATGATCAATACCCTAAAAGGTCTTGGTGGTCAATAAGATTTCAGGAGCCCCTGACTAACACGTGATCGAACCCTGGTCAAGATGAGAAAGACCCTTTGTGCAGCAGAAGGGAGACACTGACAGCTCAACTTCACGTTCAGAGTCAAAACAAGAGCAAACTGGCGATCTTTGTGGAAGTGTTGAAGATGGAATTTGGCACAATAATCTTCATAAATCAGTAGGGATGCACAATATTATTGGTTTGATATCAGTATCAGCTGATGTCAGCCTAAAAAGTTAAGTATTGATATCTACCGATATTAAAATTTTTGCAGATATTTACTGCAGTTTTACTGCATCGGAGGGAATATCAGCAAATTACACAAATGTGCAATATTGTATTGATGCACCTTCTCATCAGTGTTAATTTTGACAGCACTTTTTAATTTATTTTTAATCTTTTGCGTAAAATATCTCATAATTTTAGTCTAGTTTTAGTTGATGAAATTTCACAACATTTTTGTCAACGAAATCTACTGTAAATTTAGTCGACTAAAATATGAGTTGTAAAGTGTAAGGCATTTTTTATGTTCTTTAAATTTCTGAAGTCATGTTTTACATTTGGATCCCGCCACCATAAAGCTAAGGCAGCTGTGATTGGATGTCCCTCTTAACTCATCCAACCTTTCCACACAACCAAAGTAGCTGTGATTCCTAACTTGTCCCTACTTTCTACATGAGCAAATTAGGTCTGATTGGATTCAGTCTCTGTCAAACATTTTAGTCTAGTTTTTGTTTGTTGACGAAAATGTAATTTAATTGAGTTTTAGTTTTTGTTGGTGCACACTTGTTTTTTTTTTTAGTTATAGTCTAGTTTTCATCAGGGAAAAAAACGTTGTGGACGAAAACTATGACGAAAATAATTAGTCGACAAAATTAACACTGCTTCTCATCACTGCATTGGTTCATTTAAAAATCAAGAGTTAAATCCTTTTTTTCTTGTTTCACATCTGTTTCTCTAAATATACTGTAACACTGAAAAAAACAAGTCCATTTTTGTTAAGTACAGAGCTTGTGCTCTTGACCAGAAATATCGGTATCTGCGGTAATGAATGAAAAAATATCGGTATATCAGATATTGGCAAAAAATCCAATATCGTGCATCCCTGTAAATCAGATCTTGAGACCTAACAGAAAGAAAATGAGGGCCATTCATGCTGCCATTAAAAGCTATCACTTTGCTTTTATGCATCTTGGAGCTTTCTGTGGGCCAACGAAAAGTGGACTGTGGGCCGCAGTTTGCCCACAGCGCCATGTTGGCCAAGACTGTAGTTGGTTGGTTGTTTTTAGCTTTCAAATATCAACCTTTGCTTGGACTTTCTTCACTTTTCTCATTTTAAGACTTTAGAGCAGCTTTTTGTAATCCAAAAAACTTAATTATTCACTCTTTTCACCCCCTATCCTCATTTTTTCTCATCTTTTAGTGCATGTTGCCAGTTTTTGAGTTTTGAGACCTTTATTTTTACTTTTGTTATTTTTCAATACTTTCCTCGAGAATACAGGAACACCACAAAAACAACTTTTTTTATTTCGAATTTTGAGCTGGGTCTAGTCTCTTTCCATGACACCAAGCAGGTCCTCATTATCCTCATTGAGCAGCTCTCCTGTGCACCTTGTCCCTGACTTTTTCAACTTTTCTGCCGCTGACTTTTCCATCTGAATGGAGGTGTCCCTGAAAATAAAACTTCTGGCTTCCTTGTGTTTGTTTTCTACAGTTTTTTTTGTTTTTAACTTAAAGTATTTTGGTTATTTGAAGTTCACTGCTCCTCTTCAATCAAACAAAAAGTTTTAAGGTTTGTGTTTTTGTCACTTTTTCGCCATGTTTTAAAGAGATTTTCCAGAACAGTATTAATTAGCCTGATGGCACACTTTGTTCTGCACCTTGTTTTTGTTCCTGCAGAAGCAATCTACCTCCTTTCTTACTTTTTACCTTTCTCTGTGAAAGAAAAAAACATCATTATTCTTATGGCACAACAATGTCGTGTTTGTTTCTGCACCTTTTCTGTTATTTTCGAAACCTTTTCTTTAAAGTTCGTCCCATAGCCCAACTTTTTCTGCATCGCCCTCTTGTTCTGAAATGATTGATGCTGAAATAATCCTTCAAAAATCAATGTTTTTTAAACTCTGTGTTATTTTTACCAGTTTTTGTGTTACAGAAAAACCCTCATTATCCGTGTGACTCATCGCTCGATTGCATCCTGCTTTTAATGCCTCTGTGACGACAGCCGCTGAGGCCACAGGCATTGTGATTCAGGATTATCCTTCCTGCCACTGGAGCAATTATTGTGAATGCAATTTTCAAGAACGCTTTCTCCAAACTTTGCAAAAAATGACAATGCTGACTCTAGAGAGAACTGAATAGAGTGGTGCAGGACTGATGTGTTTTTGAAGGCCAACACTGAAGTTAGCCTGTTGGGTTTATTAATGAGTTTTTTGATAGGAGTGCATGATGTCCAATATGTTGATATCAGAATCACTTTATTGTCAGTGTATCTAAATACAATAAAATTAGTATAACCATCAGTCAGTGTATTTCCCTTATAATTTAGGTTAAGAAAACACGTAGCAAAAACAGTACACAGGACAAAAATGACAGTAAATAATGTAAAAAGATAAAGTGACTGAGTGTTATAAGGTGCCATTGTGGCTGGTATATTAAAATATGTTCTGTTTGTTTAGTGTGCTTATTGCTGTGGGATAAGTTTGAAGAAGTTGTGACCATCATGAGATTGGTCCTTAACTATGTTTTTTACCTCTGCCAAGGCGGTTATGTTTTTGCTGGCGTTGGTTAGTCTGTCTGTGTTCAAGATAACTTGAGAAGTTATGGACGGATTTGGATGAAATTTTCAGGAAATGTGTGGAATGAAAAGAGGAAAAAATGATTAGATTTTGGGACTGATCCGGATCACCATCCGGATACAGGAATTTTTTAAAAAGATTCTATAACATTGCCAGATAGGATCATTTTCGCCAAAGTGGACTGAAGCTGCTTGGAGGAGGTCAGCGCTCTCTGAGTGCTTTTCTAGTTGTCCATGTGATGTAGCAGGAGGTGGCCAGTTCTTATAAACTCATTATCGCCAATACTGATGTTTTTCTTAGTGAGCACAAAGTCTTTACATTATGAAAATTGCAACAGCAACCTTCTTGCTGTGAGGCATGCGCAATACCCATGAGCCCATGTTAAAGGGCCTTGAAGGTCAGGGTCATTCAGCTGCATGATTATTATCATGATCATGAAGTCTCATGTTCATCCACTGCTTGAAAATGTGAAGTTTGGAGAAAAACTTGAGCTGGTCTATTCAAACCTGATGTAAGGATGAAGTTAACGTTTGAAGGTCAAGGATTTTGGGCTTCATGATCATCTCCTGCTTATGAGCACAATATCTCAAGCATATGTTGAGGAAATTTCATTCAACTTTGCACACATGTCCACTTTGATTCAGGGATGATCTGATTGAAGTGTGGAGGTCAAAGGTGAAGGTCTTTGTCACTCATGTTTATCCTCTCCCAGCTCTACTTCACAACCATCTTTGTACTTTTACAGTTTTGCACTTGTGTACATCGCCAGGAAGTATTTCTGTTTTTCTTTACCTTAAAAACGTTTTTTAACTTTGCTGCTCTTTTTTTGTTTTCCTCTTTTTAACCCTGAGGACGGAGCAGAACAAAGTCTTATTTACCGAGCGAGCCAGATGAAACGAGAAAGCTTTTCAGCAGAGCTTTGGCGCGGGATTAAAAATAATTACAATTTCTACCTCCTGCCCTCTCCCAGGCTTTGGCTCGCTCGTACACAGGCTGTGAGCGCAGCGGCGCCGCAGCATCGCAGCAGCTTCAGCTCCAGCTCCACGGTTTGTAGCTGGAGGCAGTCCTCCAGGAAGCAAGTGTGTTTTACATCCAGAACATGGCGTCTCCTGCTGCGGCTTCCAGGCTTCACTTCCTGCAATCTGTCGCCAGCAATATTGGCTGTATTATAACACGGAGTCGAATTTGAGCTATTTCTCAAAACACTCCCCGTGAGTCAGGAGCCCTCGACCGGAAAAATGTGGAAAAAAACTCAGAAAACACAGCTCAGCTTTTTCTGTAAGAACCCAACAGAGTTCAGGTGTTTGATTAATATCAAGACTTTAAAGGACCAAAACTGCAGCTGCTCGCCTTCAGGCATGAAATCACTCTGGAATAGGAAGAGAACGTTTATCATGGTTTTATTTGTTTTGTGGAAATTTTGGCAGAAAAACATTCAGCAATTTACAATATCAAAAACTATTTTATTACTATTTTTCGTAGGAGTCCCTAAAATTTTACACATAAACAGAAACTTTAATGGAAGTTCTAGAAACTTTTTAGGATTTTTTTTTTTATTTTGCTAAAACTTACATGGGAGTTTGTTTAGTCTGAAACTCACACTGAGAATTTTTAGGAATGTCCCAAGAACTTCCAAGATACTTTCCCAAGTGTTATTCCACAAAAAATATTAAAAGTAGTTTTCAAAATGCGTCAGAATTTCCTTTGATAAATTCCAAAGATTTAATGGGAAGTTGCTGAAAAATATTTGTTGAATCTTCATGAACTAGGATTGGACTTTTGGGGGGTGTCCTGTGAATTTTTGGACTTTTTTTTTTTTTAAGTTTTTTGGAAGATTCCTGTTTTATTTTATTTATTATTATTTTAAAAACTCCCAGAAATATCCATAATATTGGAAAGGTTCCCTAGATATTTTGAGGGCAATGAAAGTCAAGAATAAATCAGGAAATTTCCAAATTATTTTGTCAACCTTCCAGGGAATTTCAGGTAATATTATCATAATTTTTTGTTATTTCGAAAATTTCACCTTGAATAAAAAAAAAGTCACAAAAAATAACTAAGAATTGCCTAAAAGATCAGAAATTCCATATTCCTGGGTAATTCAAGTTGGAAACATTTTTGGGGAAATGTTTGGATATATTCACTGGCATTCTCAGGAAACGTTGCTGCATATTTCAAAATTTTCAAGCATGCCAAAGCAAATTCTACTTGGGAACACTTCTGAGGAATTAGAGCAAATTTTTCACAAGATTTCCCAAATTGTCTTGGAAAAGTTCAGAAAAACTGAAAAGCCTTTGCACTGAAATATATTTTATATACTTTTTCAAAAAAAAATGGGCTGTCCCAAACATCTGCCTGAATAATTGTTTTCTATATTTTTCTTTTTTTTGTCCAACAATCTGTCGCTGTATTCTTTAGGGAATTGTTATTTATTTTGAGAACAAGAAATTCATTTTAAAAATTTCATGGGAATACCTTAAACATTCCCAGGAATTGCAGCTTATTGGAGGAAATGTTTTTTTAAAAATGTCCATTTTTATTTTTTACTTTAACAAACATGTTTGAAGAAATGATTCTGAAAATTGTGTAAGTTTTTCTCGCCTTATTTAGATTTCACAACAGTATGAGTTAATAACTGTAAATTTTCAATGGAGTTTTCAAAAATGCCAACAGGAATTAATAGTAAATTTTCTCAACTGTCCTGGGAATTTTTTTAAACTTTCCTGACAATTTACAGGAGATATAAGAAATTTGACAGGACATTGATTTGGTTTTTCCTACAGACCTGGTTTTGTTTTGTTTTAACTCTTCATGAACCAAACACACAGAACGGTGAAATCGAGGAGGACAGGATGGGTTATGAGAAAAGACAGCGGAAACAAA